>VZTQ01002319.1:0-43098 GCA_013400755.1 Pelecanoides urinatrix | reverse complement strand
TGATTCTATGATTCTATCTCAAAAGATGCAGGGGTGACAGCAATGAAAGTGTTGCACTAAGAAGGTATGAGATAAGGCAGGCATGATAGGATGAGAAAGCCTGAAGGGTTGATAAGGAACTGGAGAACAGGTCAGCAGCAGGAGACATAAAAGAGGAGAAGGGAAGGACCAAGGGGAGAGACCACATGCAGGCTGTCAGTAACGAAGGACTAGGATGAAAAATGAAGCATCTAGAGTATTTGAGTGGGTAGTTTTGAACTTAAAAAGTACCACTCAAATAAAAAGTGTCTGCTGGTATCTACCTTCATCTGCCAAAAGCCTGTTGAGGGTAAATTCTTTACTAACATATTTCTATCTAAAGTGGGCAGGCTGCCCTATGAGTAAAGAAGAGAAGGGGAGCCCAAATCACTCTGAAAACAATGAAATGTAGAGATAAAAGACTTCTGAAAAATAATTAAATATGAGTGCAAAAAGCACAGCAAAGAAAACCCAGCTAAGTGAATTGATGGAACAGTACTGCCTTTCTCCAGTTGAAACAATTTGGCTGGTGATGCACCATTTTCTTTGTTTTGAACAATTCTATAAGACTGGGTTTTTTTGTTTGCTTCTTTTTACCAAAAGGCCAAAGTGAAACAAATGATTGCATTTTGCTGCACTTTCTCTAAATGCATAAAATAGCAGTTTCCCTACTATAGCAAGCTTCCTGTGGGCTCCTTGGAAATGTAAGAATGATCGCATTCTCACATCCATACAGGCGGCTGGTACTGCTCAGAGTGATTTTCTCATTTAGAGGGAGGAGGAGATTACTCACAAGAGTTGACTAAGATCATCTGCTGAATCATTCCTGAAGATGGTTTTTTGCATTCAGAATGAAAGACTGTTAAGAGATGATTTGTGCTGGATGCTTGATTAATTGGAAATTGTGGTGAAAAATGTTTAGATTAGTCTGAAATGCAAAACAGAATCTGAAACTTCAGATGGAAAAAATTATTTATTTGCCTGTTTTATCAAAGCCACTTCCTCTCCCCTCCCCATCTTTCTCCCACATATGTTGCGCTTTAACCCCTGCATCTTCTTGGAGTTTAAGTGGCATTTTAGCTGAATGCCTGTCTGTAAAATAGTGTGGTAACAGATATCAGTCATTTCTACCCATAGCCTGTGATTTTCAGCCTGTTTTGAAGGATGATGTAATTGAACCATTTCTCTGTTATGGTCTAGTCTAGATGATAATAATGTTGGGGGAGGGGCATGGGAGCAGTGTTTGGTTGGTTGATTGGTCAGTTGGGTTTTTTTGTCCCACTGTAGTTACAACATTGAAGATATGAGTGGTTTCATCTTAGAGCTCCTTGGCAAAGCTCACGTCCATCCCCACCAAATGCACCACTGCAAAATGACTCAGTTTTGCTTCCCATGGTATCTTTAGCAGCATCAGAGAATTCAGTGACTTCCTGCCAGAGCTTCTCTTGCTGTAAGAAGGAGAAAGAAAATCAGGATTTCAAGGGTTATATACTCCAACTGGAAGTGCATAAACCACACTACATTCTTTGCCCATGTGGATGCAAAGGAGCAACTTTGCAAAACATTAAGCTGCGGAATTAACTTTTAGAATGGGTTAGAATTTTAAACTCATATTTAAACTTCCCTTACCTGGAGATTTCTTAAATTCTGTAGCAAATGAGTCATTTGATCAAAGCAGAGATTAAAGTGAGTCATACATTTTAAATCTATGTGAATTTTGGGTTCTGTGAACTTGACAAAAGTGTGAAAGGCAACTGGCTGAACAAACATAGTAGTCTGTTAACTGCAGTTAACTATAGATATCTAAAATTAATGTAAACTTTTTCATTCACACGAATAGTATCTTAAGTAGAGAGATTTGGAAAATGGTACCCTCCTCAATTTCCATCTAGACTGTTTGATTGTTTTTATGAAGCTTTTCCATGCCATTTTTTTTTCTGCAGGAGAGGAAGAAGGGAAGAAAGGTTTGCATCTAAACAAAGAAAGTTTTTATTTATTGTGGGTTTTTTTTTTTTCTTCTGTTGTGAACCTAAATCTTTGCCCAGAAGCTCACTACAAATGTAACAGTTCTTTCAGTTCTCTTATGGGAGGATGTGGAAAAGAATGCACCATAGAAGAAACTCATGTGAGATCTTTCTCACCAAAAGCCTGTGGTATCCTCGCTTACTTCTAATTCACTCTTCACAGTTAAGTTCACAACAAAAGAAGGAGAAAGGTGGTTCTTAAAGACAAAGTAAAACCCCTTTATGCTCCAGATAAAATGCATGATGTTTCTAGGCAATTGCTTTCCTATATAATGCCAGGGAGAGAAGTGGAAAAGACTTTCTGAGATGATGGACACTTTGCAAAGTAATCTGGTAGAATAGGATTAAGAGAATCAAATATGCAGAACTGTATAGCACTTAGGAGGGAGCAAACCCTAATTTACAAGATCACAATGTATCTGCAGTATCTAAAGAGAAGTACCCACATGTGGGTTAACCAGCTATTGTGATTATGAAGAAAACAATAAACAGGGTCCTAATAAAATACACTGACCTTACAAAGAATACAAATAGTATATCTCTCCCTTGCAAAAGATGTGAATCACAGGGAATACTTTGGTATCATCAGCTTTAGCTGGTAGTTTACAATGGAATGGAGAGGAATTGTCATATTTGCCCAATTTTTCCTGACAATACCAGTGTGTCAGATAATATATAGGTATATAGCTTTATGGAGAGAACAGCCAATTGTGGTTGGGTTCATGCATGCAGCCATGAGGATGAGAAAACTCATGATTCATGAACTATTTTAAAGGTTTAGCTTCAAAGTTTGCAAGAAAAGACTAAACAAACCCATCTTTTTTGGATTTAAAGCACTTAAATACTTTTACATAAGAAGTTTAATAATTATATATTTAGTAGTTTTACATAATTTGCAATTACCAAGCCTAAAGGAGAGATTTGCAAATAAGGCATTTTGACAAGTATTATGGGTGAAAAATAATATCCAGACAAGACACAAAAAAAATTATTTGCAAAAGCATCAGTAAGAAATTGTACTGGCCTGCTCAGTGGTTCACTTAGTTATCCCTGGTTATGCATTAAAATAATCAGCACAATTTAATCTCATTCAGGTACAACATTTTTTGCACATGGATCAATGTCCTTTTACTCATTACTATATATTGCCTTTATAATTTCTGCTATAATTTGCAGAGTATAAACAGTTTCTAATGTTTCTTTCTCCTTTAGACTTGAACAATGGCTTTAGTAATCAAGTAGAAAATTAATGAGAAGCAAAAGCTTATTTATAATTATACTCAGTCCAAATTGTTATTTAAAGTATGAACAGTGTGAACTATTATTCTACAAATTTCCTCACAGATGCTAATTGAAGTTTGTCATACCCATACCCCAGAATTACTTGCTTTCCCAAACTAATTCTAAAATTAGCTTCTCCTTTGTAACATACTCGTCAGCTAGAAAACATTCTCTTCCATTTTTGATCCCATTAAGACCAATGGTTTCATTCACATGCTTAAAACTATGCATGTGCTTAAATATAACAAAGGTACCTTAACTCCACCAGTACTTACTGATTTTGGCAGGGCTTTAATGGACTGCAGTATACACTATCAAGGATGTCAGTCAAGATACAGGTGAAAACTTCAACAAACGTGGCCACTATATAGGTGATAGCAAGTAGGTAACACAGAGCTGCCTGTGATGTGTGTGCCCAGGCAGGGAATATTAGTGGGAAGACCTCTCTAATGGGCAAAGGGTTGTTTTCATAGATCAAATTTCTTTTGAAATCATATTGTTAGGCTTGTTCTTCGGAGAATGAAAGAACTGAGTTGCTGGATTCAGTTCCTCATACTGTTTCTCCTTCTACTTAGCCTCCTGTATGTTCCTGCTATTTTCTCCCCGTTCTTAAGAGTACTCACACAAGACAAATTCCAGATGCCAGTTTCGTTCCTGGATGATCAGAGGGCTGATTTATTCAAACACAGACTGATCTGCCATTACTGTGAGATAGTGCTGCTCTGTTACAGGAGGTATCCAATGATATGCACAATGTTCCTGGGTATGAAACAAAGTCTTTACTTTGAAATGCCTGTAAATTATCAGTCAATTCAGGGTCTGGGCTAATGGCATTCTAAATAGGATGGTATGAAAAGATGAGTGAGAAAGAGAAAAAGTGCAAAACTGGAAGAGCAAGACCAGACTTCAGTAATTGTCAGAGTGCAAAGCCCTCTGTAGAGAGAATATTAATAATACTTCGGACTCACACCAGTGAGGGCTCACACCTCATCTACAACACTGCAAACATTTTATGAACACTGATCTGCACAACCCTGCTACAAGGTAGCAATGTATTATTTTAGCTAGAGCTCCTCAGGCAAGTCTTGATGGTAGCAACCAATGCTAGGTTCAAAATGCCTAAGGGTCCTTTTAGGGAAAATGACAGAAGGATCAGCTCAAGACCATATTCAGAAACTATCTGATTTCAGCTCTAAGAAATATAAAATAACTCTATGTGAACTCTCTAACAGGTACTTCTTCCCCAGTTGCAAAACCATCTGAGTCCAAAATGTGGCAAGCATATGTAAAAGCAAGAAACTCAAATTACCAGATCACTGATGAAGCCATTCCTCACACAATCCCAGTGGTGACCACCCAGCTGGCCACTACTGCCCTTTCTGAAATACTGCTCACATTCGGGTCACATTACAAGCTGAGGTATCCAGGTGCAAAACACTCCTTTCCTTGTCTGAAGATCTCCTCAAAGTTACCACCTTGGTCATCTCCTGAGGGGGCATCTTCTGGAGCTTGGCTTGCTAATCAGGTCTCTTCATGTAGGTTTGGCAATACTGAAGAAGTAAAAGGACTCAAAGCTAAGACACCAATGTCAGAGCATGGCAAGGATTTCAGATAGTGTCCTGAATTTCAGAAGTGCCTGCCTCACATTCTGGTAAGTAACTCAGTTGTAATGCATGTATCTCAGATGCCTTTAGAGTAGCTAGCATGAATACCAGCAGCATACCCACAGCAGCACAGAAAAAGAGCATGTAGTTTAATACCAGCTCAAGTTAATTAAGAAAAAAAAAAACAAACCACAATTAATTTTAATTTCTACACTGGTGCAGTGTAGGAAAAAACCTTACTTTTACTGCATTGGTATGGCTGTACTGGAGAACTCAGAAGAACCATGTAAAAATCCACACCCAAAATTATGTCCCTTCTTAAAATAGAAATAGCACTTATCCTTCCTTCATTTGTTTCCACTCTTTGCTCCATCCAATACATTGAGACCATTCCTGTACCCTTTAAAAGCAAGTTGCTTTTCCTTTCATTTTTCATTTAAGTGACAGACAATATCTCTCCTAAAAAACTTCAATCATCCCCTCTCTTTTTGCTTTGTTAATTGTAGTTTGTATCTGACTAGTACCTTTAGGAGTTTCCACCTCCACATTCCAGCCCCTCTTATGCAGGGTGCTGCACAGATGCGCACCCATGCAGCCATATGCAACATATTTTGCTCTGGGTCTGCCCTCACTCTGCACCAGTGCAGCACAGACCAGCTGGAATAGCTCCATGCGGTGATATTAAAGTATAGCTTTACCCACAGTAATAAGCCCATCAGAAACAACTTAATATGGGACTTGTACTGCACTGCGATAACAGAACTTCTTTGGATCTGAAACAGTTTCATGGCCTGACAATTCAGAGCGTGGACTGAGTTAGCATGCAATCACCTGCACCTCACTGTGCAGACATGCGTTGAGAAAACTGGCTTTCTCAACAAATAAAGATATTGCTCAGCTTTTAACGTGTACATGAGGACAGTTAAACAAAGTCAGTGTGATCTTGTGATTTTCATTATCGCATGCAAAGGAACATATTTTTCCAACACAGGATTGCAGACAGTTTGCCTCAAACGGTCAATTCTCCCCATAAGTAGCATCAGAGATCTAAAGGCAGCAATAAAACCAGTACTTTTCAACATGGATGGCATGCAGTTGATGTGTCTTTGGTAATGTGAAGCCAAAAAGAACTGAAAACCCATCATTATGCACATATGCAAGTATTCTTGAAAGATCATCCTGGTAATCTGTCATCTGGATAGTCTTCTGAAAAGCCAAAAAAATTGTATAGAGTACTACTTTTCTTCCATCTGGGAGAATATCAGACAGTACTTTTTCCCCTCTCTTATTAAAGTATCTTGTCTCTTAGGGATGGTGGCAATGATTAAATCTGCCTCAAGAGGCTGTCTCACCCCCTTATGTGGATAGCCTTGTGTGTTCAGGTATGCCTTCAATTACTGGAAATTTCAGTCTACTGCACTCTTTATGCTTATTTTCGCCAAAACAAAAAAAGGCAAAGAGAAGGATGAAAGCAACAAAGGAACCCAGTTTTGGCAGAGCTGCGCTAGTAGGGAGTGTCTCTGACTCCCCATCCCAGAGGGGCTCAGCTCCACATGGCAACTAGCCGGGTTTGCTTTTCTAGTTTTGGAGACATGGGATGAGCAGAACCTTCCTCAGGTCCCCATCAGGCTGAGTTCCCCGTGAGATCCAAACACGGTCCTGCCAGTCCCACTGGAATAGATTCTTTCTCTTTCCACTGACAGATGTACCTCAAGACTTATGATTAGCCAATCAGTTTGATAACCACACACATACATGTAATATTCATGCATTATATGTATTATATGACTATAGAGTTGGAAGCCATACTAGCTGAACTTCGCCAATATTTTGCAAAAAAATCCAAATGCAAAGACAGATAAAGCTCTTGAAACCAGTGGGATCTGTTACAGGGATTACAGAGGGAGACAATTAGACCTCCTATGGAAATCCCAGACTAGCAAAGAAATTTCTGCTATTTTCTTGTTTATTTTCTACTTGCAGGTCTTTTAATTTTAATTACTTTGATAGCATGGTAAGAAATGGTAAGAGCTCCTGGTTGGAGCTGGCATCTTCAGAGAAAGAACTTTATCAATACCACGAGGACATCTAGAGCAGATTCCCCTCAAGTTGACATATGGCATTTGACATGAAAGTGGAAGTAAATATCAAGTTGCTGGCCTGGTCCTGCTCCATCAGTACACAGGCAGTGTGACAGAGGCAAAGCCAGCATGGAAGTCTAGTAGCTTCTCAGCAGACATCCACAGTTTGCTGTCATCATGTTCAGACCAATGTTAGCTCCCTTCTCACAGGCACAGAGCACAGGAAAGCTTCCCCTTCCAGGTCACAGCAATGGTACTGGCAGCCATCCCTCCGCCTCCCAAGCACAAGGGAATTAATGTGAGCACTCTCTCAAAGAGAAAGAAAGAAGTATTAACAAAAATTCCTTTGACCTCACTAAATGATCCAGTCAGAAGTGGCCCATACAAGTTTCTGTACCATCGCTAAAGAAAAAATGAAGTGCAATATGGTCTTTTCTCCTCATGCCCTTACATTCTTTCTTGCTCTTCTTCCCATACGTACTCATTCCATCTGCACTTCTTCTGAAGCCCAAGACTGCAGCTAGCTGAACTTTGCAAAAGCAGTTCAGCCTGGCTTTGAATTCACATCAAGACAAGCATGCCAATTCTTTATCACTCTGTGTCATACAGAAGCCATCTTATAAATGTAAAGGTCTGCTTACAGTAATATTACCCTCTACACCCCAGGGTTATAGAAGTAACTCAAATTTCAGTCCACCACGGATAATAGCTTGACCTACATTTGTGTTGGCTACTAATGACAGAGCATGCTAATGCACATTTATTTCTATATAAAAGTTGTGCTAGGTCACCACATTTGAATTTACTTAGAACAAAATGACTGTAGGCCATCCCTTACACTTTATTACTTAATTTTGCTCATTTTAATTGTCACCTCTTTATAAATAAAGAATGAAAATGTCTCTCATAAAACTTACATGCAAAGTTATTGCTTCTTAGAAGTCTAAATTTGCATTTTTTAAATTATTCAGCTTGCTTACTAATGTAAATGCTGTTTTAAGTATTAATAATACTGACATGACCTGGAGAACTGGGACATAACACATCCTTGTGTGGATGAGCAAAGGGGGAAAAAGCTGGAATAGGAGAGTCTTTTAACAGTCTGTCCTACTTAGAATGTAATTGGACTTAATGATGCTTAATGATCTTTTGCAAGTCTCATTTCTCTCCACAGCAGAGAGGGTGTGGGTCATGGTGACATGCTTATAGCTCAGCAGGTTAATTACACCTTTTCAGGGCTGACCATTTTAAATAGCTGTTTCTTGCCAGCACCCATTGTTCAAACAGCTGGCAGGGCACTGTTAGTAAACTGTGCTCAAGATCTTCTGTAATTAAAGCAGGTAGTTTGTATTATCTATGTAACGTCTCTCCAGTGGGTATGTATTAGCCCAGAGAAAATCTCAGTGATACTTTACAATAGCACCCATCAAAATATTGACAGTGAATTAGCCACGTTATCAAGCTTAGCATGGAATCCATTCTCTTTCTAATTCATCAAACTTAGCATCACATTCTCAGTGTAGATTATTTAGGAATGAATGAGGACTTGCATGGGTTTGTGCGTTAGTCTGATCTGTCTGATAAACACTGGCTTGTGAATGACTTGCACACTGTCCTCTTTGGCAAGGTGTTCACTCACCAGCTGCAGCCCCACTCACATGATGTGAAATCATGCTGTGTTGGTCTTCTGACTGGATGACTCAAGTGTTTCACATAAGGAATCAAAGCAGCAGTTTGGACTTGGGTAACTTTTGGAGGAGAGAGGTACTTGAGGAAGGAAAAATAGCTGAGGCCGGTACAGCACAGTCAAAATATTTTGGGAGTGACTAAACATAGGTGTGTAGAAGCATTTTGATCACCTTTAGGTATCAAGATGTCTTCTCAAGGCTGCAAATGGATTTCAGAGAGACCTATAAACTCTGAAGGGGCTACAGGAGACCATGTGGAATCTCCTAGAACATGTAAATGGGGACAGATGCCCATGCTTATATAACTGAACAGTTTCTTCTCTGTCTTCCCAAAAGAGGACGTAACTTCTGTCTGATAACTGTAAATGAAACTCTTGGCTGAGCTAGGTAAAAAGGCATAGTTTTACAGGCTTTTTCTGTTCATACGATCTATTTATTTCCATTTCTTCTATGGCTTCTATTGCCATTATATACATACCTCCAAATCATAGAATCATAGGATGGTTTGAGTTGAAAGGTACCTTTAAAGATTATCTAGTCTACTCCCTTCTGCCATGGGCAGGGACATCTTTCATTAGATCAGATTGCTGAAAGTCCCATCCAACCTGATCTTGAACACTTCCAATAATGGGGCATCCACAACTTCCCTGGGCAACCTGTTCCAGTATCTCACCACCCTCATCATAAAAAAAGTTTTCTTTAAATCCAGTCTAAACCTACCCACATTCAGTTTAAAACCATTGCTCCTTGTCTTGTCACTACAGGCCCTGGTAAAAAGTCTTTCTCTGTCTTTCTTATAAGCCCTCTTCAAATATTGAACAGTGTGGTGGGTGACCTTGACTGGCCACCAGGTGCCCACCAAGCCTCTCTATCACTCCCCCTCCTCAACTGGACGGGGGGAGAACATATGATGAAAGGCTCATGGGCTGAGATAAGGATAGGGAGATCACTTACCATTTATCATCCCGGGCAAAACAGATTCAACTTCATGAAATTAGTTTAATATATTGCCATTCAAACAGAGTAGGATAATGAGAAATAAGAACAAATTTAAAACCACCTTCTCCCCACCACTCCCTTCATTCTGGGCTCATCTTACACACGACTTCTCTAACTCCTGTCCCCGAGCAGTGCAGGAGCATGCGGAATGGGGGTTGCAGTCAGTTCATAACACTTTGTCTCTGCCACGACTTCCTCCTCAAACTCTTCCCCTGCTCCAGCATGGGGTCCCACCCATGGGATACAGTCCTTCATGAAATTCTCCAACAAGGGTCCTTCCCACGGGCTGCAGTTCTTCAATAGCTGCACCAGCATGGGTCCTTTCCATGGGGTACCGTCCTTCAGGAACTCACTGCTCCAGCATGGATCCTCCACAGGGTCACAGCTTCCTTTAGGGCACATCCACCTGCTCCAGCGTGGGGTCTTCCATGGGGTGCAGGGTGGATATCTGCTGCACCGTGGTCCTCCATGGTCTGCAGGGGAACAACCTGCTTATCCATTGTCTTCACCATGGGTTTGAGGGGAACCTCTGCTCTGGCACCTGGAGCACCTCCTCCCCCTCCTTCTTCAGTGACCTTAGTGTCTGCAGAGTTGTTTCTCTCACATATTCTGACTCCTCTCTCCCAGCTGCTGTTGCACAGCAGTTTTTACCCTTTCTTAAACATATTATCCCAGAGGTGTTAGCAATGTTGCGTACGGGCTCAACTTTGGCCAGTGGTGGGTCCATCTTGGAGCCGGCTGGAACTGGCTCTGTCCAACATGGGGGAAGCTTCTGGCATCTTCTTACAGAAGCCACCCCTGCAACCCCCCTGTTACCAAAACCTTGTCATGTAATCCCAATACAATAAGCTCTCCCTAGAGCCTTCTCTTCTCCAGACTGAACAACCCCAACTCTCTCAGCCTTTCTTCACAGGAGAGGTGTTCCAACCCTCTGATCATTTTCATGGCCCTTGTCTGGACCTACCTTAACAGGTCCTTGTCTTTCTTGCACTAAGGACCCCAGAGCTAGATGCAATACTCCAGGTGGCCTCTCATGAGAGCAGAATAAAGGGGGAAAATCCCCTCCCTCGACCTGCTGGCCATGCTTCTTTTGATGCAGCCCAGGATACAATTGGCTTGCTGGGCTGCAAGTGCACATTGCCAGCTTGTGTGCAATTTTTCATCCCCCAGGTATTCCCAAGTCTTTCTCTGCAGGGCTGCTCTTCATCCATTCATCCTCCAGCCTGTACTGATAGTGGGGGTTGCCCTGACCCAAGTGCAGGACCTTACACTTGGCCTTGTTGAACTTCATGAGGTTCACATGGGCCCACTCCTCCAGCCTGTCAAGGTCCCCCTGGATGGCTTCCTTCAAGAATATCAACAGCACCGCCTAGCTTGGTGTCATCTGCAAAATTGCTGAGGGTGCACTTAATCCCACTATTTATGTCATTGATGAAGATATTAAGTAGTATTGGTTCCAATACGGACTCTTCAGGAATACCGCTCATTACTGGTTTCCACTTGGACATTGAGCCATTGACTGTGACTCTTTGGATATGGCCATCTGGCCAATTCCTTATCCATTGAATTGTCCACCCATCAAACGCATTTCTTTCTAATTTAGAGATAAGAATGCTGTGAAGTACTGTATCAAAGGTCTTGCAGAAGTCCAGGTACATGACACCAATATCTCTTGCCTTATCCATCAATGCAATCACTCCAACACAGAAGGCCACTAGATTACTTAGGCATGATTTGCCCTCTGTCACGCCATGTTGGCTGCCTCTAATCACCTCCCTATGTTCCATGTGCTTCAACATAACTTCCAGGAGGATCTGTTCCATGATCTTACTGGACACTGATGTGAAGCTGATTGATCAGTGGTTCCCAGGGTCCTCCTTATTACCCTTTAAAAATTATAATTACCATTTTTAAAGGTTCTCCTTATTACGTTTTTTAAAGGATAGGCCCAAGCCTGAGGGAAAAGTAAGGTTTTGGTCACATCTCTGAGTCCAGCTTTTCCAAGCGGGCAGCCAGAGGCCATGTCATGCTCATTACAGCCCAGATCTCACTCTGCCCATGTGCTGCATGAGAGGAGGAGCGCTGGACCCTGGAGTTGGGATTGCAAGTGCCCAGCACTCAGAGCATGCAAGCCCTCACTTTTTTTCTTTGATTTTATTTACATCCAAAGGCAATGGCGCATGATGACTCAGGATCAAAACCCCGTTCACATGCAACATAGATGTGTATCCTAGTCACCATATTGTAACTTACACTAATTGCAGTTACATCTATGTGTATGGTTCTGTTTGCAAGAGCAGTGGCTTGCGGCCCATCCACCTGCCAACACGTTCTTCTTTTAGGAGGTAACTTTCTGATGACAGAAGAGGAGAAGACGCAAAAGCCTGCAAAATATGTTTCTTCACATTGTTCTGTCAGTCTAAAGCTAATATAAGATTAGAAAAAAGGGTGGGGTTCATGGTAGATTCCTGTCCTTGGTGTAACAAACAGAGACTGTTATCTATGTTGAAGCTGATACAGAGAGCAATTCCATTCCTGAGCTGTGCCAACATGCGGTTCAGGTCATTCTGGTTTGACATCTAATGCACAATGATGACAATTGTACATAATGACAATTGTACAGGTCAAACAGGGAGCACTTATCACCAGGTGTTCTATGCACAAGGTTTTTGAGGAGACCTGTTGAGGTGTTCTAAGAGAGAAAAGTGTTTCCACAAACAGTCCCATAAATGTATGAATTCAAGAGGTCAGTGGTTTCAAAAGCTAGCATATGAATGGGGTTGACAATAGGGCAGCATTGTCTTCTGCTTCCAAACAGAGTGGTCCCAGGTAAAAGGAAAATGTTACACCTACATCTGTATCTTTACACCTTTATGCCTAGACCTGAGGTCACCTCAAAACACTGAGCCCAATGCAAGGTACATGAGACCATGTGAGATGTGAACGGGAATGAGACTGGATCACGAAAGTCTTTTGGGTTCCTGAGTGAGTGTGAGGACACCCCAACATTACACAGTTAAGCAGGGTGCTGAAATACCAGTGCTGAGGGCAGCTGGGCAAATCTGGCAAGTACACATTCCTGCACACAGGATTTCACTGAGGTTGGATGGTCAAAGGCTGGTCTCTGGGCAAAAAAGGTAAAGGAGCAGCCTGAGGCCTTGAGTGGGCTCAAGGGCTAGTCTGCAGCAGAGAGCACTCAGGTACAGGCTGGGGAATCCTGAGCTTTGCGAAAAGAGGTGAAAATTTCCATTTATCTTAGACCATGGGGTTTTTTTTGTAATGTCATCCATAAAAAAGATCTAATGGATCATATGTATATTCTATGCATCCTATGAGAATATACAGTTAACATCCTGGCACAGAATAAGGGTTTTTTTTGCATGGTTGTATGTGTCATATATCTGTATGCATTTTTATATATATCATATACACACAGAATATGTAAATACAGCTTCAACCTGCTGTTTCAATCCTGTATCAAGTATCTTTGGTAGTCATCACCTGCAAGTCCAAACCAAAGAATCTAAGAGAGGGGGTTCTGCAAAGAGTTTGATGGGGTAGACATGATCTGAGGTCAGTCTGAGCTGGCAAAGTACACTTCCTTGAAAACATAGAAGTACACAATTTCCTGCAGAAGAAGAATATGCACCGTGGGATAGACTTGCATTTGTTTCATTGTTGTCCATTACGGATCAGCCTCCTTAACTTGAGTTGTAGTGAAAAGCGTGTGCGTAATATCCTTAGCAAAGCATTAGAAAAAAAGAGATATTAGAAATAAAAATACTTTCTTTGGAAATGATGCTTGAAGAGAGACTACTGAAAGGAGGAAACATAAGTATTGTGAAATCCACAGCATGGTGAGTGGCTGACAATCATTAAATTCTTACTCTGCAAGGCCAGGCAAAGGCTGAGAGACCAAAATATGACTTGAGGCATTCAGAAACTTTAGGAAACAGGGAGCCGTTGCTGTAACATAAACTGTAAGCCTGCAATTTTTTAGTATAACCTGGATAGGTAATAGCACATTTAATGAGTCTTATCTTATATTACAGATGTAAGCAAAACTTAATTAGATTAGTCCTCCAGAATGTGAACAGCAGAATTAAAAATCACCTCATTGTATTTAACAGAGCTACATAACGTATATTTCACACTAACATTTATTAAAATTGACTTAGACAATGTCAGGTTGTCCAAGCAATCCAATTTTAAAATTCTTTTTAATCAATTTTTTCCATATTTTCATGCAAGAATACACAGAATATTTGTCAAAACACCATTTTTTTCATAGCATGTTGCACTGTATTCATTGTAAGTGACCTTCTAAGTAAAAAACAGCTACACTAAAAAAAAAAAAAAAAAAAACAAGTTTGGGCAGTGAAGGAGCACAGACAGATGAACTCTTTTCCATTGCTGTTCTGAATGTGATCTCCAGAACAGGCGGTCCCTAATCTGCTGATAGCCAGAAACTGAAAGCGAATCACTGCTGCTTGTGATTAATTGGTATTGTGGTTAGTGTTGGCTGCTCACCACTGCCCAAGACAAGGTGGGAAGATGCGTTTCACTGATGTAGGTGGGCCTCAGTCGGACCCAACATGACCATTCTTCAGGTTTTATGTACCTATCTATCATCTCTTGACTTGCATTTAAAAAGCCTGATTTTTCAAATCCTAGATTCTTTCTGAATCAGCTCCAGAATCAGTTCTCTTGGAGTGCCTGGCCCCTCTAATTGCATACAAAAGTAGTCTTTTGGGATGTGTTTCAGATATAGACCTGTCTGAAATGCTGCCATCAGACTTGACTTGCTGGCCGTTCCCACTGTAAGCACACTGAAGTCTTATTATGAGCTGCAAAACGGCACAAAAATAAAACTGAATTTTCATAGGAGTATATATGCCCCTTTGCAATATACTCCTGCTGTGCTGTGTGTTCACCTGCTTGTGCCAGAGAGGAGAGCGAGAGCTCTGAAAGCATGCAGCACTAGGCTTGGTGCAGCTAAGTCCCAAGCAGTCACCCCCAAGAACAACTGAGAGCTGTCTCTACCTTTCTGCACAGGCTACTGGATTAAAAAGAAACGCATAGTAAAAATAAAAAAGAATAAATTGATACATCAGGCAGGCAAAGTCATCAAGAAGCCAATGTGACAAGCTAGGGATCAATGTGTACCTTGTGGCAACATAGTGAAAGGGTTTGTTGCTTAAGTGACACACTAAACTAACACCTTCCTCAAATGTGACGTTTCTCACTATCTCATGTCCTCTCACACTTAAAAACTTTTCCTGTCTCTTCAAAGCACTATTTGATCAAACAACTATGAATAAACACATTTATTAAGAAAATCTCTCTGATAATATGGCCTACAGTACATAGCTCAATGGAGAGAGCATTATATTGTCATCATCAATTTTCAGAATAAACAAGAGAAAAATCAAGGTCATTTACAAATTCCTGGATTCTATAGCAAAGCCATAACTACCAGAAAGGCAATGAACTTGGAATAGCAGAAGTTCATGGTTTTTAAATATGTCAATTGATGTAGATTAATAAAAAGTGAACTAGATTGTGCCTGCAGACTGGAAAACAAACAAACAAACAAAAAACAGTTCAAAGCCCTGTGAATAAGCATTTTAATCCACTTCATCCTCAACATGGGAAAAGACAATAAAAACTGACTATAACTCAAAAGAAAATTACCTCCTCTTGATGTCTAGGATACTAGCCTTTCCCCTTACCTCAACTTCTTTTATTCTTCAAATCTTCCATCTAGTGTGTGCCTCAGCTCCTTGGTTATCAAGTGAGAACAATACCCTTTTCTTTCCAAGGAATTAATATTTATTCAGTCCTTAAACACCAGACTGATGAAGATCATATGTATATCTAGTCAGACTGCAATCCTTTTGCTCATGATGCAGGGAAATCCCAGTGGAAGAAGTATGTTCTTGAAAAATACACTCAGGTTTAATTTGTATTTTTGTATCAAAAAGTCAGTACCAACAAAACATTTCCCCAAGTAAATACAAATAAGCTTATAAACATATAAACATAGTAAAGCATGGACCCATTTTTGCCATGTTGGCTCACACTGAGTTGTGCCTGATTTTGCAAAGAGTCCCACTGATCAGATCAGGGATATTAGCGGAATAAAATACTACTCAGCATGACTAAGGGTGACAGAACTGGCCCAGAGGAATGTCAAAGTTGTATAAAAGTTACCTTCTCAAATATCTTTGCAATCACTTAGCATATTGTATCATGCTGTTTTATGATCTCCTTTTAGTTAATTCTAGACTTAATAGTCAATTATTGAGTCTTCAAAACATTGTTTGCAGTCAAGCATATTTCTGTGTCTGTATCAGCAAATTATACTAAAACACACTGATGTAATCAGAAAGATCAGTTCTTGTGTTGTGGGTATTAAAAACACATGTAGCTATATGTAATACTCCAATATCCATATAAGGAGGCATCAAGCACTGAAAAGTTGCTGACAGCTCAAGGAATAAAAATATTTTTTTTAGAGACCTTTTATATAAATTATGATTTTCTGTGGTTTTCTACTTCATTCCTTGTGAAGAGAAACTTTTGTATGAAAACAGGATCCCTATTCCTTGGAGTTAATTTGCTGCTCCTGCAGCTGCCTCCTCTTCACCAGCATTCACCAAAATCCTCCTTTGTACCTCCCACTTGGTGCTGTATATTTAACTAGGAGGTTAATCTAAAAAGATTTCCCATTCTAGGTGGGAGTAGATGGACTAGGGGGAAACAGCAGTCCTATATTTGTTCCCATGTCATCTGAGAAAAATCAGAGAAGATAGAAAATAACAACTATATGCTGCATTCTCCGAGTAGAATGTTTTACACAGTTTCCCATAAAACAGCAGCTAACTTCAAGTAGGTTGTAGTGACAATACTCAATTTCTTGGTAATGATAGTGAGAAATGAAATGACACTACTATTCATGTTTAACTGTATCCAGAAGTCAGGGTTACAAGGTTAAACTTCACATCATAATGTAACAACTCATTTTCTATCACTCTCTATTAAATGCTTATTTGTGAAACAGAATTGCCAGAGGTTATGTGATTCAATAAGCTTACGCTGCACCTGTACACAATGTGTTCTGGTCACATAACAAGAAAACATTCTCGATTGTATTCCTGACACTTGTAAATAGTGAACATTTACATTCATGTATCAAAATACACAAATCTAAGAATTTGTCCTATTTTATAGTGCAGAGGCCCATTTTATTCATCCACAAATGCAAACTGCTACTCAGGTGTATATGGTACTGTTCCATATAGTATGTTCCCTGGCTTCAATAGGATGTAGGGTGAAGTGAGCTACATTTGACCATAGAAAAATTAACAAAGAAATGTTCAGGATTCTGACTGACTGTCAAGGAATCAGGGGGAAGGCAATTCCAGACACGTGTTTCTACAAAGTCAAATAGCACAAAGGTTTCAGTCGATAGTTGGAGAAAGCAATCTGAGGGGGAAAGATTATTGAGTGAAAGGCTACTGAGATAGGTTTGTGAACTCAGCTACAAGAATATCACCAGAGTTTGCAGAAAAGGGTAGAGACCACTTTGTTTTCAACACAGACGACTTCACATGAAGACTTTCAAAGACAAGCAAAATCTTGACTAGTTTTTCTTATCACGCACCTGCACAAATTCTTCACAAACCTTTTTTTTGTTGCTCTTTGGACAATTAGAAAGCAGACAGTGTGTACTGTATTCTAAGCTCACTATAAAAATTTTAAGGTCTACATCCCTCTTTTCTTTAACTTGAGTACAATTTCTTTTTACCTGGTGATACACTTAATCTATTTTATCAAATAGCAGCTTGGTGAAGCACAATTTTACATAGTACCTATAAATTCTTCCTGACAATGCTTCCTGAATGGAGAAATGTATGACCAAAAGTTGTGAAACGCCAAATGGATGATAGACCCTATAATTTACTCGATAAAAGCTGACTCCATAGGAGGTATTTTAATGAACGAAATGAAGGGAGGTTGTAGCGAGGTGGGGGCTGGTCTCTTCTGCCAAGTAACAAGTGATAGAACGAGAGGAAACGGCCTCAAGTTGCGCCAAGGGAGGTTTAGATTGGACATTAGGAAAAAATTCTTTCCTGAACGAGTGGTCAGGCCTTGGAACAGGCTGCTCGCGGAAGTGGGTGAGTCACCATCCCTGGAGGAATTTAAAAGACGGGTAGATGAGGCGCTTAGGGACATGGTTTAGTGGGCACGGTAGTGTTGGGTTGACGGTTGGACTCAATGACCTTAGAGGTCTTTTCCGGCCTTTGTGATTCTATGATTCTATGGCATGTTCCAAGGGAAAAGCTTTAAAATGCTCAGATTAGAATAATAGATTTTGGGCTGAGACGCTCCTCAGGGCTCAACACTTTGCCCATTGGGAAATGCCAAAGCATTTAATGTAAGTATTTCACGGTACTCAGGTGGAATTTTTAACAGGTATACTTTTATAAATTAACTAACTCTAGGCCTTTCATTTAGCTTTGGTACTATATCCATATGCATATATATATATATATGTATTGATTGATCTAGATCTTTTTGCATGCTTATCCGTACAGTTATAATCTGTAGTTATATATGTATTGATTGATTAGATCTTTTTGCATGCTTATCTATGTAGTTACTAACAAGTATAATCTGTAGTGAAGTTGTTTTGATCTTTGCAGTATTTGCAGCAACTTGACTAATTCTTTGTGCAGCTGTCAAATTGATCAATGTTTAAGCATTGTAAGACTCTAAGTTGCTGCTAAAACCCTTAACCCTTTAGTCATAAACCATTGCCCAGGTCTGAGACTAAGGGTAGATCCAGCCGCACCTAGGCTCCTTTTTGAGAAGGAGTTTAAAAAACACAGGGGTCTACTCTGAACCTCGTGACGCAACGGGACGTCCTTCCTATCCCTTTGTGTATTAGACATAAACCGTTGTCCAAATCTAAGACTAAGATTGGGTCCAGTTGGATCTCTTCTGAACCTCGTGACTCAATGGGAGGGTCCCCCTTTTACCTTTTACCTTTTACCTGTTTACCTTTTTACCTTTTAACCCTTTTACCCTTAATCTCTGTACAAATCATTCCAAAACAATTCTAATACAATTTCCCCCTGTGTTACTTAATCCATGTAATAAGTAACAGAGTGAACCTTGCCATCAAATTCTGTTAAGTCACATTTCTATAAATTTCTATTAAAATCACCCTTTGCCAATACTTTGCCAGTGATTTTTTATGCGGCCTTAAAACCAACCGTTCATGACAGCATCACGTTGGCAAGCCTCCAGTTGTCTGGAACGTATCCAGGACTGCTGATAAATGATGGAGAGTGGCTTGGCAAGCTACTCCACCAGCTCCCTCAGTACTCTTGGGGGGATCCCATCTGGCCCCATACACGTGTGAGCATCCAGGTGGCATAGCAGGTTGTTAGATGCTTCCTCTTGGATTTAGGGGGGTTTATCTTGCTCTCCGTCCACATCTTCCTGCTCAGGGGGCTGAATACCCTGAGGATAACTGGTCTGACTATTAAAGACTGAGGCAAACTTCTTTCTACTCTTCCTGAGTTGCCTGCCCCTTCTTCTATAAGTGGTAAACTCTTCTTTTCTTCCTGAGTCCCAGCAAGAGCTTCCCATTCAGCCAGGCCAGTCGTCTTCCTCACCCA
Source organism: Pelecanoides urinatrix (assembly GCA_013400755.1). NCBI lineage: Eukaryota > Metazoa > Chordata > Aves > Procellariiformes > Procellariidae > Pelecanoides > Pelecanoides urinatrix. The sequence goes on along the minus strand of VZTQ01002319.1, from coordinate 23,714 downwards.
TTCTTAAGGCACATGGGGACAGCCTGCTCCTGCACCTTTAAGACTTCCTTCTTGAAGAACATCTAGCCTTCCTGAACCCCTTTGCCCTTCAGGACTGTCTTCCAAAGGAATCTCTCAACCAGTGTGTCCTGGTTTTGGCTGGGATGGAGTTGATTTTCTTCCAATTAACTGGTATAGTGCCGTGTTTTGGGTGTAGTGTGAGAATAATGTTGATGACACACCGATGTTTTGGTTGTTGCTAGGTAATGTTTACGCTAGTCAAGGACTTTTTGTCTTCCCATGCCCCGCCAGGTGTGCAGGGGGCTGGGAGGGAGCGTGGCCATGACAGCTGGCCCAGCTGGCCAATGGGCTATTCCATACCATATGACATCATGCTCAGCATATAAGGCTGGGCGAAGAAGAAGGAGGGGGGGGATGTTTGGAGTGATGGCGTTTGTCTTCCCAAGTAACCGTTACGCATGATGGAGCCCTGCTTTCCTGGAGGTGGCTGAACACCTGCCTGCCGATGGGAAGTGGTGAATGAATTCTTTATTTTGCTTTGCTTGCGTGCGCAGCTTTTGCTTTCCCTATTAAACTGTCTTTATCTCAACCCACGAGTTCTCTCACTTTTACCCTTCTGATTCTCTCCCCCATCCCACCCGGGGGGAGTGAGCGAGCGGCTGCGTGGTGCTCAGTGGCCGGCTGGGGTTAAACCACGACACAGTGTCCTGAACAGGCCAAAATCTGCCATCTGGAAGTCCATGGTAGCAGTTTTGCTGACCCCACTCCTTACTTCACCAAGAATCGAGAATTCTGTGTCATTTCATGGTCACTAAGCCCAAGATGGCCTTCAACCACCACATCTCCCACCAGTCCTTCTCTGTTTGTGAACAGCAGGTCAAGTGAGGCACCTGCCCTGGTGGGCTCGCTCACCAGCTGTGTCAGGAAGTTATCTTGCACACGACTCCAGGAACCTCCTCAACTGTTTCCTCTCTGCCGTGTGGTATTTCCAGCAGACGTCCGGAAAGTTGAAGTCCCCCATGAGAACAAGGGCTAGCAATTGTGAGACTTCTGCCAGCCTCTTGTAGAATGCCTCATCTGCCTTTTCATCCTGGTTAGGTGGTCTATAACAGACTCCCAGCAGGGTATATATCTGCCTTGTTGGCCTTCCCCCTCATCCTTACCCACAAGCACTGGACCTTATCATCACAATTGTTCAGCTCTAGACAATCGAAACACTCTCTAACATACAGGGCTACCCCACCGCCTCTCCTTCCTTGCCTGTCCTTTCTGGAGAGCTTATAGCCATCCATTGCAGCACGCCAGTCCTGAGGGTCATCCCACCATGTTTCTATGATGGCAACTAAGTCATAGCTATCCCGCTGCACAATGGCTTCCAGCTCCTCCTGTTTGCCGCCCATGCTGTGTGCATTGGTGTAGATATTACATTCAGTCTGTAAAAGCTGTTCAGAAATTAAAAGCAAATTGATTATTATAAGATGATCTCAGTACTTAATCTCCACATTCAAGAAGCTTTATAATTGCTGGGAAAATAAAAAGTTGGAAAAAAATATTAAAAAATAGCTATCTGTAATTGTGCAAACATATCGATCTTTTGTGATTTAGTAGTGCAAGTCTCACTGCAATTTAATACGGTTTGTGTTCTGCTCTCTTAGCCCTTTTTGAAACCCTATTTCCCTGGAAGGAATGTCCATCCGTGTTCTAACCCTACTCACAGATATCTGTAGTTGCCACATCCTAGGTATTCAATTATCTCTCTCCTCAGGCATGCATTTTTTGTAGATGACTGACCTTCCAAAATTTTACATTGTACACACAAGTATATTTTAGACTAAGACCTTGTCTACCTTCACATTCAAGCCATGCCAGCACAAGGGAGTCCCATGCTATCCAAAATCTTTTTAGCATCGACTTTTACAAGAATATTAATTAAGACATGACTGAACTTCAACAGAAAGCATCTTCAAACTTATTCTTGTATTGACAGGGGAAATCTTCATACAGAATTCTTCCTTTCTAGCAAGGGTAGGAGCTGGAATATTTATTGAAACTGGTGACCGAGATCAGTTAGAGGAAGTATCATAAATGTTTACCTTGTTATTTCCTCTCAGGCCCCATCAGAAACAGGATATTGGGCTACAGGGAAGTTTGATGGGACCTAGTATAGCCATTCAGATTATCTTGCAATTTATCCTACACATTCTGCAAAGGCCCTTCAGGTAGTACCACTGTGTTAATGGTAATTTGTACAAGGTCTTCAATAGAGAAGCCAGTTCTTCAAGTACTGGTACAACATTCGATTTTCCAAAACACATCATTCGGGCCCACAGTTATATTTGATCAAAGGAGGCAGCAGTCACATACCACTTAGTATAAAGGGCATGATACAATACTGATTTTTTAAAACAAATTTGTAAAGGAAGTTCTTGCACTGTGTAATTCTTTGTATGCTAGTGCAACAATATCCATCTGCTGCAGCTACATGAATTTGACTATTTTATTTCTATGTGTAATTCTCTGGTACTCCATGTGCTAATAAGAAGAATTACCTGTGAAGAAAGTCATGCTGGTTTTGACTGGGATAGAGTTAATTTTTTCCATAGTAGCTTGTATGGGACTATATTTTGGATTTGTGCTGAAAACCGTGTTGACAACAGGGATGTTTTCGATATTGCTGAGCAGTGCTTACCAGAGTCAAGGCCTTTGCTGCTTCTCACCCCACCCCACCAGCGAGGAGGCTGGGGGCACACAAAAAGTTGGGAGGGGGCACATCTGGGACAGCTGACCCCAACTGACCAAAGGGATATTCCATACCATACGATGTCACGCTCAGTATATAAAGCTGGGGGAAGAAGAAGGAAGGGGGGACATTCGGAGTGATGGCATTTGTCTTCCCAACCATTACATGTGAAGGAGCCCTGTTTTCCTGGAGATGGCTGAACACCTGCCTGCCGATGAGAAGTAGTGAATTAATTCCTTGTTTTGCTTTGCTTGCGTGCACGGCTTTTGCTTTACTTATTAAACTGTCTTTATCTCAACCCATGAGTTTTCTCACTTTTAGCCCTCCAATTCTCTCCTCCATCCCATTGTGGGTGGAGTGAACGAGTGGCTGTGTGGGGTTTAGTTGCTGTCTGGGATTAAACCACTACAAAAGTAGATGTTTCTAAGCCAAGCTGCAGAGCTATGGCTTCTCAGTACATTGGAACAACAATGAATCAATATTGTAGCATTTCCACAAGGTGTACTTGTTCCAGAGATGAAAGTAAAGCATCATTCTGTTTTGATATCTTATTTCATTCCATAGCATCACTCTGTTAATCAGTTCTCCAGCCCATTAAGGATGTGGCAGGCGTTTCCATGCCTGAACCCAAATCCATGAGTCAGAGAGGATCCACCCATTAATGTGAATGGGATTTGTATCAGATTTCTTAAATGAAATTTTTTTTTCTGCAGAAAACGGAGCTATGTAGACAACATGACATACAAGCTGAGTCTAGAAAATTTCTGTTACGGGTTTTGACTCAGGTTCATTTTGAATAAGCCTGGTCAAATTTACAGTTAGGCATTAAAGGATTGTTTTAAAGTTAGGATTTAAATTATGATGTTATCAAAATGGATCAAATTGACTTTCCATGAGAAATATATGATTCTGAATTTTCAAAATATTTTCAAATTTCTTTTTAAATGCTTTGCATTTTTTTTTTTTTTACATAATAACAAAATAATTGTATTTACTGTGACATGGGACATTGTGCTGTGCCTAGAATAACTAATAAACTCAAATGGAAGATTCTACCATTATTTCACTTTTCTTTCTGCTGTGGGAAGGAACAACTTTCAAAATGTCACCATTTCTTAGCATAAGTTGTTGCTACTGCCCAACTACAGGCATGAAAGGAGAAAACCTCCTCAGGTACTCCTTTGTGCAGCCAGTCCATTTCACAGATGCTTTCTTCCTCTGCCTGAATGCCTGGAGGATGGTCAGAGCCTTAGTTTCATCTAGGCAGCGTTGCCTGTCACTGTTTTTACTAGTAACGTCTTCATTTCCCAACTGAGGTAAAAGAAGACCAGGAGGGCAAAAGAAGGGCCAGGAGGAACATCTGCTCTCCCACCAGGATCTAGGGCTTTAGAGTCAGAGTGGTATTCTTAGTTGTGAATGAGTGAATATATGTTCAAGGATGAAGGGGACGTTTCACCATCTTGTTAGGATCCTGGACAGTTGAGGATCTAATGGGATATACTAACCACATATTGTCCATTATTTGGAGCTCTAGAGGATCTTGTCCTCATAGCATGAAGTCCAAGAAGAGGGCAGTTTTGTGTGCAGTGCCCAATTCTTGTGGGCAGAGGCCCAGAAGCAAGTCTGTGTCTCAGCAAATAGATCACAACCACTTCTAGAGGAGAGGTCCTTCAGTGGTTATGAAGAAATTTTTTTAGAATTGTCCTGGTTTTGACTGGGATAGAGTTTAATTTCTTCCCAATGCTGTGTTTTGGATTTAGTATGAAAATAATGTTGATGACACACTGATGTTTTCAGTTGTTGCTGAGTACCCTACTGGTCAAGGAGTTTCAGCTTCCACACTCTGCCAAGCGCACAAAAGGCTGGGAGGGAACGTAGCCGAGACAGCTGGCCCAGCTGGCCAGCGGGGTATTCCATACCATGTGATGTCATGCTCAGTATATGAATGGTAGGCGTTTTCCAGGAAGTAGTGATTGCTACTTGGTTATTGGTCAGCGCAGGTGGTAGGCAATTGCATTGTGCATCACTCATTTTGTATATTCTATTATTATTATTATTGTTGTTGTTGTTGTTATTATTATTATTATTATTATCCCTTCCCTTTCTGTTCTATTAAATTGTCTTTATCTCAACCCACAAGTTTTCTCACTGTTACCCTTCCAATTCTCTGCCCGTCCCACTGTGCAGTGGGGGAGTGAGCGAGCAGTTGTGTGGTGTTTGGTTGCCTGCCGGGTTAAACCACAACAAGAATAATCTTAAAAAGAATCTTGAAAATAATTTGGTGTTTACCAAATTAACAAAATGGAGTAAAGTGTAGCATGCAAATTCTTGGTTTTCACGCAAAGATTGACAGTTCCACACCAGAAGAGAAGAAATCACAAGCGACAAAACAAAATGAACGTCAGGCATTTGATTCCTTGCTAACGGTTCTTCAGCCTTATCAACTCTATTTCCTGTTTTCAGGAGGCACAAGCAGAAGTAAAGCCTTTTATACAGCAGCTATACAGCATTTTTCATGCTACGCTCAAAGAATGTTTTTTGCAACATTTTACTATGTTTACATTACAGATTAGTGGCTTAATTTGGAAAGCACTTTCAGTTCCATAATTTACATAAATCACATATTCAATTTCTGTATTTCTAGCTTATGCAGCTAATGAACTTTTCATGAACACTTTGCTTTGTTTGTAATTTAAATTTGTTACAAAGCCTGCTATCTGAATAGGGGAAATTAGCACTGTGCAAGGATGTACGCATGATTATCAAGCCATAATGAGAGTGGTCTCTAAAGGTACAAATGCTTACGCAGTACTGGTTCTGTAGCCTTGTTTTGAAATAAGAGTAATTAAAGACACTTGAAATGTTTTCTTAAGGTTATATTAAGATGCTGCTTGACCATCAGTGATAAAGGGGTAACATCTACAGGATGGGACAGGTAAGGTCTGTTATATAGAACCATCACAAGATCATGACAGAGACCATGCTGAATTAAGCATGGATTAAACACCTTGTTCAGGATCTCATTACGATTCACAAACTTTAAGAGATCAACTATAAAAAAGCTTCAGTTATAGCACACCCTTTTATCAAAAATGTCCAAACACCAGTTTCCTGGCTGATAAGGTAAAAATATTTCAAGTGAAGGGTGTGACCTAATGTTAAGAACTGCTTTCAGTTTCCCAATTTGTTGCTGCACAGATATGCCAGAGATTACTAATGTTATCTGATACTAAGGCCGTGCTATTTTCTGCTGTCTTTTGTGATGTAAGGGAAAAGAGGATTTTATGCTTGTTCTTCATACTAATCTGTAGCTGCAGATAAATAAGAACAGTAGTGATTACAGTAAGATTAGTGGTGACTCCAGAAAAACAGAAATTTTTGGAGCCCTCTGAAAAGGGATATCAGGAGGTACCCTAAAGTTTTTCCCATTTGTGTGTGGGAGAACCCTCTCCCATTACAATTAACGTACTGATGTAAAACAGTCGACGTGATTGCTGAAGAAAGATCGAGCCTGTAGGACATCCATCCGTACAGAATAATTAAAAATTTAATTAGCCAGCCAACATGCTTTTATAGCAGGGATGTATTGTTAGACTACATTGCAGGAAACAATAATACAAAAAAAGATGGAACCAAGGTGAAAATCCAGTAATTAGAACCCAATAATCAGAACAACTTCTAGTTTAATGTCTTAATTAAAGCTGCCTGCCACTATTGTAAATGGGCCAACAAAGCATTTAGAGATGAAGCAACTAAGGAGAAGAGAAGGGGACTTAATTTTGTGTATATTTCTGGGTGCAGTTCCAGTTCTTTAGAGAACTAAGGCTGATTGGACATTTGTTCCTTTCCATGTAAGTCCTTTGGGTGCTTTCCTTCTTCTTATAAGCAAACCATAAACAATCTCTCGTCTCTCCCATTTCAGGATCAGTGCAATTACTGATTGCAGACTGACACAAGGCTATGACATTTACTGGTGAGTCATTTCAGTTTTATGCCATGTCATGTAAATATTTTCTTTGACGTACCTTTGATTACAGATAAAAAGTATGTGCCCTTTTGTGCATCAGAGCAAGTGATCGGCAGAAAGACTTTGGATATATTAGCACAGAAATTGTGGGTTCTCAAATAAAATTTAATTGTTGGGAGGAACTACCCATTTATCTTCATGGGTTTAAATTTTCCATACATAAAACAACCCAGTTTGCAATGGAGCAAGGTTTTAATCATTAAGGAAAACTGAGAATTTATGAGCAAGAAAACCAGGAAAACAAACTGCTGCTGCTTTTCCTTGAAATCAATGTGAAAGCAAAGGGAGGAAGGCACAGTTTGATTTTCTGCCATGTTGTTTTTGTACATCTACTTGAACAATTCCGTTTCTTTGATTTTTCACTTAACTTATTATGCCCACTTTTATTGAAATGAAGCTACTTATAAGGTTTAACCATTCAAAGCAAGCTATTTGGCAAAGCCTTTGGGAAGAAGTCGTCTGATAACAAAATCACTGTTGATACTGGAATGCAACTAACTAGCAGTTGCAAAGCTGCCAGGATCTCATCACTTTTGGGTATGCTGTTGTTAACTGTTTGGGTCAAACACACTGGTAACAAGTTGGAACCAGCAAAACACCTTTTCATCCAGCACCAGTTCACTGAACAAAATGTGCGTCTCTATTTAAAGCTTTTCTTTCCATTTGGGCAACTGCTTGTTAAGAATGACCGGTTAATTGTTGCAACAAACCACAAAGTGGTGTATTAACTGAAGCTGGTAAAATCAGCCTAAAAATAGTTTCCAGTTCCAAAAATTAAAAGGATTCCACAAAGAAATGATGGGGTTTTGGCTACAGAGAACAGGCGTTCAAGGAATTTTGCAGCACAAAGTATGTCTTCAATAAACAAATTGGGAAAAGTAAAAAAGTAACAAAAGAGTTAACTGAATAGTTCTTATATCTTACATCATTACTCATGGAGTTTAATAATAATTTAAGGAGTTGTCAAGGCAGCATTGTCAAAATTGAAAGAACTGAACAAAGGAAGCTAGAAAACATCATTATACATGCTGGACAAAGAGCTAACAAAGATTTCAACCAGACAAGTTTTTCTCCTTCTTGCTGGATTTATTTTCTCCATTTTTTGGAGTATGTAATTTCCGGAGCTGTTCTCTGTCTAGGACTACAGTAAGCCACCTTCCCTTTTTCTTACAATGGAGTCCGACAGGCAAAAATGCTAGCACCACTCATGCTTTCTCTGGTCACACAAAGCCTTGGCTTCAGTGGGAGTTTTGCTGGATTAACCTCAATGAGCTTTCTTAAAAGGTGCCAGCAGTACAAAAACATAGCAGCAGGGAAAATAGTAAACACTGAGATAATATATCTTGCTGCCAATGCATGGTGACAGATTAACAGGCAGTGAAATTATTTGGATATGACTTTGATGACAGTAATGATAAAAGTCACTGTCCCAAGGAGATGCCTGCATACCTCTGCCGCAGCTGAAGAAAAGACCAGCTAATGCAGAGTATCCCTTTCCTGCCACAGCAGGTACTACTTGCATTTGTGCTAGAAGGCAAATTTACATATCTCCTCCTCTAACAAGTACACATTAATCACCTTCAATTCTTTGAACCATACTACCACATATAACTTGTTGCCTTTCCATCATACAGTGGGCTTTTTTACCAGGTGCAGAATACAGCAGAATGCTAAGACCAGAATTGTATGAGAAATAAAATATCCCTTAGCTAAATGTGTAAGGCACAGACAGCTTAGCCTTCCCCTGAGCTCTCCATGGATAAGCTATCTGTCAAATAACCCAGGCACATTGTAAACCCAAATGATACAGATTGCTGCCACACGGTGGAATAACAATGAACAGTTTTGAATACCAAAGAACAGTTTTGTGACATATGGCTGACATGTCAGTGAAGAGACATACACTACTTTTTCTGCTGTAAGATGCCATAGCCTGGGTTGTGTGCATCAGCTGCACATTCAACATGCCACACCTTTCTCTGACTTTCCTGGGCACACTGTCCAAAAATGCTGCTCTGTCCTCTTGCTTTTTACAATGATAGGTTGTTTACAGCCTGCACCTTTCTTGCAGGAACCCATTTGCGGTTACCTGACCACAGGAGAGAGACCTCAGCCTTTCACGCAGCAATTCCTGTAAGTGTGTCAAGACACACAGACACCATACTGATTAATTCATAATATCACAGCAGTGACTTTACCAGCATTTGATGGCAACTAACTTTAATGCACTGAATTGAGAATCCAAATGCCTTTTAGGGGTTTGTTCTGGAATAAACATTGAGACCCATGCATAAGAGCCAGTATTTGAGAAGATATGGGTAAGGAATGCTGGCATTCAGACCTGTGTAATCAGATACATTGCAGTAAATGTAGAAATATTTCATGCAACACAAACTACATTATACGTGACTCACATATGTTCCTGAGACCTTCCTTTTTCTTTTTTTCCTATTTTTAAATTAACCATGAATCATTAAGCTTTGACTCCAATGTTAATATTGTTTTTTTGCAAGAATCTGTGTAGATTAGATACTTACTCTGCTTAAAGCCTGAAGGCACAAGATAATACAGAGTTTTCTGTAACTTGTGACAGCAAGAGTCTTCATTAGAATTGCAAGAGATACCTTGGCACATATTGAAGCAGTATTATAGCATGAGAATTAACCTTTATTTCTACGCAATTCCATGGGACTGTTCCTGAATTACAACAGGCCTTCTGCTTTGTTTCTGAATTAAAGTAGAGGTGGACACTGGGGTTGTTTATTAGACACTGGCTTCACATGGATATAATATTTTTTAATTTGTCATTTCTGACCAAATTTGAAGGAGGAAGTTACAGTTTTAAATGTAACCAAGTTTTGAACAAACTTCATGATCAGCAGAGGAAAGAGATTGTATAAACAATGCCATGGAGGGGAAACCACAAAGACAGTGTGCTGTACTTTTTGGCAGCAGCAGTCAGCTGACAGAGCAACCATCAGCACTGTCTCTTACTGATGAGGAGCTGTACCACTACAGGAGAAAGTTGTGGTAGTTGCAGTGAAGGAAGTTGTTCAGGAGACAGAAGTGAAATGCCTAGAAGGCAGGAAACCAGGCTTCATTCCTTCTGCTCCCTGAGCAACTTCTGATTTTTAACCTGCAATTTTAATTTTGGAGTTTGTAGTGATAATGGAAATGAGCTAAGAGACTATGGAGAAGCATGGCTGAGCAGCATCATTTGAATTTTCCATGGCAGAGGTGGCATGGACCCAACTCTGAAAACACTCTCATGATATTACCAGGTACTGTGCTATTCTTAAGCTTTGGGTGCATCTATAAGGCTTTGCAAGGTTATGGTTGAAAGCAGGGGTCTGTCTCATCCCCTTATAAATGTCCAGCTTCAACCCAGTACTCTCCCATCACAACAGAGATGAGAGTCCATGCAAGAGGGATGGAACACCTCTCCTATAAGAAAAGGCTGGGAGACTTAAGGTTGTTGAGCCTGGGGAAAAGAAGGCTCCAGGGAGACCTTATTGCAACATTTCAATACTTAAAGGGGGCTTATAGGAAAGATGGGGACAGACTTTTTAATAGGGCCTGTAGCAACAAGGTAAGGGGTAATTGTTTTAAACTAAAAGAGGGTATAGTTAGCCTAGATACAAGGAAGAAATATTTTATGATGAGGGTGATGAAACACTGGAACAGGTTGCCCAGAGAGGTGGTAGATACCCCATCCCTGGAAACATTCAAGGTTAGGTTGCCCAGAGCCCCGTCCAACCTGACCTAATTGAAGATGTCCCTGCCCACTGCAGGGGGGTTGGGCTAGATGATCTTTAAAGGTCCCTTCCAATCCAAACTATTCTATAATCCTATGATTCTATGAGTTATAAATGTACTGCAGAGTCCCATCTTTCCAACATGAAGGTTCATATGAGGAATACTTAAAGGTTCTGCATCTAAATAATTGAGCTGTAAAGATGATGTAGTACTGGGTAAACTCTTAGAGAGATCAGAAACGTTTGTTTCTATGCCATGAAGCTCATCATCCAATAGTGTGACAAAGTACAACTAATACTCTACAAATCAATTTATAAATAACTCTTCTGCTATTTTTATAAAAATATAATTTCAAGCACTCTTAGGATTACACTAACATTTTCAGAGCACAGACTTTTAAGTATCTTCAGAAACTGCTTTACAGCCATTAAACATATATTTCATTTATGAAATATATTATTTCATTATATCATTTATGAAATATATTGTCTGCACTTAATACTCTGCCTGTGCAAACAGCTTGTAAAATGAAAGGATTTAGTGGTACAACTTACTGCTGCCCATGGCATACCTAATGCCGATGGAAAAGGTGAAGAAAGAAAGCAAGATGAGTGTGCTCCCAAGATGCATCTGAGGTCTTGCTCTATTGTCATTGAGAAAAGTGCTGGGAAGAGAGAAATTCTCCACGTCAGCAGAACAGCAGCAGCAGATACAGGCAAATGGGCCAGGCTTGCTGATCGTGAATGGTGCTTTGCTCCTGCAACTCCTAGCCAAGTCCATGGGAGATGCAGGTCTTCACAACCACTCCAAGTTTGGTCCTTAGGAAGGACTGTGGTAGAGAGAAGATGAGTGCTTCATTTTGTGTTTTGGTAGCCTGTTAGATTATTTACTTTTTGCTGCTGGCTGCTTTCCAGAAATGTTATGTGAAATTAGACACCTTGTAGGCTAATCAAAATTGCCAGAGCTGGCATGTCTGTTATGTGTAAGGCAGAGGTTTTGAGTTGGAATTACATCAGCATGAAAGGAGTCAAGATTAATCCAGGACTCAAGGACAAATTATATCTGTGACTATTAATTAGGGTTAGTAAGAGTCATTATAATTGCTCTTTTTCAAGACAGAATTACATTTATATATTGCTACATAGGTTTGAGACACATCCATGTGTATAATGTTAGTACTTCCTAAAGAAAATACAGTAACCTGTAGTGTACTACCACAATGAATGTAGGCTCAATGATATCGTATACAATTTAAGTAGTTACCAAAGTTAAAACCAGTCCGTGAGCTCCCCTTAAGACCTTCAGATTGCCAAGATCTGTCATACATCTTGTTATATTTTCTTTTACTGTCTTGTTCAGATGAAAACACTCAATTCATGTAAAAGGAAGAAGGGACAGATACGACTAGTAACTCATAGCCATTACATGACAGCCCAGTTTTGCCAAGCTTCTGCATCCTGACAACATTCCTCTTGATACCCAGGACTGAGTCAGATCAACATTTTCTAATAAAATGCTCTGCTATTAGAAACTGTTGATTTAGCAAGATCAAACCCTTCCACAGAAATTTTTCAAGTTAGTTGCTCCTAGTTGCAGTAAGAAAAATAAGAATGTCAAAAAAAGACAAAAGGTTCCCTCATTTGAACCTTACAGAGGCTACGTGGTGGAGCGTAATATCTTAAAAATGTTGTGCAGGGAGTAGGTAAAATGTCCTTCTTATGTTATCTATATTTTCTTCCTGATACATTTTCCATGTCTTATTCATATTAGAATATATACTAAATATCTATTCTGAGTAAATTACAAAACTCCACATGACTTTGAGGTTTGAGAAAAAAAAATATTTTGGAGATGTGTTTGGCAGATATAAAATTTGACACCTCAGGCCGAAGTCTGAAGTGCAAGCATTTTTTTTCATAGTTTTTTCTAAATTTTTATTAGATTGTGTCTCTGAAGAACAGCTTTGATTTATAAGGACATGCTTGTAGGCAGATTTCAGTACAGAAAAGGATCTGGGTTTGAATCCTTTTAATGACTGAATTCAATGATGGAACCGAGGTCAGGACGGTGATGTTCAGAACAGGAGAGAAATTATTTCAAAGACAGGATGAAGCCCTGTTTTCCTTGAAGTCAACAGTTATCTCAATGAGACAGAATTTAATAAAAAATAAGAACTCAGAAAACATAAGGCCCAGATTGCCTTTGTTTCCAAAACCTGAAAACAGCCAAGACATGCAGCAAAGTCTGAGTCTCCAGCAAGAAGTAAGCTCCCTGTCAGATATGCATTCTCTGATGGGTTGGGACATTGATCCTCATGGTGGTTCCACCAACCACAAGGAGTCAGCAGCATGTCCCGGCTCCATGGTGAGCTGACTCCTATATTCATTATTCCCATTCAGTATGGGGACATTATACTTCCCAGCCTCTGTGAAGGACAATGAAAATGGCTTTTCTCCATGGTGTTCACTCATGCAGGGTTTGACATGAGTCTAGCTCATTGTACTTTATTACTGTTCAGCTGTTTTATTTATAACAGTAATAATAAGCTGAGATAATGTAATTGCAGCTGCTTAAAACTGTTCAGTGCTTCCACACCACATCTTCCCACACCATAGATGCATCCCATCTCTTGATATGAATCTTTTACTGCATTGCTAACTATAGCTATTCCCCTTATTGTCAGCTTGCCACCTATGAATGGGGGGCAGAGGGAGCTCACAGTAGCAAGAAGCCTGTCACCTCCCTCAGAGAGCCACTCAGAGGCCATTGCAGAGTGTCACAGAGCATAGTTTCTCATCTCAGTTGTTGTCCTGTTCCTAACTCTGCCCATTGTGAGCTTCCCAGATGACTCTTGCTACAAATANATTGGCTTTCTGGGCTGCGAGCAAACATTGCCAGCTCATGTCTGGTTTTCATTCACCAGTACCCCAAGTCCTTCTTGGCAGGGCTGCTCTCAATCCCTTCATCCCCCAGTCTGTACTGTTACTGGTGATTGTCCCTACCCAGGTGCAGATCTTGCACTTGACCTTGTTGAACCTCATGAGATTCACACAGGCCCACTTCTCGAGCTTGTCCAGGTCCCTCTGAATGGCATCCCATCCCTTAGATGTGTCAACCACACCACTCAGCTTGGTGTCATTTGCAAATTTGCTGAGCGTGCAGTCAATCCCACTGTCAATGTCGTTGATGAAGATATTAAACAGTACTGGTTCCAATATGGACCCCTGAGGGACAAATATGGTGCCATGGCAGAGGTCCTCTGTCATAGAACTGTGCTTTGCTGAACAAAATTTTGGGAGCCCATACTTGTGTTGCAGATAGTGACAGTTACCCTATGGAAACTCACTACTTACATGTTCTGTTGTTCAGTGGCTAACAAGTTTTGGGCTGGCAAGTCCACTGCGGTGGTGGCCAAACTGTCCTCCTTTATCAATGTGCATGGGAAAGGCAGATAAGATCTCCCAGCCTCTCACAGTCTGTGGGTTATCAAAGTGAGCAAGGTCTGCTGCTGAGATGCCCTTCCTTATCCAGTCCCCAGCCCAGGGCAGCTACAATTACATAGAGAGCAAGGGCTTCATAAACCTGCCTGCCCTTGTGAACCACCAAGGCGGGTGAAGGGCAGGCAGTGTTATGCAGCCCTTGACTTCACAGTCCCCAAAGCACAAGAGATGGAATCGTTGCCTGCCCTCAGTCAGTCACTGTACTGTGGTTTTCCTTCATTCTTGCTACTGTGGTCTCTACAGCTTCCAAGTGAACAGTGCTTCCCAGAAGAGAGAATGCAGGTGAAGCTCCTTCTTGACACGGAAATTCTCCATGTTATGTGGTTCAACACCCACTCAGATGGCATAGCCTCTGTCTAATCTGCACTGAGCATACTCAAACATTTTAGTATTTTAAGGGTGATCCATCTTCCCTTTTTCCCAGCAGAAGCTGAGGTGTGACCTGTTCTGAAGGACACCATTCCCTTCTAGAAGCTTTAGGACAAGCTCTTTTTGTTTCTTTTGTGTGTTTGTTCCATAAAACCATGGGGATCTCCTTGATCTTTTAACTGTCATGGTTTTAAATCAGTTCCTTATTTCACAAAACTACAAGGATGGCCAGTAATATCATCCAAAGTAATGATTGTCAATAATATGCCAAATATGTGTAATAAATTAGAAGCATTAAAAGCCATAGCAAAATTTCATTATTATGATGATAATTTGTGATCCTCATTTCAGAATAATTGCTTTTCAGTATGAGAAGAACAAGAGTAATCCTTTCTTCGTGTCACTGGAAATGTAAAACCACTTGATTTCATTTCCCTTTGGTGCTCTATTGCTTCATTAGGTACTCAGCCTTGCAAACCTACTGTAATACCCAAAAGCAGAACTGGGCCCGTATATTGTGTAATAATCGGAACATTTGTATGACCTACTATACCTTTGATAGGCAAACCAATAACTCAGAGTACAGTATTCCCACTAGAATGTAATAAAATCTATTAACTAAACAATTAGAGCATATCAGCTTTAGTTAGTTATTAGAAGTGAAAAGTTTCCTAATCAAAAATGACCAGAATAAAGAGGAGGCTGAATGAAGTCAGTGAACCATAGCCATCTTGCAGTCTGCATGAGAAAGTATCTCAAAATCAAAGTATTTGTTTTAGTTTTTCAGAGCAGCATATGTAGAAATTATGTAGTTAAGGGAAACAAGGAAAATTTATTATATTTTGTTATGAAATACCTTTTTCTACCACTGAATTTCAAGCCATTTTCTCTCTTCTTTGAAAAGAAGGCAGATATGATACATTTGCATAATAATGAATATGGAAATTTAACAAACCTGGCAAAGAAAGGATTTTCCCAAATGAGAAACATTTTTTAGGTTATGAATTTTTTCCCATCTTAAGGATGAAGTGGAAGAACTAAAAATTTTTTCATAAACTAATTGTTAAGTTGCAACTTAACAATTTCAAAACATTTAGTTTTGAGACAGTTCATTTTGGTTTTGACCTCTTTTTTTTTTTTGATAAAAAAATTAGTATCAGAGGAGGAAAATCAATAGAAACATAAAAAAAAAAATCTGTTTTCATTCTGAAAGTGTCAAAGAAGATGTTTAATCAGTCTCTAAATGCTTTCCAATCTTTCTAAAAATGAAGACTTTTTCAAAAAGCCTGATCCATTCCCATGTAACACATCATCATTTTTCAAGTAAAAAAAGCTTATTATATAGAGAAATTCCCAGTCAGCAGTGGAAAATGAAGCAGGCTATAAAAATAATAAATCAGTGACTATGAGATCTCAATTTAAGTATTAGTATAAAATAAAACAATGGATCAGTTACGGTCAACTGCTTGTCAGTAAAGGTTTGTTTTACAAGTGAATTAATTTCATTTTCATCATTCATGTTTTACAAATATTATACATACAATAACTAAGGGAGCCAGAGGTGAACTTCTGGCTCTGAAGAAAAAAGCTTTTAAGGTGATACAGATTGATAACATGATCCCAAGCCTGTGCAATTGTGCTTTTTCAATCACATGGTAATAGTGCTTATGTCAATGACACATGTATCTGTACGGTCAGAGTGCCCATCAGATTAGCTCTGAGCGTGCCAGAGGAGTCAAAGCCTCTGAATTCTTCCCTGTGAAGGCTTTGTGGCTTGGCATATTGGGGTCAGATTGAAAATTCTCCGTGGTAGCCAAGACAGGCTAGCTGAGACAAAAGGGTGGTGAATAATTCCCACTGAGGTCATTTCAGACAAAACCCCCATTTTTTAAGCTAATTGCTGAGCTGGAAAATGGCTTGTGCAATTAAATATACTGAGAAGCAAATGGATTGATGACATGGGGAGGAGTCACCTCACCCACAGCTGGGCATCTGTAAGATAAACATCTAGTTTAATGCATCTTTCCAAGCTGCCTCTGCAACCCCTGGCACCTCCACAGTGTGTTCTTCCATCCTAACACAGACAAAGAAGGGCAATGGATTCACATCTGGAGGTGCCTCTTTCTCTCTGGTGATTATGGAGGAAGCCTAGCTAGCTGCCCAGCTGTTAGCCAGCTAGAGGTCAGTGAAACAAACCTGTCTATATGGTCCAACATCTTACTTGAAAGAGGAGATCTTGCTTCAGTAAGGCCACGTGGCTATAGAGCTGCCTTTTCCCCAGACTTTGTCTTAAAAAAAAAAAACGTGATAAAGCCAACTGGTTTCATTGGCTTTACCCCATCTGTGTTAAGCTTGTTGACTCACAGTCAGCTAAGCACAGGCATGTGGATTCAGCCACCTCACCAATGAAAGTCTTACAGCCAACAAGGCTTCAGTGAGGCAAGGAAGGCGTAGCTGTTTTGACCCTTTTGGTTACACATGTCTCAATGATTACCTGCAGGGAGCCAAGATGACACATCAGTTTGCTGCTGGCTTGCTTGAGAACAAAGACATCAAAGATCCCCATAGCTAGGCCTGCTAGGCTAAATTGCATTAAGAGGTGCAACAACCACACAGCCCAAAGGAGAGATCTTCACTCCCAGAAAAAAATAGGCAACAAAAAAATAGATGACATGGGTGCAGGGAACAACATGTCAAATAAGGTATGTTTGCAGCTATAAACAAGCTTCAGATGAGAAAACTAGAGTTCCTCCTGGTTCAGGCATTCATGATGGTGCTGAACCCACAGAGGATCTCTTCTCAAGACTTTGGGGCTGGCTATGTAATAAACAGTGCGGTGTTTTCCACTTACTCTTTCAGTTCCACCTACTACCAGGGTGCAGACACACAAACATATACAGACTTTTCTGTAAATAAGGAAAACAAACCCAATTTGAAATTCTTACACAGGCTTAGAGTGTCTTCCATTGAAATTGTCACTGATGGTTTTTCAGGCCACTTTTTCTTTTATTCAGATCCTTTAAAACATATATGTTTGGTTTAATGTATAAAATATCAACAGAAGGAAATTTATTAAAAAAGCATGATGCTAGAGATTAAAAAATAAGATGCATTTGTGTGATAGAATTTGGATTTAAAATATAGTACATGCACATTTTGCTGTAAAATTCTTTTGAGCTAGTCCCAGTGGAAAGTTAATATCTCCATCACTATGTAGGTCTTTTCAAGTACAATACACCAGAGACTAAAATAATTTCATTTTAGTTTGTAGAAAGAGTATTAAAAGCAAAAAAACCAAACAATCCAACACTGTAGAAGCCCTAGGGATCATACATAGACACCTGGTCTTTAAAGCAAACAAACAAACAAACAAAAGGGTAATGTAACACTTGAAGGCTACATTTTCAGACTTCAGGGCACTTTTCCTATAGTTCTCCACTGAACGTTACCCTCAGTGCTGTAAAACAGCTCCTCCCTTGAGTGGCGAGGAGCAAACTGCATTCCAGATGAATATGAAAATAATCCAGAATAAGGCACAGCTCTCACTGCCTCAGTCTCCCAAAATGAAGAGCAAGCAAAATCATAGCATAGAGAGCCTCCTATTTTAGTGATGGAGGAAAACACACAACATAATAAATCAAAACACTGTCAGTTACAAGATATCCATTCAGATAATTTGTGCATACAAAAGGTATAAATCCTTTGCAAAATGATGGCATTCCAGAGTGTCTTTAATCATTCTGGCACACAGAATAAACCACATCCTCTTGTACAATATGAGAAAAGATTGCAGTGAACTGCTGACATTTGAGAAGGTGAATATTTTGGCTGCATCTGTTCTCATCTTTTTCTAAGATGACAGCAACAGCCTTCTAGTTTCTGCCCCAGCCCAGACTGGAGCTGTACCTGGAGAATAAAAGGTAGGATTTTCTTTAGGAAAAGACTGGAACAAGGTACCTGATGGTTTTTGCACGCTGTTGACAATTTTCCTCTTAACCTTACTTCCACTATGAGCCTGCCTACAGCACAGATATTTACAGGGCTGGTAGCTCCCAGGCTCATTCAAGTCAAGTCTGCAATGATCATGACAGCCCCTGAGTGGAGGGGTCTTATCTCCAGCATGCTTGGACCAAATCTATGGATAGTGGTGTGATATGGTGGGCAAGAGTCCAAGCCAGCTCTGAAACCTAGGGTTGAAGATCACATCATAGATTTCTCAAATACTGATGCCATATCTGGTATAGTTGAATAATATCCTGTCTGTCCCAATATGCACCAATCCCAGCCTTCCATTAAAATATTCCTCATCTGATGAAGACAGCATTGGCCCATGAGATTCATTGTAAAATGCCACTCTTTTTCAGTCTCCATCAGTTGGTTACACAAAGTCAGATGTGTATCATTGCTATTTCCCAATCCATTACAACAAAGCTGTTATAGCAACGACAGAAACAATGAACTTGCTTATAAATATGTTGATATAAGCACAAAGCACTATGCAAAATGATTGAGGAAAAAAGTATCCATCTTTTATGTGAATGCTTATATACAGCCCTGTTTCCCTGAAATAGTATGCTAGCCAGCCAAAGTCTATCATTTACATGCGTAATCTGAGTTTCATTTGCTGTGCTGGCAGTTATATGGTAATAAATGGTGCATATAGAGTTGATAATGGGATAAAGAGTGCATTTCATGCCCACCTGCTCATCAGCCATGTTCCTGAAAAAATAACAGTGTAGACATATCTTACAGGGATTGACCCCAAAGTATCCCCTTGTCTTTCCCACTCAGCTCCATTTCAAAATTCCCAAGGATGTTTGAATGAGACAGCTCTTGCTTCTTCAAGCCAGACTCTGGTCTACCACTGTCATCTGAGCACAAAAGCTTTAGAGAAAACAGCAAATACACTGGATATCTTTTATTAGCATGACAACAGCACACATTCTGGTCTGGATCTGTGTATCTTTGTGCCGGCTGCTGTACACGCTGCAAGACTATAACCTAGATGCACAGAAATGTGATAAAAGATACAGACAACAGAACAGAGGGGAACAACAGCCGCATCAAGGGGAACACAGGGTTACATGTGCAAAAAAATGTGCATGTTCTGAGCCTCATTATTGTGAGAAAATTTTAAATAAATGAACACAGTTTATTAACTAATTCACACAGACTACATGCCCAGCCATCAGCAGTTTATTGTCAACATCAGTTCAGTGGTGCACAAGAAAATGGGCTTCAAAGAGCTTGCCAGACAGCTGGGTTTTATAATAGTGTTTGAAACACATGGGGCAGGATGGAAAAGGCACCAGGGTGATGCGGACAGAAGCAAATTAATATGCAACTGGCAGAAAGAAGAGCAAGGGAGGGAAAGAAAAATGACAGAAGCAAAGTGCATTGGAAAAGTTACTTTCTACTGAAAAATTGCAGCTTTCCATTAAAATTCAGAAACCATGAATTTTAAGACCATGTCTAACTCCAGGCAATATTTAGGAGCTGCTTTTTTGTTACAATTCATATTACTCTGGATTAATTTTCAAAGGTTGCTAGAAACAGCTGATACTCTAATTAGTGAGATTAACAAAGAGGTTCAAAACAGCATGGGTTTTGAGGACACAAATTACATTTAGTCCCTTAAAAATTAAATTGTACTGCTAACTGAAATCACCCAAGAGGCAACAAAATTCCATGAGAGTTCAATTTTCCAAAACCCGTCCACTTCACTATGTTGTCAGAGAGGGCACCAATCACTAATGTGTAACAACGTCTGGAACAACATGTATGTCCTGTACTGTCATACTCAGCTACAAGTCTAAAGTCTTTCTTTCCTCTGCACATCTTGTGCCCATGGTGAATGCTTCTAGAAGAAAGAAAATGAGAGAATAAATGAATGAAAATTAATTAATTAATTAATTAATTAAATTAATCAAAGAGTTTATAGACTAGTAGGCAAATCAATTACTTTCCAGAAAGAAGGAGATACTGGCTTCTTGTGTTCCCTCAGATAACTTTTGTGGCTCCTATATGGATCTTTACTGAGTGATATACAAAAGTAAAAAGTGAGAGAACTTGGCTGTTTTGGTGTGCAAGTCTCTATGTGTTTCTGTCCCTAAGAGTGTTCCATATTTTCTGCACCAAAGTCTCCCACTGATTCGTTACAACACAAGCAGAAATCCTTTAAGGATAGAAATAAGATATGTGAATTTGCACAAAACTATTGAAATTAAAAATATTGCAAATAAAAGACCAGATATTTTAAAAGTAGTTCTGAAAAAAAATCTGAATTCTTGAAGAAGTAAGCTATTGGGTTGTTTTATATCTGCTTTGGAATTTGCATCATTTAAAAATAAATAAATACACAATTAACAAATTAATAAATAAAATACTTAGCAGTTATAAAGTACTTCATATTTTTCAAAGCACTCTAGACACATTAAACACATTACCTAATTAATTCCTCCAGATGCCAGTCTAACAAACTTCACTGCATGCTGTGCACTGAGAAACTGTTGCTTGATTTAAGGTTCATGTTTACTATCCTTCATTTTTTCTGTTTCTCACCAAACAAAAACTATTCTTTAACACTTTTAATATACATGTTTTTTTGGTTACATAATAAATAATTAAATGCCATTCAGACTAGCCATCTTAAAGTCAGTAAAACTAGTAAGATAGTTTACTGCTAGATTTTCTGCAGAGTATTAATATTAACCTTCCCTGTTCTGCAGTTAAACAAGGTGTTCACAGTGGTTAACCCTTCAGGGTATCCTCTCACTTGATCAGTGCTATCCAAGCAATGAAAAGGCTATATATACTGTCTTTTCTGCCTTTTAAAATACTTAGCACAAATCCATGATAGTCCATCTATTAGACTTACCCAAAACCTCTGCAACTGGAGCTTGCAGCAATGGACAAATGGGAGGTTTTTTAAAACAAAAGCGTTTTTCAAGATGCAGTTGTACAGGGTGCTAGATAATCTCATCTAGATTGACAGATGATCTTTCGAGGTCTCTTCCAACCTGGGCTGTTCTGTGGTTCTATGAAATTTGACTGACATTTAAGAGGTTTAAAAGAAACAAGGATTTGACGACCAAAAAGTCAGGGTGAGATTAAAGCACTTCTACTGCAAAGTTTTCAGCGTTTTGAATATGAAACTAAAAGCTGTATATGAAGCACAGCAGACTGCTCCTGACTCCACTATTCATAAGCTTTCTCCTGTAAAGTTTTTAGATTCTATATAGATATATGAATAAGAAAATATAAATACATCTTCTCCAAAGTATTTTTTCCCCAGGAATATAGTACCTGACAGAAGCAGGTACTGAGCATCATTTTTATGCATCATCAGATGGGGCACTAAGGATGGGGAAAATATAAGGGTCAACTGCAATTTGCAGATGCTGAGTATTTTTAGGGGGAAAGGCTCTATTTTTTTGAGGTTCAACTTTTCTTTTGAAAAAAATAAACCATGGAACAAGGATGTGACATAAAAATGCAAATTTGAATACTCCTTTATTTTTATTTACAAAGCACATAGATGTAACTAAAAGAAGCAGTGCTACATTTTGACCTTAGTGTCTTTTTAATTCATTCCACAGGATGTACTCAAAAAAACAGTTTGTTTTATAGAAATGATAGAGGAGATAATGGGTTGGCCATACTAAGTCTATATTCTCTAACCCCTGACAGTGCAGACTATACTTTTCAGAATAGAGGCTTACTTCACAAGATGCCTTCTTTTGGATCAGGAACCTTTCAAAAAAAATCCAACACAAACCCAGCTTGGGTTTTGTATGGACAACACACTGCTGATTGCTCTTTGACACAAACTCTCTAGTTTCGCAGAGCCCTTCAGAACTCTGTTTCTAAAACCATGAGGTGCCTCCTGGTAGACCTAACAGATTCCCAGAGGTGTTGAAAGCTGACAGCATGTTGAAACTGCTATGTGGTTCAACCACTGTGTTGATCTGACTTTGAAAGACTAAAGGACATTCAGGGCAGATGTAACGAAGGATGACAGATGATATCCATTCCCATATGCGGCACCATTCCAGCCAAAGAAGCACTTACTCATGACCTGTGGGATAGTTATGCCAGCTATGGGTTCCCTGAGCAGGTATGAATTTCACTCTGATCAAGTATCTTATTTTTGGCATTTCATTAGCAAGCAGTTCATTTTTTCTCAATCAGAAATTCTGGAGGTTTATCCCAGTGTTTGTTAAAGGTACTGTAAATTCTTTAAGGTACATTTATTAGAATGAAAGTGCTTGCATTTTATTACCAAGACATAAAATGCAGAAAATTCTATAAAGATCAATATGTCTTACTATCTAAATTACAGTTACATCATAAGAAAGACAACAAAATAGCAATAGAAAGTAAATCTGATAAGAAATGAGGACTTTGGGGGTGAAAATGCTTTATTCCAGGGCACTCGGACTCTGACATTGATTCCAGAGCAGTAAAACTGGTATGAAAATTTAATTGAAATTGAGTACCAAAGGATAAAATTAGAATAAAATTAATTTCAAAGGACAAACTTCTAAGTTATTTCTAGTGGAAATGAAGGGGCTGTGTGTCTTTTTAAAAAACTAAGATTCATTTCAAACTGGAAATTGCAAACTTCCTAATTGAAAATCTCAAAACTTGAGCTTCTTAGAGACTTGACTTTGCGAGTTTGAAACAGTTCTGAAGTTGATGCGCTATAGCATTGCCACAAACCAAAGTAAAAGCCTATTTTCCAGGTAAAATCATTATTAACCAAGTATATACAACCATTTCTATGCCTACTCACACTTGTTAGAACAACCATGTTACATCTCCATACTGTTACAAAACAGTACAACAAACATCAGTAAAAAATGCAGTGACGCATTATGACAATTACCAGTATGACAGGACAGCCATGCATCAGATTTGACACTCTGTTGAAGACAACGGGTTTTTGATATGATCATTTATCCATCAAAAGACTCAAAGATAACACAACAGCAGACTGAAAGATGTTGGAAATCAAAAGATGAGATTCATCCATTCTGGATATTGCACATGAGTGATAAGGGAAAGCAAGAGAGAGCAAGGAATTTCTCCTCATGGGGATATGAGGGCTATTTAATAACATCTTACATTGTGGGACTTCTTACTCCCACAAGACCTACCAATGAGGTACACCTTTGTATTTTAATCCTAAACTCATGGCAGACATCACTGCACAGAACACAGCAATGACAGACTCACTTGACTTGTTCAAACAGCTTGTTCAATATGCCTGAGACAACCTATGTGCCAGATACAGCTAACTGTCACCTCCACTTGATATGCC
>VZTQ01002318.1:0-248473 GCA_013400755.1 Pelecanoides urinatrix | reverse complement strand
TCCTGCCCCCGGCAGCCCGGCACACCCCACGCGCGGGTCCCCCAGTGCTTTCTGCGCCCCCTCCCCGGCAGCCCCGAGCCGGCAACGGGCCCTCGGGGGGGAGCGCGGCCCCCCGACCTGGCGGCTGGAGGCGGCCCGGGAGGGGGTGGCAAGGGGCGGCGGGGGGCCGCGGTGCTGCCTTCCCCAGCGGGGACCCCGCGCTGCGCCTCCGGGGTGGGAGCAGAGGGGCTCAGGGAGGCTGGAGCGTGGCCGGGCATCAGCCCTTGAGGCTTCAGCAGGGGCACGCAAAAGCCCCTGTGGCTCTGGAGCAGGGGCAGAAAAGCGGGAAAAGGGGAAGAAAAGCCCCCAGGATGGCAGAGAAGCCTGGAGTGGCCCGACACCACCGCTGTGGCTGGGAGCCGCTTAACCCCGAGCCAAAAAAAGGCACAGGTGGAACATGCGCATACAGAGCCAGGGTGGCCACCGACGTGGGGAGAAGCTTTGATTTGCCTGCAGTGTGCCGGGGGCTCTGGGGGTATGCGAGGGAAAAAGGAAATTTCCGCAGAGGGGGGAAAAGTGACTTCCCTGGCACTCCTGCATCCCGGTGGGGGCATCTCCCCTGCCAGTGAGCCGCTCGGATCCCCGTGGGCTGGTGAAGAGCGGTTGGGGCACATCGTGCTGGGACACAGGACGAAACGGGCAGAGAGGTGGGGATGGCGGGGCTGTGACTCCCGGGACGAGGAACGGGAGGGTGCCGAGGTCCCAGATAAGGAGCACACACAGAAACAGGGCGAGAGAGGGCAGACGGCGTGCGGGGCGGAAGCTGGGCTGGGCTGCCATCACCGCCGGTCAATGAACCCCCCGAGCCAGTCGGGAGATCCCTCACCCCCTTGGAGGGGAAGACATCTGGACAAAACAACCGGGAGCTGAAGAAGGGTTGGCCGAGGATCTGAAAGGCGGCAGAGCTGCCCGAGGGAAGGAGCGGGCAGGCTTTTAAAAAGTGCACCACGGGCAGGAGGGGAAGTGAAGGCAGCGGGAGGAAGTCTGTACAGAGGAATTGCGAGTGGATTGATAGACGGAATTGCAGAAAACAGCAATTGGAGGACAGCAGTGGGTCTGAAGTGCACAGAATTGATAAGAAGAGATAAACCAGGTCAAAATCCGTCAGGGCAAAACCACCCAAAGCACCAGGACAGCCGGGATCCTGGCAGCAGAGCGGCACTCGCATGAGATGTTAACAGGGCAGCTAACGCTGCTGAAGAAAAGGCAGAAGTGTTCAATAAACATTTCTGTTCCCTATTTAGCAAGAAGGAGGAAGATGCATTCGCATCACATGAGGATGAAGTACTTTCCAGTCCATTAGTAACTAAGGAAGGCATAAGACAACGTCTAGCACAGATAAACAGCTGTGGAAGTGGCCAAGGAGACCTCCGGGTAGTGCTTTTCATTTCGTGTCAGTTCAGCAGTCCCAGGGACGGGCCAGGATTTGGCCCCGCCAGCGGAGGTGGCATTAGCAGAGGGTCCAGGCGCGGGCGGGGGTGACTGGCAGCCCTGGGATGATGCTGGAACCAGGCGAATTCCTGAAGGAGGGGTGTCCCTCAGGGGTGTCCCCTCGCTCTGTGGCACTAGTGGATGCTGAGGACTGTTTTCGAGGTGCTTCCTCACCCCTTCCACGGTTGCCGAGAGGCTGAGCCCCACGGGAGGGGAGGGAAGCTGAGTCTTGCCCATCCGCCCCGCGTGGGGTGGGCCAGCAGCCCGGGCACAGCCTGGCAGCGGGGCTGGCGAGCGGATCCCTGGGTGGCCCCGCGGCGGCCAGGGCCCACGGGAGCAGGAGGGCGCTGGGCGTGATTTTCTTCATTCCTCTGGCCGGAAAACGGCCCCCGTAAGCTGGGGCGGTGGGTCCTGCCTGGAGCCCCCGCCGTGCTGCCGGGCTGCGGCCGCGGGCAGAGCTGCGCCCCACACCGGGCTCCGGGGGGGTGGGGGGGTGCCCCGCAGGAGCCGCGGGAGGCTGCTGCCATCCCGTGGGCACGGGGGGAAGGACACGTCCCCCTGCCTGCGCCCGGGGAGGGCACCCCTCTGCGCCCCTCCAGCCCCCCTTCGCGCAGCCCCTCCGCGCTCCCCGAGGCCCGGGGGTCCTGCCCGGCCGCGGCGGCCGGTGCCCTGCCGGGCCGCGCACGGTGCGTGGACAACGGGGCTGCCGTCCGGGCAGCCCGCCCTGGGCCTTTCGGGGCTGCTGCTATTTTCAGCAGGTCGCATCACCCCTCCTCCTCCTGGCAGGAGCCCGGGGTGCAGGTCGCCGGCTCCTGCAGGCTCCTTCTGCCCTTCGGCTGCGGCTTCTGGCCCGCGGCCCCTCCAGCAACCCCGGGAGCTGCTGCTCGGGGCTCGGGGCAGCAGCCCCCAGGCCAGCTCGCTTGCCGTGGGAAGGGCTGCCCCACACCAGCCCTGCTACTCCCCGGCCATCAGCTCCTTGCTCCTCACCCACAACTGGCACATGCCATGGGCTGCCACATTCTTGCTTGCAAGCCTTGCAAGCCACGACGGGCTCCCTAAAGCCCCAAATCCCGGAGCCACGTGATGGGATGAGGCTATCAGCCGGGAGCAGGCATCCAGCCCCGCTGCTGGCGGCGACAGCTGAAAAGTAGGTTTCCTATGTTTAGCTCTGGCCTTTTTGGGTCCTGCTGTTCTCAGGACTGGGACAGTGCTGATTTCTGCCTGCAGCTCCGCATACCTGCTTTCCTCAAGGGCACCCTGCTGCTCCGTGCCCCAGGCGAGGCAGCCTGCACCCCGGACACAGGCAGAGGCACTGCCAGCCCTGAGTCACCGCCGGCACAGGCCGACAAGATGGAGTGGGGACTCATTCAGGGCTGGTGCAGACTTGGAGAGCAGGGGACAGCTCAGGCCGGTGCATTGCACGCAGAGAGGCTCCACGTCGCTCTCGGCTCTAAGCAGGATTCTCTTCTCCTGGCTGAAATGTGGGGTGCTCTGCTCCCGGCTCAGTGCAGGGACCCCAGCCCTGCCCCTGCTTCTCCTGCAGGCCCCCCAGGCTGGAGGGGTGATGGGCTGGGAAGAAGACCACGGGGGCTGTGGTGGGACCCAGGCTCAGCCAGCTCCGTGCCAGTCGTGGGCTGAGCGGCTCACTCCTCTCTTTGCTGTTTGTCTGGGAGCTGTGAGCTGCAGGGTCTGTCCAGGTTCCGCAGCCGCAGGCCATCTTCCCAATGCACGCTTTGGGGCAACCCTCTCTGGGGGGGTCTGGAAGAGGAGACTGCACCCCGTCCTGATCTCAGGGTGTCTCCAGAGCCACCCCCTCTCCTTGCAGATGCCTGCTGCAGCTGGGTCAGTGCCAGGCAGGGCTCCGGGCACAATCTGGCCTTGCTGCTTCCTCTATCCCTTCCCCGTCGGTGTCTCGGAGGGAGCCGGTTTATGTAGCTCGACCATCTGCTCCAGGGGAGCCCGCTGGTTCCTGGCCACGGTGCCAGGCAGACCCCCCTGCGCCTCCGCGGGGTGCTAAGAATAACCAGCGCCGTCAGCAGCCGTGATATTTGCAGGCGCCCGCTGGTGCCACCCCCACTCCAGCCTGCTGGGCACAGGATGCATCTGCTGCCTGACGTCAGCCACCAGCCACGTGGGGGGACGGGGTGGCAGTCTGGGGGGGCCACGTGTGGCTGGTGAGAGGGGGGCCCGTCCCTCCCTCCTGCCTGAGCAGGAGCATGAACGCCATGGTGGGACACAGGGGTATTCAGCCACCAGCCACGTTACCCAGCTGCTGGCCCACCTTGTCCTGCTTCTCCTGGTGTCCCACAAACAGATGCCTCATCCCCAGCTCTGCAGGACCCCCAGGAGATCGGGGAAGCCTCCAGGGCTGGGTGGCCATAGCTCTGCCTTCCTGCCTGGGCCCTGCTCCACGGCTGCCCACAAAGCCAGAGCCACGTGCAGGGGGGCAGGGACCCAGCTGGGCAATGTGGCCTGGGAAGGGGTCTCCTCCATCCAGGGGGATGCGACATCCCAGAGCTGCTTGTTGTGGTGCAGGGTGGTGTGTGGGGCAGCTTCCCTGAACACCTGGGCCGCCCTTTCCCCTTTGCATGGGGCTATGGGGACTGATGCAGCTCTCCTCTGGGCTTCACGTCTGCCCGAACGGCAGCTCTGCAGCTGGCAGAGGAGTGGGGCTGTGGGTGTCCCCAGCTGCTGCCACCCTGTTTTGGGGGGTCCCATCAAGCCCATGCTCTCCTGAAACCCAGCTGCCCTGGTAGGGAAGGCGTCAGGCAGGGATGGGGCAAGTCGAGAGAGAGGACCCTGCCTCGCTGACTGCAAATACGGGTGTGATGCCCCCCCAGCCTCTTGCTCTGCCTTCCCGTGTGCTGGGGGGGACAGACTGTTCCCCAGAGCTCTGCCCGGCTCTGCCCGGCTCTGCCCTGCCTACTTGCTGGCTCCTTCTCTCCCAGCTGCCCCGAGTGAGAGGGTGTCACCTCGGTGTGGCCGTCCTCGTGCCTGCTCTCCTGAAGGCAGCGATCCATATGGTGAGAAACCAGGACTTTGCTGGGGGAAAAAAAAAGTAACAAAAAAAATCCCCAATCCTTCCCTTTGCCAAGCTTCTCCGGAGCTTTTCCCACACCCAGCCTTTCCCAGCCCAGGTCACCTCCTCTGCCCCCACCCTGCAAACCCCCTGCCCAGACATCTCCTCCTCTCCTGCGTCGGGCCAGGGGAGCACCTTCCCCCGCAGCCGGGTCCGGTGCCACCGCGCAGCAGCCGTGGTGCAGCCCCGCCGTGCCAAGGCTGGGCCAGCAGAAAGCTGCTGCTCCTCCTCTGAGGACCTGCAAGCTGCGCTTCTCCCAGCGCCCAGAGCGTGCCCTAAAATGTGTGGGTTTTGCTGGGACACAGAGCTTCCACCAAGGGCTAGCGCAGCCCCAGCAGCTGCTGGCACTTGCATAAGCGGTAACGGAGCCCTTCCTCCCCGGGCAATGGTGAGTCATGCAGCCCGCCATGAGTCTCTTTCTGTAAGGCTCCAGCAAATCATTTAAAATGCCCTGACAGGCCCTGGCCCAGGAGCTTCTTGGCACGTGGGTTTCCATGCGCTGCCCTTCCTCCAGCGTGGGGACTTGCACAGCCCCGGGGAGCGACCCCCGGGCTGAATGCCGGCAGTCGAAGGGCTCTTCCAGCTGGGCCAGAGGGTGATGGGCTATTTCCATGCAAGACTTTTCAGCTCATCTGGAAGGGGTTAAAGTCTAACTGGCTTTCCGACGGGGTCGGTGCAAGCCTGGGAATGAAGTCTCACAGTGAAGGGGTAAAAACTACAACAGCGTAACTTTGTGCTGTATCCACTGGGGCGAGCATCCATGGGCATCGATGAACTGCCCTCGGGCTCTGTGAGGTGCACAGCAGAAGGGTGCCAGAAGCTTCAGGGAGGCACTGAGGGGGGGTCTTGAAATAATTATGGCTACCCAGGGGTCTGGGTTTGCTGCTGGCCGGCCTGGCAGAGCATGGAGCAAGCTGAGGGCAGGCAACAGGGCACAGCTCTGTGCTGCTCCTCCAGTTTGGAAATCAGGTTTTGGAGTTGGCTGACTACTGCCCATGGCCTGAAACTGGGGGAAGCCTCTGAAAACGCCAGGTGAGGTTTTGCCTAGAGGCTGAGCAGGGACGAAGCCACGCTGGCGGTTTGGGCAGTTCTCAGCTTTTTTTTTTTTTTTTTTTTAATGTAAAATAGGCTGCGCTTTCCTCTGGTGAGAAAGAATTGCCTGTGCTAGGGGTATAAAATCCGTGGCTGCAATTAGACACATCATACCACAGTGAAAAACACTCCCCAGGGTGCCCGCTCCTTCTCAGGGTGGCTGTGGGTGACAAGTCACCCTGCAGGGCCACGCCGCAGGTGGGTGCCCCTCTCTCCTGCGCCCAGAACTTTCACTTGTTCACTCCTCTGCCTTCATTTCCAGCCTGTGACTCTTGCCTTGTTCCCACGTGCCCGGGGAGGTTATTCCCTCCCTCTCGCCTGCTGGCATTTCCGTGCTTTAGGAGTGTCACCCCATGACCCCTTGGCCGGCTCCAGGTGAAACAAACCCCAGTGCAACGTGCAGGGGATGGTGGCTCTCGCCCGGCTGGCAGGTGAACGAAGAGGACATGGGGCATCGCTGGGGTCTGGGGAGGTGGTGGCCACGGCGGGACACGAGACACAGGGGATGACCGTACCGGGTTGTCCTAGGTTAGGAGGGGACACGGGGCAGCTGAGGTGCTGCGGGGGATACAGGAGGTGGTGGGAGCCATCCCGCCTCCCCACGTCAGCGTGGCAGCAGCAGGCAGTGGTCTGGAGGGGAATGCAAAC
This sequence comes from Pelecanoides urinatrix, assembly GCA_013400755.1. Lineage (NCBI taxonomy): Eukaryota > Metazoa > Chordata > Aves > Procellariiformes > Procellariidae > Pelecanoides > Pelecanoides urinatrix. Next base: position 242,184 of record VZTQ01002318.1, on the reverse strand, counting down.
GCTGCCAGCCCCGAGCTTCTCCCGGGCACGTGCATGCCTGCACACATGCACATGCGTGTGTGCGCTTCCCCTCCTCGTCGTCTCCTCTCTGCAGGGCTTCTCTGTTCTCCAGTCATTTTTGGCAGTCACGGCAAGTACCAGGAATGTCTTATTTTCGGTGGCATTTGAAAGAATGTACAAATATTCAACAAGACATTTATGTCTTTCCCTTGGGACTTGCTAGCTGTTTCCCCATGGCAATAAACTCCAGTTTTGAGCATTTTGAATTATGAGCAATGCTTTTGGCTGTGAATCCATCTTTCCAGCCCTTTTGGAGGGAAAACCCTTGTCTAGATAGAAAGGCCCAAGTAGAAAGAGGTTTTACACAGAGAGGCAGCTTTGTAAAACCGATGGGACAGCCCCATCAATGCTATTTTTTCTTCTCATTTCTACTGGCGGAGGATAAGCCAGGCCCAGAGGGCCCATCCTGACTTCGTAGTTCAATGCAACATGTTGATGCAAGGTGGGAGATGGCCAAAGACTCTTCATTATATACCCTTGACTTGAAAGTACCCACTCATTTACAGGGCAGCAAGTCCCAGCACCTGGTCGTGCAGCCCCTACGTGGACGGTGCAGGCATGGAGTGTGTCTGGACATCCCTTTCGGTCTCTGTGGCTGATGTGAGCTCGCCATTTGGAGATCCACCCCTTGGGAGCACCAGGAGAGCCAAGGTCTTGCAGAAGCCGTCTGAGGGAAGCAGACCAGTGCCCTGACCCTGGCTCCTAAGGACATGCCAGGTCATGGCTTCTCTTCACGGGGAAATAACCTCAGAAAAGCCGCCGGGGCTGGAGGAAGGCCATCACACCCAATGCTCCTTGGGAAGGGGGAGCACGCGGGTGCTGCCCCAGGGGATGCCAGCACGCCCACCCTGCCAGCTCCTTCGCCAGCTCGGAGCAGCAGTGGTGGCATTAGCCTGACATGCCCCCTCGCTGGTGCCACTGCAGACCTGATGCTGATGTCCCAATCCTCTAGCAGGGCCCTCTGGGGTGTTGCTGGAGGTATAGGAGATATATCCCCCTCCAGGCTCATCTCTGGGGGCTGGATGGTCGCACGGTGGGAGCACGGGGGGCTGTGGACATGTTATGTCTGGAGTGGCCCAAGAGCACATTGGGGCTCTCCTGCCTCATCCTGGCCGGGTACCAGGCAGGTCCTCATTCTCTGAGCCTCACCTGAAGAGTTTTTTTGAGGGTACGACCCCACTCAGGCACCTTCCCCAGCACGTGTCCTCTGCCCAGCCTCCTACACCTGCCTTTAAACCCCTGCTGTGGGCATGCAGCAGGCAGGCAGCCTTGAAGACCTCCTTGTCCCCGGTATCTGCTGCAGTGTCCCAAGGAGCAGCGCCCTGATTTGGTCCTCACCCGTGGGGTTGAGCAGCTGGCGGAGGGTGAGGGACCACTGGGAAAGTCCAGCTGACCCTTCCCAGCCAGCCCAGATGCACACACCAGCTCTGCAGGGAGAGGAGCCGCAGGCATGCCCGGGGTCCCTATGCAGCAGCCCTGCAGAAGGGGAAGACTTGGCACAGGGTACCTGGGGGACGAGAGAAGAGCTGTTTTGGGACCCTTGGACACCCTGCCCCCAGTGTGTCCTCTCCAGAGCGCCTGATGAGGATTTCTCACACCCTGGAGTCCAGACTTCAGAAGTAAAAGGTGATCCAGCTACTCTGTTCCTTTCAGGCATTGCAGCCTTATTTCCCATCCTCTCCAACCCCGCAAGCCCAGCTCAGCGCTTTGTTAGTTCAGCTCAGGCATCAGAGAATGATGCCAACTCCTGGATATCTGCTTCCTCCATGCTCCTAATGTCCCTCGTCTTCCCTGTCCCTGATCAGGGGGGAGGTGCCAGCGCCAGTGCCAAGCTGAGTGGGGCTGAGTGACTCCCGCCTAATGAAGGTGCACAGTGCCAGGGCGATCGCAGCGTGCACAAAGGTAGCTCAAGGCACTCCCTGCCTGCTCCACAGAGCCGATGCCAGTGTGGGGGGCACAGGCAGAAAAGCTCCCCAGAGCAATAGCCCAAATGCCCCCCAGCCTTGCCTTTGGGAGCTTGAGGAGTGGGGCAAGGCAACAGTCTCCATTTCCAAAGCTCAGTAAGTTTCTGAAGGGTGAATTGTAGGCGACTACACCCAATGCCAATCTGAGCAGATGCTGTCTCCTGCAGCAAGGCTAATCCTCCCCAGGGAGGCACTTGTTTGCACAGCTGTGAAGTGGTAGGAGCTACTCAACCTTGCTGGGATTGCACATTAGAAAAGGCTCTGCATGCCAGTGCACGCGCGGGAGGTAATCCTCCTGCACAGGGACCTGCCCAGCCCCTGGCATGGCCACATTGTGCAGCGAGCTGATGAGCAGGCAGCTGGCAACGGCAGCATCCCCTGCTTCTGGTGAAGAGGGTGACCACGGCTTGGGGCCACCATCTCTGCAGGGACAGCTGAAATAGCCACAGCCACCGCACTGAGCCCAGGAACCTGCTGGGATCCCATGGACTCACCCCCTCTTCACCGGTGCCAGTCCCACACAGAATCCTCCGGTCGCCTTAGGATACTGTGAGAGCCCTGGGCAGCACCGGGGGGATGCTCCCCCACGCCTGACCAAGCAGGAGGACTTACCCCATCCCTTGTTGCCCGTCCCAACCCCAGGGGTTGTGTTAGCATTTGTAAGCACAGGCTTTCTGGTTCTGTTTCCCTGCAGCCACAACACGAGAGGAAGGAGGGTGAGTTATGGCCTGTCAAAAGTGTTTGATTTCCCAGGTGCTGATGTGGAACCCCTGTAGAGAGGGGACAGGGACGGGGACAGGGATGCTCCAGGGAGTAATGGCTCAGTGGCTGGGGACAGTAAATTCCCTCTGCACAGATCTGTGACCTGGCAGCACGTTTCAGCTGCATGCAGGGAAAATAAGCCAGTCCTTCCTTCCTGCAGCACTGGCCTGTGGGGAGAGGTTTGGGTGGGTGGAGGATGGATGAGCTCTTGCTTCTGCCTTAGGGGGTCACATCACGGAGGCTAATGGGGGCTTTTCAGGGCAGACAGGGCAGGACAAAGGCTTTCCTGGTGCTGGGCTGTCTGGGCTGGGTGCTGCGTGCCTGGTCTGGCTGCAGACTACTTCAGTTGGGTTGACTTCAGGTCTTGCACACCCAGCTTGGGGCATCGCAGCACCAGCGCCTTGGGCCAAACCCTGAGGCAGCCACAAGTCCCGTGGAAGACCCATCGTACTGTCCAACCTCCTTTGCCCCCTGGGTGGCAGAGACCCCCGCTCGCGGCTGCATGTCCCCAGGCGTCATTCCCAGGCGGATCCCAGCTCCATGCCATGGCTCTCCAGCTTGCCGCCCTGACACAGTGAGGGCCGTTGGAAGCCAGGTCCCCTGGCCACCCCTGGCAGCCAAAGGAGCCCCTCCTGCAGCCATCTGGCTGGCCGGTGCTGCTGGAGTGCTGGCACCAGCCAGGGACTGGTGTTTGCTCCAGAGGGGCTCATCCCCAAGGAATCCTCCACCTCCCTGGTCCTGGGGCTGGCGAGTGCCCCTGTCCCTCGCTGGTCTCTCCCAGGAAGGCTCAAGAGCCGCTGTTGTTTGGAGTCGCTGGTGGAGGAGGTGTGACACAGCAGCGGCGCTTCCGAAAACATGTAATTTGAGATATTAAAAACCGATCATCCCTGCAAAGCAATTCACTTCCCTGGAAAGCCCCTGCAGTTATGGGATCGTTTCTTCCCTACTCTTCTTAATTTATGGGAGATATTATAACTTATCAAAAAGACAGAAGCAGCACAGCCATGGTAATAATTTCTAATTCCACCTTTAATTAACACTGATGATGTGTTGCCCAGCTCTGGCACTGCCAGGAGCTGCCAGACAGTAAATCTCCACCTAAGACACTCATTTGAGTGACCGTGGAGATTAGGGCTTTATTAATATGAATGAAGTTGCATTATCTTCAACTGAGTGCAGAAACTAATTTAATCGTGCTCAATGCTTGTCCAATCAGTGCCAAAATTGATGGACAAAGTCTCGTTCTTGCCATGTTTTCGCGTGGTCAGGGGTTGAAGATGGAGGCTGTCCAAATTGTGGGCATTCCTGAGATGAGCTAAGCCTGTTCTGGGTGCAGGGGATCAAAGAGGGACCTATGGCTCCAGCTGCCCACTCAAATGTCCCCAGGTGATGAGGGTCCATGGGGACAGTCCTGCTCACAGCCTGGCCAGGGGAAAGCAGACCTGTCGCCTCTGGGTCCTTCCACGTTGGGCCGGGCGGCGTGGGGCGATGCTGGCAGAATGGGGCCATGGGGGGTGGTCAGGGGAGGTCACAGCAGCAGCAAGGATGAACAGCCATTAGAAGTTATACAGAGAATGAGTTGTACTAATTAATGACTCTGGTGGCGGCGACCTCCATGTGCTGCCTTTGGGGAGGAGGTGAATGGGGCTGCCGTGTCCCTGACCTGTACTGGGGGAGACTCCCACCTTGGAGATGCCCACAGCCATGGCTGGGACCAGGAGCTTGCTGCCACCCCCTTGGCTGTGACACCATGGCGCACGCCCTGGAAAAGGGAAAGGAAGCAGGAGGCTGGAACATGACACTCACACTGAGCTCTCTTCTGGAGGGTGCCGTGGGGATGCTGCACCCCAAAACCCTGCATCCAGTTGCAGAGCTGCTGTGGAGCCAGCTGCACTCCAGCGACACCCACACGGCTGACCTGCGCTCCGTCCCCCACCTGGCACGTGTCTGCAGACCCTTCTGGGAGAAGACGTCCCGCTCCTTTGGCTGACGTGTGCCGCCGCATCTCACCTGGGGCTCCCGTCGCAGGCAGCAGGATGAGCTGGGACCTTTAACACCCGTCTGGGGTTGGCAGGCACAGTTAAGGCTCCCTCTGCCTTGTACTTGCTGCTGATGGGGCAGGATACCCTGGATGATGGAGGCCACCCAGCGCATTAGCAGCTTACAGGCAGGATCAGGGAGGGCTGTTTGGAGCGGGGCACCTTGGAGCACTTCTGTGCCCAAGGAAGAGTCTGAGCAGGAGACACCTCCCTCTTCCATATCGCACGTGCCTGCAGCTGGGTGGCAGATGCATATTGCCAAATAGAAAAGGCTTTCGTTAAATACAGTTCAGTTCTGCCATCAATTACACGAAGCCTTGAGAGTGAGCGAAGATTTATCAGCACCAGCAGAGCCGTATGCTCGGGAGCAGGTGCACAGTTTGGCAGCAGCTGGAGTGGGGCTGGCTCTCCCATTTTTCTCGCCGTGACGTGCTGGGCCAGGCAATGCACATCCCCACAGCCTGCTCCTTCTGGCTCTGCAGACCTTGCAAGAACCACCCTCAGATGCCCCAGGAAACAGCCAAAACTAAAGGCTAAAAGTGCCAGGGGAGGATGCTGCTGCACGTGCAGCCCAGCGCACTGGGAGTGTGTCCCGGCTGCCCTTTCCCTGCTGCTGGCTCTGCCGCCTGGAGCAGAGGTACCGGCCTCTCCAGAGCCAGCCCTGCTGCCTGGTCTTGTTTGCCGGGCTCACGCTCGCTCTGCGAGCCGGTGCGGCTGAGCCACGCGGCTGGGGACAGGGCAGACGCGGCAAGCGCGGCTGGCAAAGCGACCTGCTCATGCTGTCTGCTCGGAGAGCTGCAGCGCACCCGCTGCCCGCACACACGCACGGTGCTCCCAGCCACGCACGTGCCTGTGCACACACGTGCGCACGTGCTCTCTCACGCGTGCGCGCTGGCTGCACGGGCCACTTGCACACCCGCCTGCACTAGGCCACGTCCTTGCTCACGTGCACGCCCAGACCATGCGTGCGCACGGGCAGACACTTGTCAGTGCAGACACCCACCTGTGTGCAAACACTGACACGCGTGTGTGAACACACACATACACGCCTGCGTGTGCTTTTCATGCTGGGGCAGCCAGGAGCAGGGCTGGCACGCAGGGCTGGGCGAGAGCAGGTCTCCATCACTGTCTGCAACAGCCACTGGATGGCAGCAAGTCCCCAGCGCTGAGCCACCGGTGCCACCAGGAGAGGGGACCTGCGCTGGCTTGGGCCCAGCAGAGCGGCAGAGGGTCTGGGGAACCTGTGGGGAGCAGACAAGGGGACGTGCTCCCTGGAGTGCCCCGGGGGCAGGCGATGCACCGGGGGGACGAGGGGTTTCCTTGTGGAACAGGGTGGCTAGAGCCAGGGTGCCCTTTATCGAGCCCGGCGAGGTCTTAACACGAAGGATGACTACTTGGGGAGCAAATAAAATGGCAGAGATGGAGGGCAGCCATGAAGCCAGGTCAGCAGGGGACGGGGAAGATCCTGCTGCAAACAGCCCAGCAGTGCTGAAAGCTCCCCCAGGAGTGGTGGGCACAGCACCAGCCTGCACAAATGCAAGTGGTAGAGATACCATAGAGTAAATGATGCTCCTGTTTGGCCCATAAGGCATCCTCTTGAGGCTTTGATGCTAATTATTGTAGACTTAATGAAAGCACACTGGCTGCAGTCCCTGTGGTGGCCACTTGTATAAATATAGTGGGGAGAACCGCCCTTAAACCTGAATGTATTTCAGGAGATTCTGTAGGAAATGCCTTCTCATGGTAAAGATACACCTTGCACAGAAGTGTGCATTTGCACAGGTGTAAGCATGACACCTTGACCTGATCCCAGGCATTTCACACCTCTCTGGCACTTTTGGACTTTGCAAGAGAAAAATAGGTCTCAGCCCATCAGCTGCAGAAACCTGGATGAACACAGAACTCCTCTGCAAACGTTTCAAGTGGATGCAGGATGCCGCTGTTTCGGTTGCAGAGGAGGCAAAACCCAGAGGGCTTTCGCCTGAGAGGATGAAGTCTGCAAACATCTTTGCATCCAGTGAAATGTTCCAAAGACGGTTCTGGGGATTAGCTTCATGGTACGGCACACGAGGAGAGGGGCGAGGGGAGACCAGACTACTGAGCACACACAGGCAGAGAGAGATTTAAAACCTGCAACGCTGCTAACTTATCCAGACCCAGCGGGGAAAGAAGGGTTGGGAGACCATGCAGGGCACTTGGAGCTGAGGACCACGAGGACTAGGAGGATTTAGGGCAGCATGGCGTGGTGGGTCCTGCTGGGAGCCGGGGCCACTTGTTTCCATGTTTTTGAGGTCACGAAGCCAGTCCCCAGGGAGATGGTGGAGGAGGAAATCCAGGAGGAAGGAGCTGTTTGAGCCACGGGAGCCTGATGCTGGTACAGCTTTGCAAAGAACCTCATGCTCCCCCCAGGATTTCTGATCCCGCTGGGGCTCAGGTGGATGCTTTGGTGGTATTCCTCTGGGGATGTCTCTAAGCCTCAGGTACAAATTAATGGGCTCTCATGAGCTGAATGCAAGTCTGAGGGGATTAGAGAAAGCTGGGGATGCATCGGGTGTGCACCTTTAACAGCTTGCGTGCACACCGGATCCACGAGCGGCCGAGGGAAGGCAGGTGGGTGGGAGAACCGGCGTGGTCCAACCTGGCTACAGCTCTGCAGGATTCACAAATCCCCCCAAATGCTGATGAAGTAACTGGGGCACTGGCAGTATCGGCGCATCAGTAGCTGTATGGGGATTAAAATCTCCAGTGCAAAATAAGCCAGGTAGCAACAGGCTGTGCTGTGAACGGGCCACCATTTAAACAGTTGGGAATTGCTCATCAGAAAGCTGGGGCAGAGCAAAAAATAGCCAGCATAAATAGTTTATGAATGAGATAAAATAAAAGTTTGTTATAAGTTTAATATAATTAAGGTAAATTAGCCGTTGCATAATGGTGAGACACGCACATTTAACAACACCCTTTGGGCCTGTCTTATGTGTGTGGCCTTTATGAGTAAGAGCCGCTGGGATCGCATCTGCGGCGCAGGCGGGTGCAGGAGGGTGGGGAGCAGGGGGGGATCACTCGCGCCGCGACCTGTTGGACTCGTGTTCCTGAGCGTGGTCTCTCTAGCTCGTCTTCCCCAGCCACCGGCAGCCAGGCTGGGCCTGCCTGCTCCTCCGGGAAGGAACAGTCTTCAGCACAAAGCCAGAAAGCAGGGCAGGATGCTTTCCTGTCAAAGCCTCATTATTCAAATTCAAGCTCCTCTTCCCTCTCCAGAAAACAGTATGTCAAGAAACAGCAAGACTCCAGCATCAGCGCTCTCCTGGGAGAAATGTTAAGAGTGGTGTCTTAAGCACCAAGTTTATGTAATACAGGAAAGCCTTGCGGTCGTTTGCGCTTTGACTGGAGTCCCCAGGCAGACTTCAAAGGGTCCTCTCCCCCCCAGCCCAAACCTCTTCACCCAACGTGGGGTTTCTTCTATGGAGCCAAGCCCCAGGTGGCAGAGAGAGCCCCTTGGAAGCCAGGGGAGCTGAGAGGCCTTGCGGGGGCGGTTTCGGCGTTAGCAGCACATCGCGAAAGCTAGAGATCAACCCTTTCCGTTTGGGATTCAGTGCAACAAGCTCCCTCGCTGCGTGCTGCTGTTTGCCGGGCTGGCCAGGGTAACGCGAGGGTGCTTGGCCAAGGCGGTGCACCCCCACGGTGCTGCCAGCACCCGGCTGGGCAGCCTCGGGAAGCTGGGAGAGGTCCGTCCTTACCCCAAAGAGTTGCTTTCCTTGGGCACTGTTTTGGGAGGCACGTGAGCCAGTGGTGCTCAGCACAACCAGGGAAGCACAGCCTGCCTGGTCCCTGTCTGCTCCCAGGGTAAAAATAGCCCTGCCTGCCTGCTGCAGCCTGGTTTTTACTTGACATCTTGCAGGGCTTCAATTTAAACAATGAGGGACCTCAAATCAGAATATGACGCCAAAGAGGAGGGAAAACCGCAGCTGAGCCGGGCTGTGCGGCCGTCCGGCAGTGTGCCTGCCTCCCAGGGGCTGCCCTTGAGAGGCTCCTCGGGAGCCTGGGCTCCAAGACAGCACGCAACAGGACTGTCTCGTCGGTGGACGGTCCTCTCCACAGGATGATGAAGTCTCCAGTCCCAGGTTGATGCCAGGGCTGTGGTCATGCTGGGGTTTGGTCTGGACCTAGCACTGCCATCGCCCAGGAGCAAGCTGGCGATGGTCTCCCCAGGGACCGCCAGGCTACAGCGGAGGTGGCAGAGCTGGCGAGGGTCAGAGAGGGAGCCCTTGCTCTCATGCTTCAGAGCTGCTGGATTTTAAGACCTGCCCATTCACCAGTAGAAGGAAGTTCTTTGGCACTCCAGTCCTCAGCACATCTGTGACTGTTTGGTGGGGGGTACCCGGGGAGAAGTGTGCCTGGCTGGGAAATGAGGATGTTTTTTCTGCAGTGTGTTCCTGCTGCTGTGTGCTCCCAGTATCCCGTCCTGAATTCACCAAGGATCTAGAAGGAGGAGTGGTGGAGAAGGGCAGAAGTCAACTCTATAACCAGAAAGGGGTGTTGCTTGGATACACTGCTAAGCAACCTCAGGGCTCTTCAGGGATGAAAATAACCCTCTTTTTCTTCTCCAGTTCTTCCTCTTCATTAGCGTTAAGCTTGAATGGTGTGCTGGGACCATGAACATTAGCCTGCTGCAGTCTGGGACGTTACTGTGGCCACATGGAGCCCTGCCAAGGCGAAGCTGGAGGGGACCTGCTGGCAGACCGCAAGGAGAGGGACATGGTGTGACAGCGCACGGTGTGACGGCACATGGTGTGACAGCACACGTCTCGCTGGGGTGAGGGCTGCCCTTGGCCAATGTTTGTTCAGCACGGGGTCTTATGGCCCATTAACGGCCAGTGCATAACCAAGGCACACCCAGCATTTGATGTCCCACCCAGGGGGACTTCAGGTGATGCCCGATGGATCTAACAGGTCTCACGTTGAGCTGAACGCAGCCTGATCCCTCTCAGCCTTGGGGATGTTAATGCATGCTTTGGGCATACCCTGCCCCGTCTGGGACTCCTCCCCTGCTCCTCCAGGTGCTGAGAGAGGGTCTCCAGGGCCATGCACAAGCATGGGGACAGACCCAAATCCCCTCTGCCTCAGAGAAGTCCCTCCCTATTAGCAGAGTGCCACCCACCCCGGGTCTCCCTCCTGCATCTGTGTGCCCCAGCTGTGCCCTGCTCTGGGTGCAGATGCCCCTGCAAGGACAGGCTTAGGAAGGCGGGGACAGTGACACTGGGAGGGAGACACCAGCTCATCCATGCTCATCACACCCAGCAGCCACCGCCGTGCCTGTCTGGCCGCTCGGCACAGCCGGGGACGTGGTGCAGCTTCCAGCCCCGTGCCGACACCCCATCCTCTCCGCCTCAGCTCCAGCCATTGCTTACAGTATAACTTTCAGGCTTTTAATTAAATCTCCATGAAACACCCATTTGAGATGCTTAATTTAAAGTGAGAGCTAATTAATTTTATGGGCCTTTGCCGCGTCTGTTTTATTTCTGAATTGATGCCTGGGATGTGATGGTAGGGAACGCAGTGAGCAAGGCAGCCACCGACTCTTGGAAACTGTCTAGACAGTCACAGCTCATAAATGCAGCTGGTAGCCGTGTGCGAGGCTGGTAGCTCGCTTAACTTTCTCACCAGGCTCTCGCTCCTCCAGCGAGATGCCCAGCTGAGCAGGGGGGAAAAGAGAAAGATGCTGGGTTGGGCCCCCGTCCTAGCTGGGTTGTGCCGTGGTCCTGCACCGGCTGAACCCAAGCCCAAGCACCACGTGCCAGGAACGGGGTCTGCTCCACAGTGGTGTCCCTGTTTCTCAGGGACCAGCTCAGCAGGACGTTGCCTCATCATGAGTTTGCCCCCCTTGCAAGGACCTTTTTCCCCCACTTTGGAGCAGAATTAGGGCCGAAGCTTTGCTTTCCAGTGCCAGCCTCCACAAGACACCCAGCTCCACTGCAAAGACCCCCACGGCCATGGAAGCTTCGTGGAGCTTTTTCAGCAGCAGCTGCTCAGTGTGGGAGTGCTCAGACCAGTCTACCCTGGCCGTCCCATCCCCGCGGTGTGGCTAATGCTGGCCCCAGTCGGGAGAGCACCAGCGTGGGAGCCAGCCTCTACCCGCTCCCACAGGCTGCCAAGCCCCGTGGCCAGGGGCTGCCGTGGGAGGGCAGCGGCTCATGGCACAGCCCCTGGCCACTTGCTGTGGGGACGCTGGCAACCAAAGCATGGGACGTGGAGAGCAAAGCTTTGCCTGGAGCAGCCCAGGACTGAAGCGTGTTGGTTGGGTTGGGGCAGGGAGAGATTTCCCTGCTGGAGCTGACACCGTCCCTGGGGCATGGGGGGATCTGTCCCTGCCGTGCACCAGATCCGCTGGGAAAGCGGTATGGGCGGCTCTGGTGAAGGTCTGCCGGTGCTGGGGTCCAGCTGAGCCCCTCGGCACTGTGTCCCTACCCCTGCAGCGCATCGTGCCGATGGTGCCTCCACCGGAGAACCCAAGGTGGGCTTGTTTTCAAGGGCCTGGCAGACCTGCAGGCTCCTGCTTTACTGCTGACTGTAAAGGGCCTGGTATTAAACTGTGATTGAAAACATGAATCATCTCTCTAATTAAACAGAGTTGCTCTGTGCCAGGAAATCTCTCTCTTTGTCAGGATCTTTGGTTTTAAAGGGGCATAAATCTTGGGAAAGGCTAAAGATTGGCTCCCGGACCCTTTATTACAGAGCGGCCATGATTTATCCTGTGCACCCTGGCACCAGGGAGGGAATAAAATTAATAATAAATATTTATTTATAAGTCACAGTAAGCGTGAAAGTGTCTGAACACCCTCAAGAGCAGCATTATCATTCTGTAAACTGAGCTTGCTTTGGCTCTGATAAAATCTTGCAAGGCCAGCCTTGTCCGCAGGCGGTGGGGGACCAGGCCACTTTGGGGGCTGGCTGGCGGCAAATAGACCCTTTCCGTGGGGATCGCTGTGACCGTGTCCATCCTTGCTTGAAGGCTGTGGGGTGACCAAACTGCTCTCAGCTCTGTACAAGGCTCAGGGCTCAGTGTTTACACTCCAGAGAGGGCTGGCTAAGATGCTGGGTCCTCAGCTACCTACTTCTCCCGCAGCAAACCAGGCTGTGATCTCTTCCCCACAGCCCAGTATCCCAGCACAGCCCCAGTGAGCTGGGGTGGACATTACCGTTTGCTGGCTTCAGGCCACAAGCACTGGGAGGGATGGACAGTGGGGGCTGTAATCTCCAAAATGCCATTAAATTGGCTGCTGGAACTTTCCAGTACGCCTGCCTGGTACCCCTGAGCCACTTCAGTCCTGCTGGTGTTTGCAGGGAGAGCTAGGAACTGCACCCAATCCTTCCTCGGGGCCTGGGGTACCTCTCCATCTGTATCCCAGGAGGGAGGCGCGGAGCACCCCGCTCTTGTCGCTGCCCTGGGGATGACGGGGCACTTTTGAGGCTAATACTGGGGTATTAGTCACCAGCCAGAACTGGGAACAGGGAGGGATTTGCACCCACATTCACACACACACCTACCATGCCCAGTGCCGGGGGACAAGCACGTGCTGCCGCGCACAGGGACGAGCGTGTCCCGCTCCGGAGCGCGGCTGCCCCGGGTGCTCTGCAAACCAGCCCTGCCGCTCCCAACGCGCCGGGTTTGCAACACGTGTCGCTTACCAGTGGCAGCAAACACTGATGGGATAATTAGAGCTAAAACATGAGCTGCAGCAAAAGACCGGTACCCTCCACCGCTAAGTCTGGGAGCCCTGATGTGTTTGGAAGTCTTTCTTCCCACAACACCAGGAAGCTCTCCTGCGCAGATGCTCATATAAAACCTACCAGCTCCCTGGGTGATTTTAAGCAAGTGACAGGAAGGAAACAACTTTATTGCCTTAAAAAAACACCAACCCTCCACACTCCTGATGCAGAACACATGGGTGTCTGCAGAGAGCAAGCCACGGACTAAAAAACTGTGCAGGAGAAGGCAGCGGCAGACGGGAGCCATCGCCCTCTCATGCGGGGAGCGGAGCAGAGCTGGGGTTGTGCCTGAGCTCCCCGCAAAGCATTTCAAAACACCTTGCTCCCTTTCAGCCAAACTTCCTTCAAACTTCAATCCGCAGCCAATGCTGCCGAGCTGACGAACTGCAGCCCGGCCGGATATTTTCTCCTACTTTAAACAAGGGGTTTTCAAAGAGGGGTTTCAAAACCCACTTGAAAAGTGAAAATAACAGACCGGGATATCACTGACAGTACAAAAAGGCTGGGGGAGGGTGAGAATGTTGCTGGGAAGGTTTTTTTGGGCGAGCAAATGCTCTGGATTGCTTTGACTGCATTTTCAAGGCAGCTCCTGCTTATCTGGGGGGATGCTCCGGGTCAGCTGTTTCAGCCCTGAATGTCTCAATTTCTGCCCAGCCTCCCCAAACAAATGGGGGGACTTACTAGAGAGAGTTTTAACAAACACTTTTGATGGTTTTAATAAATGTTTGCTGCCTGGGATACCCAACATAGCCACTGCATCAGACCATGTCCTGCCCAGAGCAAATAGATTCAGGGAACAGGACCCACAGTTTTTGTTGGCCGCTACTAATAAAACAGCCAGAGAGACAGCTCTAAGTGTTATATTCACACCGGCGTCACTTGCATCTCTCTGACCTGGGGCTGTGGTGGAAAGGAAGGTCTGGGGCTGCGTGCGTGGCACCCCACTGTGCCGGGGTGCGAGGGCTCTGCGGGGCTGTGCGTGGCTCGGGCGGGACATGGGCGGCAGAACCGGCTAGGCTGGGCTTTCGGGGTCCCGGGGAGCGGGCAATGCAGTCCTGCCGTGCGTTTTGGGGACCTCCGCAGCCCTGCGCCTGCTTTCCCCACCCTTCGCCGCCACCCCGTCCCATCTCTGCTCTGATTCTGTCAGTCTCGGTGCTCTTTGAAGCCGGCTTTTCCAGGGTGGGCTGTCAGGCTAGATGGGGTTTGAAGCAGAAACTCCTGACACGCTATGAGCACGCAGAGATGAGAGGAAGTTTGCAGGAGCCGTGGGAGCTGCAGAGCGATGCTGCGAGGAGCAGCGGGGGCAGGAGCACTGGGGAGCAAGGAGAGGGCTCCAGCCCATCCGCCCCCCTGGGGCACCCCGGGGCAGGAGCCAAGCGCTGGGGGTGCAGAGAGGCTGGGCTGGGGCATGTGGAGCCGCTGCGGCACCCAGCAACCCCCCAGCACCGTTCTCTCTGCAGGGCCCCGGCAGCACCGCGCTGCTGGGGGGGGCGGGAGCCCCCAGCCCCGCCATACCCTCCCTTGCGGGGCTGGGGGCAGACGGGGGGGGCAGCTTTGCCCCAAGATCAGCCCCACTTGGAGGCAAAGCTTTTGCACCCTGCAGCACCGAGAATTTTTGCTGCCGTGTTTATGTGCTGCTGCCATGCACCACGGCCTCCCCCGGACCAGGAAGGGTAGCTCACCATTCTCGTCATGCTTCCTCTTGCAAAAGAGCGTGGATCTGGGAAAAGTGGGTCAGCGAAAGGGTACGTATGTGCTGGTACCTCTCTTCCTGGGCTGCAGCCCACAGCAGCCAGCAAGCCCAACACCCTCCGGCAGCCAGAGCCGGCTCGTGACTCCTCTCGGGGTGGGGGATATAAGAAGTACTGCAAGTTTCAGATTAATTGCAAGTTCAATGACTGTGTGCATGAATATCTAATTGGGCACATCTTTCATGAATATGCATGATATGCAAATGCAAGAGGGATCAAGCAGTGAGACGGGCGTAGGCACGAACACAGGGGAAGGCAGACAGCGGGAGGCAGAGGTGGAACCAGCAGCCCCGGCTCCCTGGGGACCCACTTGCCCCTGCAGTCTGGCACACTGGGACCATGGACAAGAGGAGCTATGGGACTGCAGGAGATAACCTGGAGCTGGCAGCACGTGCATCTGGGGTCTGCGTGCACACGTTGGCGAGACCTGCGGGCACACGTCTCTGCGATGTGCAAGTGCGCTTGAACTGTGCAAGACGGGCTGGTTCCCCATGGCAGGGAGAAGCAAGGAAACATTTAGGACTTTCCTCTTGTCCCAGAATATATTTCCCAATACCCCCTCTAGGACACGCTCTCTCAAAGAGCTCCAGAGATGCCCCAGGTCACCAACAGCCAGTGGAGGCCATGAGACCTAAGAGCCCAGCCCCTCAACACCTTCCAGTTCAAGGCCTTGCTGCAAGATGCAGTTTCAGACCCAGCGGCATCCCTGACCTGCAGCTTGAGGAACTTTGTCAAACGGACCAAAAAGCCCCAAGGCACCAACCGAATTCATACAACTCACACTGGCAAAGGGGCTCATCACCCCCGTCGGTCAAACCACCCCCTGCCAGCACCAGCCCTCAAGACTCCCCACACACTTTGGGCAGTTCCTGCTTCTTCAGGGCTGCCCAGGCATTCAATGGCAATTCGGAGGTCAGCCATCACAGGGGTTACGGGAGCAGGGTGCAGGGAGAGCAGACTGCAGGCACAGGAGCCCTTAGTGCAAACACGTCCTCTGCATTGACCTTAAGTCACCGCATCTGGACTTGCGCATCTCTTAAGTGAGGAGACCAGGAAGATCCTTGTAGGACTATATCTGCCAGGCTTCAGGCCCAGGGGATCCATCCCGCTCTCAGTAAAGCCATCCCACGAGTCTACCATTCAATCTAAAAAACCGCTGTGGATGTACTGAAACAGGATTAAAACACGAGAGCGGTAGCGACACAAATACCCGCACTGCGGGGTCCGTGCCAAACTCCCCGTTGCGACGGCGAGCTGCTGAGATGTCTGCACCAGCAGAGGTTTGGTTTGGACGCCTCAGAGCTGTGCCAGGCGCTGGAGCTGGGGGACAGACCTGCTGGGACGGCGGGGCTCCCTGCGCCCCTGCCCCAGCACCGCACGCCTCCTCCAGCAACCCGGGCTGCGACAGGGATGGATGTGGAGCGAGGGCTTGCGGGGAAGCCTTATCTCTAATTATTGTTGGGATTGTTGTCGTGATTAGTGTTCGCGGGGCCTGGCTGCCAGAGGCAGTTACTGGGGTGTTATATATCTGTCAGCACAGCTCTTTTTATGACTTGTAATTACAGCATGAAATAGCTTTTTTTTTTATTTTGGCATTAGGAAAAGCTATTATGATGTGGGGATAAGACTGCTACTGTACTTAGTTTTCTCATAAAGAACACTGTCAGTGGCAGTCGGTGGCTCCCGGGGCAGGAGGGCCACGGGGGGGCCAAGGCAGCCATCTGTCAGCCGGGCCCCCGCCTCCCACCCGGACCCCGTCACGGCCCACGGGGGGCTTGGGCAGGCGTGCAGCACCCCGTGAGGGGGCCCGTGCGGGCCAGGTCTGCACCTGTGTACCGTGGGTGACGCTGCTTTTCCTAAGCTTTCGCGAAAGCAGCTCAAGATGAACAGAATATCCCGCCTCAAATTTTCTGGAAGGATTATTTTGGTCCAAAACAGCATTTCACATCAAAATATATGAAATATGTACGCTGGATTCCTCCCAAGGAAGAAACAAATGTCTCACCTTGGACTCTGCCCTGGTAGAAGATCAACAGCCTAGGCTTTGGTGTAAATGTGGTGGGAAGAGTCAGTCTTGCCCCCAGGTCCTCGGCCGAAGGGGGCTGGTGCAGGGAGCACCGCTGCCCGCTAGCCCTTCTGCTGCAGGAGGTGATGAGCAGATGTTCTCCATCTGCCTTGTCCATCACCCCAGTGTCTTGCAAGCCTTGATCTGGTTGTCCATCAGCCTTCTTGCCAACTGATGGAGCCCTGGCCTCCTCCTCTGGATCTTCACCACCTCCCTCTGGAGGTGGGTGTCCAGAACTGTGCGTGGCTCTCCAGGTACACAGGCTAAGTGACACCCTCCGTCTTGCTCCCAGCACCCTCTCAGGCAATATCAAAGCCTGAGCCAGTTTTTTTCTGGCTGCTGCTGGACACTGATTTTAGAGATGTCAGAGATGGCTCCAAGGTCCTTCCTGACCTGTAACCACCAGCTCTGAGTTCAGCATCATATAAACCTGACTTAGACTGTTTTTCTCTAGGTACATTTAGGGATGTCAGCCAGGGCATCTGGTCTCATATGACCCACACAGTTCAGCTTGATTTGCCTCCTCTGATCGATCTGCTACAGAAAGCCACAAGTGTCCCCAGAACCTTTGGCAGCGAAGACCAACACAAAGAAATCACTGACCTTCTCTGCTGTGGCCTCAGCATCCCCCAGGACCTGTTACCCCTTAGCCATCAAGCTGGTCTGTCGTGGTTTAACCCCAGCCAGCAAAAATAAACCCCACGCAGCTGCTGGCTTCCCCCCCCCGCCGTTCTGGTGGGATGGGGGAGAGAAGCGGGAGGGCACAAGTCGGAAAGCTCCCAGGTGGAGATAAGAACAGTTTAATAACTGAAATAAAACAGAAGTAGAACAGCAATAATAGCAAATGGGAATGACAACAACAGAATATATAAAGCAGACGATGCACAGTGCAACTACTCACCGACCGCCGACCGCGTGTCCAGAACCGGGGGGGCGAGCCCATTCCACACCTGGTTTTTATACTGAGCATGATGTCACATGGTATAGAACACCCCATTGGCCAGCTGGGTGCTCCCCCCGCCCCGGTGCAGGCACCACCCAGCAACAGCCAAAGGATCAATGGGCCATTAACGAACCAAAACCCCGCCCAGCCCAGCCCCAGCTACGGGGAGGAAAGTTACCCCTGTCCCAGCCGCAACCAGGACACGGTCCCACCAATTTCAACACTTCTTGCTTTTGGTGGATTTCCTCTCTTTGATGCTGTTTGTTTCATTTTTTTGACAACTCGTCTCATTTCTATATAGTTCCCCTTCCTAAAATTGAGTGTATGTACACCGGATTTCGTTGGCCTGCACTCTCCCTCTGCAGCATTAAACCTAATTGTACTGTGGTCCCTGTTACAGAGCGGTTCACCCACTGACACAGCTTGAACCAGGTCCTGTGCGGCACTCCACACTACGTCCAGAACAGCATCTTTTCTTGGGGGTTTTAGACAATTTTTTTCAGGGATCATCATTTGTGTCCAAGAATGTTATCTCTGCGTCTATCTCCACCTGTCTATCCTGACAAGACAGCAGTCAGATCCATACAGTGTAGCTGAAGTCTCCTGCTGTCATCTTCCACCTGAAATTTGCAGTTTCTCTAATCCTAGTTAACTTTTCCATATCAACCCTATCATTATTACAGTCTGGGATTTTCCCCTGCAGGCAGCCTGATCTGCCTTGCTTATTTACTGAGATGGCACGTCTCCCTCCAGGCTTTCCAGAGGCACACAGAGCTCTGGCTGCATCCTCCCCTAAATCAGACCCGTCTGGACCAAGTGCCCTTCTTGCTGCCTTCCCATGACCTCTAGTTTAATCCCCCTCCTCCCCAGGACTGAGCTTTCCTGTCTCTCCTATCAAAAGACTCCCCAGAATCTAAGTTGCTAAATCCCTTCTCTCTGCTCCGGCTTCTCTCAGGCATGGGCTATATTTCAGACACTCCAGGTCCCTACTGGAGCCATCTCTGTGCCTTTCAGTTTCCCTCTCCCTGAAAAGGCTTTGTCCTTGTTATTTCTCATCCAGCCAAAGTCCAGAAATCTTGTGGAAGAGCCCTGTTTTTGTGAAATTTCTGGTTTAAAGGGACTCACATGGATTCTTCCCTTCTGTTGGGCATGGGAGAGACCAAGTCTGGGCAGTGGGCCCAGTCTGGGGCTCCTCAGTCCCACAAAGTCTGGTTATTCTCCCCAGTCCTCACCCATGTGAGAGGGTCACCCTGCCTCACAGACGCAGCCCAGCGTGCCCACAGCTGGAGGTCCCCCAGCAGCTCTCTGGAAAGGGCACGGCCCTGGGTCCCTCTGCTGTTTGCTCTCTGCAGAGCTCAGTCACAGCAGAGTTATTGAGAGCTACAAAATTAACCCAGCTGCCGCATGTTTTAAAGTTGGAAGTGGGCAGCCAGCTGTTCCTGGAGAAATGCGCAACCTCCTGCAGCGAGAGATAGCATTGACCGTCACCTAATCCCTCCCTGGACAGGGATTTGTCATCCACGAGCACCGAGCCTGCCTCTGCCTGCTGATGAAGCCCACGTGAAGAGCAGAGGGGAGCACACTGGAAAGTGGGAGCCGGTAACTCGGAGCCATCACTGACCCGGTGCGTTTGTGCCTGCAGTCAGCCCCGGGTTACCCCTGTGCTGGCAGGGGCAGCCGCAGGGGCTGCAGCCTCGCTGTCCCAGCCCCATACTGGCTTTTTACTCCCGTTTTGGTCTTGCAGCCAAGCATGCGGTGAGGACATGGGGAGTAGATGTGCTGATGTGTTCCCAGGATTGAAGAAAATCTTCCGTATCTTGGCACAAGTCTGAGTTTCACATCCACTGCTGCAGTAAGAGGGAGAGAGACGCTAAGAGCTGGTGCTTTTGCCCCAGCACGTTCCAGAGCAAAGCTGTCCTGGGAGCAGAGAGGCAGAGCACGGCCTGTTTGGTGCGTGGGTTTTAAAAGCCTCAAAGCAGCTGTGGGGCAGGGAGCCAGCCTGCCCCACTGCTGTGTGCATGGCCCAGCCCTGCCCAGGTGTGCGCTCACCAAAATAACCCATCGCCTGACAGCGACTTACCCCCCCGGGCAGTTCCCGGCACGTGTGCTCCTCTCTGGCATTACCAGGGGCGGCTGGGCCCCCGAAGGCACTCCCTGCCTGCTGACCGCACCTGGACTCCTAAAATGTTGCTGTCATCTCTGGAGGAATTGCAGGCTGCACCTCCGATGTCCCACAACAGGCTGGCGCTGGCTTCGCCAGTAACACGTGCTGCCAGAGCACCTCACGGGAGCAACGGGACGGGGCGTTTGGAAGCAGAAATCGCACGCAGACAAGCCCTTTCCTGCACACCCTCATAAGCCGCAGGGCCATGGGTGACATGCAGCACCTGTGACACCGACATGCTCAGAATGCGTGGCTCCAACACACACAGGCACCTGCACATCTGGTACCTGCAGCTCCCCAGCAGAAATGGTCACACGTGTATATGAGAGCATTTGGGCAGAGGTTCCTCCTGTGTTCACGCATCAGGACCTACCCACAGTCCCATGAGCTTATATACAGCAATGTGTGGACCCAGAGAACACAGACCCTAGGAGGGCATAGCCTCCTTGAGGGCCAAAAGCGTGAAAGCCAAATTTGCCCTACCTCCTGCTCCGCCGCTCTGCTGCAAGTGAGGTCGCTGCAGTGGAAGCTGAAGGAGCATCCCTCAGGGCAAAAGACCAAGCCCCTTGCTCATTATTAGCTGATTGCACAAGAACCACAGCATGGCTCGAGTTTATAAATTTGCAAAGCACCAATTATATGCTACAGCTGAGCTCCAAGAAATGACCTTGTCAATACACAGTCAAAACTATCGGCAAGATCTGAACAGTATTAACAAGGACAGGCCCTTTTATGGGGACCGGAGAGTGTGAATTATTAATTTAAATCTGTCCTACTTTCTTTGCACGAGATGGGGAGTTTTACCCAGGCAGTGGGAGAATTCATTGCCTCTGAGTATCACTGGTTTTACAGCTCAGGGTGACTCAAGAGTCTCTCTCGGCTGCCCGGGAGCAGGCGGTGCAGGCTGCAGGGTGTCCTCGGCGTGGGGCAGTTGGGTCCCATCACTTGGGACTGGCAGCACGATTGCCTGAAGGGTCCCGTCCCTCCTGCCTGGCCCTGCAGATGTCTGATAGCCCAGGGCTATATGGGGCCACGCTCTGCAGTGACGGTACAGGGATCCCGAAGAACAAGCTCTGCCACGGACACTCGTTAGATGAGGCCAGCTCTGCTTGGTGGGGTCTGAAGAGCACGTAGCAGTGTGCTCCACACTAGCAGGGACCCCTGTCCTTGTGCATCCCAGCCCACCCCGGGAGGACAGCCTGGGAACCTGCCCCGGGCACGAATGTAAGAGGCTGGAGAGGGGAGTAGACGCCTCTCGGGGTCCAACAGCATTATAGAAGGACAGCACAAGGAAGGCTGCCTCATGCATTTATTTATAAGCCATCAGTTTTCAGTTATTTGGCCTCTCAAATATGTTTATCACATTTGAAGTCACCCTCGGGAGGGCGGGGAGGGTGCTCATCTGCAGCACTCCAAGGGCTGTGTTGCTTTCCCCTCCCCAGTCCCTCTTTGAAAGGGATTAGTTTAAAACATCAAAAGCACTTGCTTTAAGTTAGCGTTTGATGTTCCCTTAGGCTAGCTTTATTCGGGCTTACAAAGGAGGAAACCTGCGCACAGCATTAGCCTGTCGCAGTCCGCGCCCTCCTGCCTTGCGGTCCCGCTGGAAAGCGTGTTCGCGCCACAGGATCAGCGCCAGCCGCATCTGTGCCAGGATCGACGGGATGCGGCGGCTGCTAGCCCCGCTGTGGCCGCAGCCAGCCCATGGGTCTGGCATGCCTGCAGCCCCTGTGGGTTTCCCGCAGACCCCACCGCGGTCGTTCATGCCGTCCCTCCACCCTACGCCCTGCTCAGGGACTCTGGGGAAGGTTTCTAGCGAACGGTTGTCAAATGGGCTTTTGGATTAGGTTTCAATTTCTCTGTGGCTTTTGCCAATACGCAGTAGGCAGTGCTGGTGTCGAATGCATTTCTTGGATTCTTTTAAATATTTTGTTCTCCTGCGTTACACAGATCTTAACAGTAATCCTCCTTTCTGAAAAATGTGTTTAATGTTTCTGAACCCATCATTCCCTGAGTATTTAGCCTCTGGGATCCCTTCTCCTCCTGATGCCATGTCACGCACATCCTTTCTAGAGAACAACAGGCTTTGAGAAGGAAATAAATGACATCCTTACAGTTCCTCAAATAACAGGAGTTGCTCCATAAACGATGGGATTATATCTACTCCTTCGAGGCTGAAAACCAAACTTGGGATGCTGTCGCCGAGGGACAGACATAAAGGGGAAAAGACATTTATCCGTAGAGCAAATGCCCAGCTTTGGTTTTGAAGTAGTAGTTCACAGGGTGGTTGAGGTTGGAAGGGATCTCGGGAGGTCACCTCGTCCAGCCCCCTGCCCGAGCAGGGTCACCCCGAGCTGGTTGCCCAGGACCGTGTCTGGACGGTTTGTTTGCATTTCTTGTCAAATTGGGAAGTTTGGCTCAGAGATAGCTCCTCTCTTTCCGCATAGCCACTTTCTGAGAGGGTTTAATCTCCAGTCTCTGGACCTTGCTCCCCCTGTAGCCCCCAGCCAGCCCCCATCGCCCCAGTCCCTCTGCCTCATCCCAGCTCCAACTCTCCATCAGACCTGTGTGAGCATCCCAGTATGCTGACCTGCCGGCACGGCAGCTGCTTTGCTTTGCTGGGCTGTGCTTTTGGCAGGATTTCTGTGCTGAAAGGGCTCAGGAAAGGCACACAAGCCCAGGGACAGGGCGAGGGCAGGGGCATGGCTGCGGCAGCTCCAGCCAGTCAGCCCCGTGCAGCCACAGGAGGCCTGAGCCTTGTAAAGCCCCGAATGCTGCAAGGCTCGACTGCCAAAAGATGTGGTGCTGCCTTCTCCCTAATCCCATGGAAATGCTTCTGTGGCCTTGTAGGGAACAAATGCCAGGAGATACTGGCATTAAAACTTGCCTTTCTGCTTTGCCTGGTTAGATTTAACCCAAATCCTCCCTGAATCTGGTTTGCAACACAGCTGCACATCCATTTTACAGCAGTGGGGGGGGACGGGGAGCTGGAGTAGGGACAAGGCAGGAGATCATTTTTGTGTCAGTGATGATGCTTTGAAAGGAAACCTCTGGCCAGAACCAAGGTCTTGGAGTTTGCTTCAACATTGGAGCTTCACCACAGGGAAGCTGGGAGGAAGGGCAGGCTTTTGTAGCTTCTCCCACTTTTGCAGCATCTGGCTTAATAAATAAATCAGTGTAGCTTTTTTTCTAGCCCAGATCCCTTCTGGACTCTGGTTTGTGAGGCCGGAGGCAAAACGGCACTGCACCCGTGGGCAACCAGATCTCCTGCGTGCACAGTGCAGCAGAGCCCTTGGGCCAGAGCAGAGAGCAGAGGACGTGCTCGAGGTGGTGTGACATTGCTTACTGGCGTGGCGGCACTGGGATGTGCGGTACGGCATGTCTGGGGCAATACTGTCCTACACATCCCTGCCTCGGGGGCCAGGGCGCCCATGGAGCACGCCGGCACCTTGTGAATGTGCGACAACAGCGTCTCTGCTGCTAAAGCACTAACGAGACGACAAACACAGGCCCTGCAGGCTCTGGCCGCCCGGGGAGGAGGGCAGCGGGTGCTCCCCATCGGGACCCTCGGAGGCGGGTGGTGCAGCACCAGCGCTGCGGAGAGCCAGCCTGCAACACGGGTAGCTGCAGCCGCCTGTCCTAAGGCACCCAGGGAGCTCACTGCAGGGACTTGGCCTCTGCAGGCAGGCGTGAGGGAGAAAGGGGCTCCCGCCAACGCCAGCGGCTCCCTTCCCTGCGCCCAGGGCTGCGCTTCCAGCCCAGTGCCACCAGCATGCCAACAACCTTGCCAGGCTGCGCTTTCCGGCTCTGCCACCACGCAGCTGGAGGCTTGGAGGCTTGTTTGCAAGTCACCACAGCGAATGTAAATTTAATTTAAATGTAAAGTTAACTACACCACAGCCCTGTCAAACAGAACTGAGATCATTTGCAATGGGGTGACAAGCCGGGTTAACAAATGGCCTTGTGCTCACTTTACCTCTTGCTTGAGGGTTTGACTTAGTGTTCACAACTGATTCAAAAGTTACCACTCTGTAAAATCGTGGACCAAATAGATTAGATCTTTCCTGGCTGATAGAGCTCGCCTGTGAGTTGGAGATCATTGCACCGTGGGGATATTGCAAGGGGATGCTGCAGGTCTCCCTCCGTGACTCGGTGCTACCCAAATGCTCTATCAGTGAGCTGGAGGAGAAAAAGAGGTATTTTCTGGGGTGGTTTCAGACTGCCAGAGTTTTAAATATTGATAGAAACAGCTCAGGTTTACAGCATGGTTGAGAGCTGGAGGTAGGCTGGGCTCGCTGGCTGGTGTGGTTGCAGGTTCTACTCTCTGCAGGGAGCTTCCAGCTTCCATCCTTCGCGCAGGAGCCGGGATGTGCGTGCCCGCGTGTGCGGGAGGCCGAGGTGGAAGAGGTTGGAAGAGGCTTAAAAGCTGATCGCAGGGAGGGTGGGCCTTGTCAGAAGGACTCGCTTCAGTCTGCAAAAGCACACAAGCACGGAGCAAAATTAATGTGACAGGGCACGGCTGCAGCTTGCCGCTGTGCCGGCTGGCTGCGTCATCACTTCCATTTTGCATCCGTCGGCATTTTTGCCATCGCTTGTACCCGCGCTACCAGACTCGTCTTCCTAATTACCTTTCCTCACTGAAGCACGGTGGGCAGAGGCCCTGAGGGGGTCCTCTCGGCAGGAGGAGCACACGCCGGTGCTGAAGGACTGCAGGGCTCCCCAGGAACCCATCCTCTGAAACGCAAGAGCTGCACGTGGGGCAGAACTGCTCCCTGCTCCAAGAAAGCACACGATCCTATGATTCTATGATTCTAAAGCACGCCCAGCAGGAAGGCGCAAGCAGCCCACGCAACCTTAGCACAGGGAGAAAGGTCCTGCCACATCTGTGAAGGGGCCGATACGTGAAAAGAGCACCTCTAGCCCCCAGCAATGCCACATTCTCCCACAAAGGTCTTTAAGACCTTTCATTTAGAGATGCAGAGCTGGGCACCTCGCCCCGCTGCCGGGGAGGCAGCCTGGGGTGTCCCTGGCAGGACTGAGCGCCCCGGCGCCGGGGCAGCGGTGCGGGCAGGCAGCGGCGCAGGGCAAAGCTGCCCCGAAAGCAGGCAGGAGAACGCTCTGCAGCAGGGAGGCTGCAGATGTGGGGCTCCAGCCGTGGTTCTGGGGGCAGGCAGCGGTGGGAGTGCGGCAGCACAAATGGTCTTGCTCTCCTGCTGCTCTCTCAGAGCAAGTCCCTGTCGCCAGAGCCACTGGCACTGAGAAAAGGGAAAGGTTTGTGCGAACTGCTGGGGTGGAAGGATGGGGTTGCTATGCTACACAGCCTGTGCTGCCAGGCTCTGCTGTCTGTGGCCTCTGGCATTGTCTGTCCAGCTTCAGTGAGCAATAAGCAACTTCAATTGCCAGGGGAAGGCAAGAGCAGAGGGGACAGAATGAAGGGGAAGCCTCACATTGGCCTCTTGCAGGTTAAATCATGCCACGAGTCTTCAGCAAACTTCTGCTCTTGCTGAGTATGACAGCTGTGGACCTTGAGGGATAAAGTGTTGCCCTAATACCCTGCACATCCCATCGCCTTTGTTCACAGACAGAGGAGCCGGCATCTCTTGTGAGGGGCCGGCAT
This sequence comes from Pelecanoides urinatrix, assembly GCA_013400755.1. Lineage (NCBI taxonomy): Eukaryota > Metazoa > Chordata > Aves > Procellariiformes > Procellariidae > Pelecanoides > Pelecanoides urinatrix. Next base: position 217,058 of record VZTQ01002318.1, on the reverse strand, counting down.
CTAAGTATCTGTCAATACCAAAATTGTCTCTCCCTGCAGAAGTACACAAGCACAATTGTTTGCAGCTCGTGCACCAGGAAGATCAACTGCCTGGATGACAAGGGGATGCGATGGAAAGAGGGTTACAAACGCCCAGGACAAAGGCAGCCATGAACCGCCCAGATAACTGAGTGTCTTTGCGGCTGCCTTCTTCCTAAGGACAGTGAGAGACGTAGCCCCTTGCTCAGGACCTGTGCGTGATGCTGGCTGCAAGCCCCGGGCAGCTCCAAGCTCTGGGCTCCCCTGGAGCTCAGGACGGGAGGGGATGGGGTCAGCCCAGCAGCAAGTCCTGGTCACGGTCCTCATCTCCTTCCCTGTCTTAGCTCACCCTGCCCTTCCACTGAGCCAGCACTGAATGAACCAGACTGAAGAAATGAGGCAGCTGAAAAATAATCCCTCTTTCTTTTATTTTTTTTTGGGGGGGGATGTTATTTCTCAGTTGGATTTGTTCCCTGCTCTGGTTCACAATGCTTTTCCCTGCAGCAGGGGACAAATGATCGAGGACAGAAAAAGAGCGAAGTCCTCAGCCTGCCCCCGCGGCCACCGCAGGTCTGTGCCAAGCCGTGCCGGGAGGCCGGGGGCCGTGGCCGGTGGCCAGCGCCACCATCCCCCAGCGTCTCCCGGCCAGACCGAGGTCCTGGGCGTCCCTCGGGCAGCGTGGGAACCGGGCAGGGCGGCCGGGAAGGGCAGGAGGCTCCGGACCGCAGGCAAAGCCAGCGCCGTCCCCCCGGCCGGCGGGCACAGCCCAGCGAGCCCGGGGACCCTGGGGTATTGCTGGCTGGTTTGTGTAACAGCCAGCCTGGAAACAGGGGGAAATTTAAGTGAACAAGATTTGTTAATGGCAGCATCTTTCCCCTGATTGCCCTTGGCTTGTGCCAGTTGCCGGTCACCGGCTCGGCATCTCAGAGTGCTTCTGACAGTGCATTTTGTTCATGAAATTCTGTTATATTTTATGGGCTGAAATAATCCACATGAGGTTTAATTTTCCATCGGCTTTTGCAGCTCCAAAGACTCGGTCAAGGCTGGTGAAGGTTCGGGGGAGAGTAGTCAGCATTATCCCTTCCCTCCTCAGAACTGACTCTGCCCTAAATTAGCCCAGCGGCTTAAGCCCAGGGCTGCACAACCATTGACCTCAAAAAGTCAAATGACAAAAAGCCATTTTGTTAGTTGGATAGAGCGTTCTTTCAACTGGATGTAAAGCGGCTGGTTTGTTACCCGGACAAGGGGGTGTCTCCACCGAGAGGGACGGAGCCGGGGTGCCTCGACCTGCAGCTGCCGAGAGCCCGCTCGGAGAGGGCGGCCAGACCGGGGGCCGGGAAAGTCCCTTCCCACCTGTGAGGCTGTGTGATTTCTGGCACGTTTCCAATGGTTTTGGTTTTTTAGAGAATTCGAGGAGAGGGTTAGGTGTGAAAAATGTGTCTGCCTTGGAAAAGGGAAGTGTTACTGGAACGGTGATTTAAAAGGAGTCAGCAGAAACATAATCATAAACAGACACTAGAATTAAACTCAAATCTTTTTTTTTTTAACCCTGAGGATTGGCACTATGTTGCAAAGCAGCTTCTGTGCCCATGGGAAACAAGGAGTCAGCTCTCCCGCATCTGAATGGAGGGGAAGCACCGCCAAGAAAACAGCAACACCAGTGAAGAGGTTCGGTTTTTAGACTCTCCTCCCACTTCACCGATATCAAGTGTTCCTGCTAAATCAGGGACATGCAAAGAAATATAATTTTGAGACCGGGGCAGCATTCCCAGAGGGCTCTCTGTGTGTGGGAGAGCTGTTCCCTGAGGTTCTCCTCCCAGCGAGGGGCTGCTCCAGCTCTGGCTCCATTGCTGGGTGTTTTCGTAGCGGAGGAGTGCCTGGGACCTTCAGCCTGACACAGCAGCTTTGTGTCTGATGGCTGCTCTGCATCTCACCATCTCGGTATGCCAAGTACCAGTTTACAGGGAAACAAAGGCAGCACGGGTAAACAACACAGAGACGAAGCCAGGATTCCCCATTTTAAGCTTTGATGTGTTTACTTCCAAAGAATCTGGATTCAAATAAAAAACCTGGGCAGAGGAGAAAATCTTTTTAACTGCAGTGGGTCTGTTCTTTTCTGGTGTTGCTGGGAAAGATTTGCTCTTTTCATGCAGGTTTCTTTTTAGACTCATAACTCTTCGTATTTCATAAATTTTCAGGCTTCGGGGCAGCATCGTTAGCGGTGGGGAGGAGGCACAGCACACAAAACGCCCCTCAGCCGTCCTGTGCTCCGTGTGCTTCTACAGAGAATGCAACACCATTATTTTTTTTCTTTTCAAACAAACTCTGCGAGCCAGACAGGTGCTTTCCATTGCAAATTGGGCAAAACTGGGCCATTTTAATAAACTGTGTTGACTTCAGCAGACAGGTACCTTTGGATAAGAAATGTTTTTCAGCGGTGTTTTCCTGCCCATCCCTCCCCGCTGCCCATTAGAAGCACGAGGGTCAGGCCTCTCTTTTTGCTCATCCCTTCCACTGCTTTTCACCATCACAGCACCGGGCTGTCGGGCGCGACTGCGTCCCCCCGTGCTGGGCAATGCCCATCCACCGCCACTATGGGACCCGCTCTCCACCCGAGGCTGACCTGCGCCGTGTTTCACATTGGTTCTGCGAACTTCCCATGGCAGAGGCTGAGCCTATGTGGAGTGTCTGAGCCCTTCCTTCAGAAATAAGCTGGGAATAAGCTCTCGTGCCAGCTGCGGGGACGTTGTCCTCAGTGAAGCGCTCCACAGCTGGTCTGTGACGGTCACCGCAGCAGAACGGGCGGCTTTGCACGGGGAGCCGTGCCAGCTCCGTCCCTGCCTCGCTGCTAACAGCCGTCAGGATTTCCTCTGTCCCCCTCTGCTGCTTTGTCTCCCTGTGTCTCACTAATCCTTGCCAGGTTCAGGATGTCTATCAACTTCCAAAGGTGATGACTTGGTTGTTGCTTTCTACGTTCTTCCATGGGATCGTGTGTTTTTGCTCAGGTGCTGTGTATTCAGTGCTGCACGTCTGCTCTGCGTTAGCAGCCGGCTGCTCCCACCGACCTTTCTTGTGGATCACGTCCATACTCGGTGCTGTGTTTTCAGCAGCCTGTCCTCGGGGCTGCAGAAGCTGTGAGCTATGGAAAATGCAGTCCAGGGCATTAGACCTCCTTTCCGTTCAGGAGGTGTCCGCCTCCAACAAGCGAGAAGCCAATTTTGCTCTCAGAAGCTATTGGAAGATGTTGCTGAGAGGGCCACAACTCTTGCATGTGCCATCTGGAGCATGTGGCACCACTGCCCATAGCAGATAAGAGCGTTTTTTCTTTCTTCTCCTCTTTGCTTTTCCCTTTCATCTGGGCTGTTGCAATCCTGCAGTTTGCCTGCTGTGACCAAAGGCGGCCCAGGTGCTGAACACGTCTGCCTCCAGCTCCTCCACGGGGGAACAGGCTCTGCAAAACTGCCACGGACCATGTTTTCTCGCTGCTTCAGCCTGGGCATAGCCATAATCTCCTCTCCTCATTTCCTGCAACCTGCTGGCCTCCCCCATCAAACGCACCGTAGAAGCTGAGCAATCCCAAATCCCAGGCGCAGGCAGACAGCAGCACCCCGACTTGCAAGCTGAGGAGTGTAGGACCAAGCACATCGCCAAGCTCCTCAGAGCTCCTCCTCACTCTGCAAACGCTGAGCTATCAGCTCCCTTCTCGGGCACCGTTTCACGTCTTGCCACCAGGATAAGTGGTTGCACCAAACTCACATAAGCCAACGGCACGGAGGGAAGTGAACCCAGGAGTTTGGTGCTGGGTTTGAAACCGAGCTGCTGTCCCAGTCCCACAGCCGTGTCTCTGGCTAAGGGAGCGCGGTTCTCCGCGGGGTCGCAGGCAGAGACCTCCTCTTGCCTGGGGCAGTTCCCGGCCCTCCCTGTTCTCATGGTTGGAAGCGCCGCTGTACTGGTCCCTGATGGGGTTAGCCTCGTTTGCTTTTGTGCCAACATTGCCTTTAAACAAATAACCGCTTTCTCCTCCACCTCCTCCCCTGCTATGTTTATGGACAGCAGCTTCAACAAGCTCTGGCTTGGTCCCACCTCATCCTGCAAGTCTCCTTACAAGACTTCGCGATAAGCATTCTCGCATGCACCCCCGTTTCTCCTACACCAGCCCCCGCAGCCCTCCGCTCCCTCCTTCATCTCCCGGACACTGACAGCGCTTCCAAAATTTGGACCATCCTCCTCATTAGCACACCACTTCTGTGGAAGGGCTGGGAAGAGAAACTCAAAATGAGATGGTCTCTAGAACTGACTTAGTCCCAAGCCAGCACTCTCCTATCCAGCCTGAGCCCTGCAGCCAGGACCCCAGTGCCCTTGTCCTTGTCCTTGACTGCCCCAGCTCCAACAGCTCATTCCCTGCGTGGTCCCAAACCAGACGCTGTACTGAGGTCCATGTGGATTAACCTGCAACGTTTCCTATTTACGAAATCAGCTTCTCTGGGATGGTGTTGGCCTCTCCTGTAGAGACACAAAGCTTTTCACACTCAGGGACTCAGGATAAAACCTTCTTCTCTGCCTGAACTGACACTCCTCTTGTGTTAACTCCTGTGGGGAGGCAGAAGTCTTCAGGGACCTATTTGGATCAGACCATTCGGATGGTCTTGGCATCCTCCCTAAATGAGCAGGTCGACTCTTTTGAGACCATTCGGATGGTCTTGGCATCCTCCCTAAATGAGCAGGTCGACTCTTTCGAGACCATCAGCGATCTCTGTGGTGTTGTGCCTCAACCTGACGGTGAGGATGGCTGGACCAGGCGCAGACGGCCCTGCGCTGACCCCCACCCCTTACACCTTGTCAGCCCCTCTAGGCAGACAAACCCGGAGCCCACCGCTGCATCTCGCTCGGTTACGTCTCACCTGGCTATGCATTTCTAACAGGGGGGTTTACGATTTTGTTACCTTCGTCCCAGGAGACCTCGCTTTTTTCCAAGTGTTTGGAGCCCCTGGTAAGAAGCTTTGCAATGTTCATGTTCCGGATCAAGATGCCACAAGCAGAGATCCCATCACGTCCCTCTGTTTCCCCATGGGATGACAGCAGAAAGCGAACCAAAGGGGAGTGGGAGGAAACCGAGCTCTCCTGCGGGGTGTTGACTATGCAGAGGGACGTGCCAGGAGCTGGTGCCAGGCTCCCCTGGTGCCTCCAGCGGAGATGAACACCTCCCTGCAGAGCATCCCCTCGTAGGCAGTGGGAAATGTTCCTCCTTCTCCCGCATCCTTCCGCTGCAGCAAGCATCCCCGCTCGGCTGGATCCTGCTCTGGTTCCCAGAACAACGTGCCGGCCCAGCTCCATGTTTAGTCATGGCAACGGGAGCTCTCCTCGGGCACATATGGCTGAGATCTTTCAGCTCTGGTCGGCATTACCTCCCCCTTCCTCCTCCTTGCAAAGATATTTTTTTCCTCCCCTGGGGCAGGCCCCCCGCCTTTCCACGCTCTTACGAGGGCTTCCAAGGGCTTGACACGTTTGCAACCCACTAATGAGGACTCTTCCCCCAGTGCAATTAAAAATTAGATCTTTTTCCAACCACCAACAGAGAGAGGCAACGCAGCCTTGGTCTGGCCTGAGTCTTCACTGAAGCCGAAGGCAGCTCGCGGCCTTACCCACTGCACCGAGAAAGCAGGGAGAGGGTGCGATGGGCAGCCTGAGCAGCCCCTCTCCATCCTGCTGGGGAAGGAGGGCACGTACGGTCACGGGTGAGCGTTACATCCATACCTCCCGGCCACGCTTGTTACAGTTCCCCTCCCCAGATTTATGAATCCAGTCCATTTAGCAATGGGCATGAATTCATATATTACATCAATTAAAAATCCACTTCATTTTATTTTTTAGCTGGTAGAGAAAAAACAACAACAGCGCCAGAAAGGTATTTAATTATACCTCATGACTGCAAATTTTATATCCCCAAATTGGAGTGTACTGTATTTAATTCAATTAGACATTATAAAACTCCCGTTATCCCCTTCAGATGTTAATAAACTCAAGAACTGACAACTCACTTTATTTGTAGCTCTTGCAACACCAAACTGCTGTTATTTATATGTTTCTAAGCTGTTTCTAAACATAACAGATTTTTATTACTTTCTGGCCATATGCCCAGAATGGGTAAAGTTTGGGGAAAAAAAATAAAAAACCGGGAACTTCTCTTTCTGTTTTTCTCTCCTCTGCCCCTTTCACTGAGTGACTACATAAGCTGTGAAAAAAAAAGTGGGGTTAATTGCTGAAGAGGTTGTACCAAACACCGTCAGAGGCTCCTCTTGGCTGTCAGAGTGCAGCGGTGCAGAGTAACAAGGGGGGGTGTCACCAGCATTCACTGCACTCACATTTGTGGCTGTTTTGATATTAGGCTTCCCACCTGCAGCAATTTTTGCCTTCTCAGCAAAGTCTGTTGCACAGCTGGAGCCAGCAAAGCCGGGCTGAAGCCGGCGTGGGGCCAGGCAGAGACGCGGCACGTCGGGAGGACGTGCCCCTCGCCAGCGCGGCGCCCAGCGTGTGCGGCTCCATCGCCAGAGCCCTCTCCCTCCAGAGCGGTTCAGGGGCAATTCCTGCTCTAAATGTCATGGAGCCACAGCAAGAGCTCCCGGCGATGTGCCTCCCTCGAACCTTTTCCTTGGGTGACTCTGGTTGCGTGAACTCTTGTGCAAAAGGAGTCAGCTGCGTCCCTTACCGTCCCCAGTCCCCACGGCAGGTCCTTGCCACGTGCCTCCACGCTGGCTCTGCTCTGGCCTTACCTCCTCCAGCTCCCCGGGGCCCGTGGAGACACCATGACCCGATGTGCTGACCGCAGCTCCAGCGCTCCCATCACCCCGAAGGGGCGGCAGTGCCGCCAGCGTTGAGACTGGCTGCCCTCTCCCCCTCCACGCTGCTTGCCCCCTTCATTGCCCACGCAGCAACAGGCTCAGGGGGGCTGGGCATTGGCTGCAATTTATTCAGCTCTGCTGCAGTTTTTGCCACATCCAGCTTGCCCGCAGACGTACTTGGTTGGAGCAAAGGGAGGTGTGACGAGCCCACAGTTCAGCCATACTTTCCACAGCCCAGGCTCAAGTGTGAGACGACCTATTTCTCCCTCTCCCCACTCAAATCCCAGGTGGGATTTTGCTCCTCTCAGCTGCCTCAAGGGAAAGTTGATTGCAGCCCTTCCCACACACAGAGATGGTGCATTTTAATACTTGAGACCTCTGCATTGACCAAAGTCAATCTACCCCCCCGGGGTTCCCGGCACCGGGAGGCAACAGGGAGCCCCACGCGAGTCAGTGCAGCCAGGCAAAGCTGCAAGACAAACAGAAAGGACCTGGCCCTACCAACGCATTAGCTGAAGCCTGATTGCAAAGTTTAGCAAACAAGATCGCCAAAGCGAATGTTTTGTTCACACTGTCTGGAGATGTTGGCTCAGTGGCCAGATCCCACAAGGATTTTTTTCCCAGAGCTGGGATGAGATCCTAGATGACCTGAGGGTGATCTCTGGAGTGACTCAGAGCAGGCTTGGCCAAGTCCAGACAACCATGCCCAGTTGCTTTCACAGGATACAGTCCCTGAGGTCCAGTCGGGCTTCTTTTACTCACGGGAAGTCAGGGTAAGCAGGGGCAGCTGGGCTGGCACCCGCTGGTAAAGCCTGTGGAAGGCTCCCTGCCGTTTTCCCGTTGACTCCTGACACCCGGCTAAGTCCAGTCCTCTGGTAAACACACACAGGCAGAAAGTCCGGGTGCAGGAAAGTGCCAGCAGACTTGCATGGTTGGTCCCTTCTGTCACTCCCGAGGAATGGGGAGTCCTTTGTCCCCTGGAAGTATGGGGAAGGCAAGGACTTTTGGAGGTCACGTGCCTAGCAGAGATTTTTGGTACCTGATTCTGCCTAGTCCCCAAACCACAACCCACGCCTGTCACGCATGATTAAGCAGCAGCATCTGGTTTGGTCCGTGCTTTAGAGTCGAGTCAAACTGAGGATTGCCGTGACCGTGAGCAGTGTCAGGGCTGGTGGCGTGACGCGGATCTGCTGCGTATCTCTGCCCCACAGGCAGAGACAGCCTGCGAGGTCCAGCTCCTCACAGGCACCTCTTAGAGTCAGCCTCCGGCAGAGCGGAGCTGGCGACTGGAACAGAAGCTGTTTTGTAACCGAACGACGGAGGAGGAGACGATGAGCTGGACACACATTATTATTTCAGACACATTTTTGATGGTGCTTTGACTCCAAACTGTTTCAACTTTAGGATGAAAAATGTCAAGCCATAGTGCAGAACAGAGCTGCTGGGAGAGTTTGCGGCTAGAAGGAGATGATGTGAAATTTAGAAAATTATTTTGTATTCATGTTCTTTCTTTTTTTCTTTTCCCAATTCCCCTGAGGCTTTTCAACTTATAAATCTGTGCACTTGTGTGGCAGCTACATTGACCGGCTGTCTTGTCAATAACCCATGTCACGCAGCATCCCCTAGAACTCATTGACATTGGAGAACACAACAGCTCATCCCAGTCCCAGGCCCACTTGGCACCCCCTTTCAGGGATGTCTTCTAAATAAAAGCTGACTTGGGTACCCAGGATGGGAGCAGCAGGGACTGCTGAAGAGTGGAAAGAAGGTTCATCACCAGAGCAAGCCGAAGATCCAGGATAGGAATAGCAGCGTTTGCTGTAGACTGAAATACTTTGGCAGACCTGAGTGAGGAGCATTGGACAAATTAAGCAGAAGTCAGCAAACAGGAACCAAGATGAACAGAAGGGCTGATCTGGAGCCAGGACTTGGACAGCCACAGCTGGTACTGGCTCAGGTTGAGAGAAGTAAAAATAGGACCATGGAAGTGATGGGCACCATGTGGCAGGGAAAACTCGGCACAGCTGGTGAAAAGCAAAAGTTGTTCTTCCCTTACCTGCTGGAACCCTGTCTGCATTTCAGCGAGCATACAGAGACAGACAATCCAGGTAGCAATACCTAACTGGGCTTTCAGCTAGCAAACCAGGGATGTCAGCTGCCAAAATTAATGTCACCTTGGAGATGCGCAGCCTGGGTTCTCCTCTTGCAGCTCCCCACCTGCCATCACCCGCGCACAGGAGAACGCAGCGTGACCCGTGAGGCACAGCTGCCTACTGCTATCGCTCCTATGCACTTCCCTTTGCATGCCCAGATACCCACGATTCTCCTGCACGTTTCAGCTCCGTTGGCCAAAGCATCGTTTTCAGGGCTTACACAACTCAGAAGCCGGAGAAACCCCAAGGACGTGTTAGAATAGCCTCCCTGTCATTTCCTAACAAGACACGTGAGCCCTAAACTGTCTCCCCACGCTGTAACAGATCTGCTCATGGCAGCACCGTTGTCACTTCAGCTGAGAAGTTCCTAGAGGGCAGAATATGTCAGACGTTTAAGAGATACACCAATATCCAAAGGGTGGAAGGGTCCAGGTGAGATCAAGCTGTATGGCAAAGCAGTCAGTGTTTGCAAGAACAAGCTTCAGACAGAGGGCTGGGTATCTGCGGGAACGATGCTTTCGGTCTCGATAGGAATGAACAGTTGAGACACGCACACGAGCGTGCCGTGGAAAGTTAACCTCTTAAGCAGGAGGCATCTGTGGCATCTTTGTGCTGGTGGTGGAAAGGGGGAAGTTTCTCTAAACCGGTTTTGATTCTGGTTCAATAAGTGGATTAGGGCTGAGCAAGCTCGTCTGGGCCGGTGATTCATTTCATGAATTCAGGCAGCAATTCTGTTTGCAGATTGTCAGCAAAGAGGCTTTGATTTGGAGAAATGTCTTCATTATTCTGAATTATTCAGAGAACATCTTGCTACATCAGCCCTTCTGCTGATGGGCAGTTTGCAAATCGTTTGTTGTGATGGTGGCCTCTGTGCTATTCGCGGGGTCTCAGGCCATCGCATGACGTGGTCTCTGTGCCTCGATTTCTGCCTAAAACTTCAGCAGCAGCTAAAGGCAAATCAACAGGATCCCATACCGGCTGCAGAGCTTTCCTTCACACGAAGAAGGTGTGACCAAGTGGGCTGTGTGTGTGACAAATGGCTGAGGAGCTGAGCGCCTGCGATTGCCCCAAATGACAAGCTACGATGGCTTGCGGAAGTGGGAAAACCGGCTTTTACAAACATTTTCACACCTTGTGAAGGAGATTAGCTAGCAAGCGGGGAAAGCAGGGTAGGTCTACCTGGGAGCTTTTTTTTCCCCCCAGTTTGGTTAGTCCAATAAAAGCTGCTAGCCACAGACTTAGCATGCATGGCTTAAGGGATTTGTAAGAACGCAGAAGAAAATAAGCAATGTGACCATCGCCATTCCCAAGCCACATGCCAGTAGCGTGACTTTGAATCACAACTGTCTCTGCCATTCTCCATTGCTAGATGGACCCCGGGGCAGGCTCGGAGGCACCGTAGCACCCACCTCTGTCTCCCGCCTAGGCATCCATCTCCACGGCGTATGAGGTCCTGGCATCGTTTTCTCTTTGCTTTGCAGAGATTTCACTAAGAAAAGCCCTGCAGCCAAGGGTTATTCACAGCTCTGGGGAGAGCGGCTCCCGGGCACTACCACGGCCAGGCCAAGCCATCTGCCCACACGGCTCGAGCCTGCCCCACCTGCCCCACACGTCCTTCCTGACGGTCAAAACCTTCATTTGAAGACCAATCGTTACTTATAGTTTTTGACTCAGACACAAGAATATTTGGAAATGCTTTTCAATGAAAGTAAACCCCAACATTTTCTTTTAATTTCTCTGTGCTAAATGAAAGCCAGCTCACCGCTCTATTTTTAGCTTCCCCATAACAAGCTGCATGAGCAGGCGAGAGGAACAGCATGTTGATGAGGAAGGTTATCACATTCCGAACCTCCCATCGCTCCTGCAAACAAGCTGTGCCCGGGGAGGTTTACCAGCAGCCCATGGTGGGGTCTCTCCCACCTCCAGCAAAGGAGCGGTGCGCTGCCCCAAAGAGGCAGCAGCGAGCAGTGGGTCTAGGAAAGCTGTTGGTCTCCCCCTTGCCGTGAAGAAGAAGCTCAAGTCTGCCAAAGAGGTTGGGAGTGGACTGAGATCTGTTGGTTCCTGGATGGCATCGTCCCGTTGGGCCAGAGCAGCCCTGCTGCGGCACAGAGCCCGCCGTACCGGGGGATTCAGGGATGCGTTTGGCCTCTCTGCTGACTCGCTTTTGCCTTTGACTCAAGGTTTGAGCTTAGATGTGCTGGGTGAAATTCCCATTGTGAGAGTGAAGAGGAGCCCCTGTTAGGGAAGGAAATGCTCCACAGACAGTTTTGGCCCAATGAATCATCCTGGAAGGAAGATGGCAAGACCTGAAGCATGGCTAGCTGGCAGGGAAGGGCAGCACTTCAAGCTCCCTGAAATATGCTACAAAAGAAGGAATACGCTTGACCTAGATACATGAAATAACATGGTCCCTGGCAAAGTACTGCAGCACGAGCGAGAATTTCACATTCATTAAAACCCCAACTCGCTCGCTGCCCACAGATACAAACAGCCTGGAATTAGACATGCACAGGGATGAAACGGCTTCATCAGAAGCTGAATCCAGATTACAAAGTGCCCCGGCTGTGCGCTGGGTCTGCCAGGCAGCCTCCAGGAAAGCTGCCTGCTCCACCAGCCCCGCGCCACGCTGGGGCTCTCAGCGGTGCCTTTACCCACCCTCCAAGATCTCTCCTTGGTGCAGACAGGTCCAAAGCTTGCTCTCCAAAAGCTGGAGGCATTGCTTCCAGGAATCCCTCTTGTCCCCAACAGGCACCTGCCCTAGCAGACCGCGGTGGTCAAACGGGGCTGTGTCACACCGGGCAGTGGTGTCACAACACTGGCACGGGTGTGTTAAATCCCGCTGTCAGCCAGGAACAACGGTGACACGGGGACCCTATTCTGGCAGTACCTGGTCGCTGTGGCTGCTCTTGCCCTGCAGGCAGGCTGTGCTTGCCCTGCCGCCGGGATGGATGCGCTTGTGCCCTGCCACATGGGAAGGGGACACCTTACTCCACAGTTGGTGGCCCACAGGTCTCTGCAGGGTGGGCCACAATGTGTGGGAGGATGGAAGGCACTGGTGGTCACTGGAGGACTCCTTGTCCGGGATTACCAGTTAGCATCATCGCTTGCACGCTATTCCCAGCATGTGAGACTACGGCTGGTGCATTCACCACTTTGGGGCCCATCTCGGGTCTTCCCTCCAGCGTGTCGCAACAGCGTGAGCTGGGACGAGTCTGCTCGGGTATTTTCCTCGTGCCCTGGAAGGGGTAACGTGGACCGAGGAGCACGGAGGTCTCTGATCCTCACGCCACGTGCGGAACATGCCAGGACTGGCGGAGCCCGTCTGGCAGGCGCTCGTTAGCAGTGGCAGCGCCTGCTTTGGGACTCCGGGTTCTTATTAAAGCTTGGGCACTGGCTCACATCCCCACCCAGGAATGTGGGAAACGTAACTGCTCTCTGGGCATGAAAGAGCGAGCACACGGGGTGCTAAACGTGGGCAATCCGAGCCAGGGAAAGGGAGTGGGAACCCAGGCCAACATTAATTTGGAAAGTGCAAGGAATTTGTGAAAGATTCCCCATCCCCACCCACAGCCCAAGGGCATGTTGCAACAGTGCTGGCCCAGGTTCCCTTCCACCACGGGGAACGATGGCACAGTAGCCCGATACCGACCATACAGACCCACGGCTCATCTCAGGGCAACAGCTGGGGCCTGGCCCCTCTCTCCTGACGGGCCCTGCAGCTCAGGGGGGCTCTGCAGCTCTGCTCTGGAGCAGGGAGGTCTGCAGAGCCTTCTCCCGCAGCACCCATCCTCTCTGCCGTCACGAGATGCTCTGCAGGATGCTTCCTAACAGCTCTGCAGCCCAGCTTTCTAACATGGAAGTTTTCTGCCTGCTGTTCACCAGATGATCTCAAAGCCTCGGCTCGCGGGCTGGGAGCTGCTGGTCCCCTGCCCCGCTCAGCAAGCGGGAGGGAAGGTGACAGCCCCCAGTCTGGCATTCTGTGTCCCAGAGCCGGGACAGGCAGAGGGCAGAGGCAGTAAAAGCCTGAGAATTTACGAGGGAAGAAGCCCAGCCCGGGCTAGCAGGGGCTGTTGCTCCAGGCCAGAGCTGGCAGAACCATATGGCGTGAATCCTTCTTGTCTCTGATAACAGGATCCCTCCCAAAACCATTTGTGCAGGGGGACAATTTAAACAAAGCATGCTGCTTGCCAGGGCCACCACTGGCACTCTTACGTCCCACACTTCATTCACAAACCGGCCAGCAAGCACGGCCCCACGTAACTCGGAGAGGCAGCAGGTCCTTCGCTCTCCCAGGATTGCTGCGCGCTGAGCCCAGCGCAGTGGCGGCAGCGGGGGGGACAGGCAGACCCCGCGCCCCGAGCCCCGGCTGTGGCTGCCCTGCTTGCTGGCTGATGAATCCACCTCTATCCACGAGCTCTGCCTGACAGCAGGGCCCGGGGCTGCAGACGTGCCGGTGAGCTCCGGAGGGGCCGGAGGGGTGGCGGGGGGGCAGCAGCTCTCCCGTCCTGCTGCTCCGGCCATCACGGTATTTCCCGCCTGAGCGTTTCACCCAGGTGGCTTCAGCTCAGACCCGCAGAGTGACGGCAGCGCTGGGCAGCCGGCAATGCCGTGGCTGCGTGCTGTTTTCTCCGGCACAGGTCGGGGCAAGGGCTGGCACGCACTCACTGCCAGACTCCGGTCGTTTCAGCTAGCAGCGCAGGAGAGCGTATCTAGCAGAGCTGTGCTCTGTGTCACAGGCAGCCCGGCCCAACATGTCCCCTGGCCCCCACGGTCATCAGCATCTCCAGCAGTAACCGGGGTGACGGGGGACCCGCTGTCCCCTAGCAGCCAGCGCACCCTAGGAAGGGGACCTGCTAACTGGGGGAGAAGAGGACGCAGAGGCAGCGAGCACCCCCAGCTCGTGTGCCTCACCCACCATCACCCGTCCCCTAACCCCTCCTCACCTCCTTGAGGGGCTGGTCTTTGTCCTGTTGCCTGTGTGGGAGGGAAAGGGCTCAGGAAAGCAAGTTTTATTTGGGCTCAGCGTCCCCCAGAGCTGTGCACCACTGGAAAGCAGCGAGTGCCGCAGGCCCAGGGACCCTCAAGCCCGGTCGCTCCAGGACTGGGGGGCCACCGCTTCGGAGGAGCAGTGCGAGTCTGCAGCCAAAGGCCCTGCTGACCAGCGCGCTGCCGAACCGCGGCCAGCGTCACCGCAGCAGGGTGAGCTCAGGTGGCCACCCTCAAGGGCACCGTTACATTAATCTGAAGTGAAAAGGTCGAGGGCTCGGTGTGTTTGGCTTTTGCTGCTTTGATGGCTCTGTTTTCCACCCTGTCCTCTCGCGGCCTCTGGGAACCTTATTAAGAACATACTTCTGGGCACTGGCTGTGGGAGCTGGCAGGGTCATGCTAGTCCTGCGCGGGCCATAGGAAGCGCATCCCCGTCCCGCGCTGCCCAGGCAGTGCCGCTCACGGGAAAAGCCTCGCTTGAGGCAGAAACGTTCCTTCCCCTCTCCTGTAGAGGGGAGAAGCCCCCGAACCCTGCGCCTGGCAGCTGCTTCCCAAAGGTGGCGGAGGAACCCGGTTTCCATCATTCAGAGTGGGAACGTGCTGTCTCTTCCATGCTCCCTCTGCCCCTGCCCAGCTCACGCAGCAAGAGCTCAGCCGTGGTCACCCTGAGCGGGAACAGTTCCCACATACAAGTCTAATTCAGAGCCCACAGGAGGCAGTGGGAGTCTTCCCTCTGGCATCAAAAGGGGCTTTAGCTCAGGGCTGCACCCGTCTGACTCCCCTCCCTTGCCTCCATCGCACCGCGGCTCCTCCTGTGCCCTTTCCCCCCAGCGAGCAGCCCCACGAGCTCCGGTGCAACGCGGACAGTCTGCTCAGCCACTTCAGCGGCTTTGTGCGCTGGGACCTCTCTCAAGCTCTTCCTCCTCCATCACGTTTGCGACACGGCCCGTGGTCCCAGGCAGGGAAGCGGCAGCTGCCAGATGTCTGCCTGCGACATTAATCAGAGCGGGAATGGCAGGTAATCTGCGAGAGAGACAAAGGGGTTTTATAGCCTGGTTAGCCAGTTTCAAGCAGAAGTGTTGAAAGCTTCTTCTAAACCACGGCTTTCAACGATTATGATCTCCATATATTTAGATTCCCAGCACCTGGTGGATGAGGGAGCTGACAAGCTCTGTCTCGGATCCGTCACTCACGTCGTGCTAATGCTGTTCAGGATGGCAGTGCTGCTCCCGGGGGGCTTTCTGCACTACCTGCCGTTAGCAGAGCGCCGGGGGGGCAGGGGCTTGCTGGGCTTCAGCCCAGGACACCAGGAGCGGTGCTGAATGGGGACGGCTTTCCTCCTCTGCAAGAACCTTCTGGGAAACAGTTTTCTCTCCCAAAGCAGGGTGAAAAGTTTCATAACCTCACCATCACTGATTGCCCAGGAAGAACTCAGCCTGAACCACTTATATTTTATCTGTCTGACAAATCCCATGTTGATTTGGAGCAGTTTAAAACTTTTCACCATTTTTTCCCCCAAAATGGGTTGAAATCAACTGTTTCCTGCAGACGGGTTTGGTCTTTTTTCAAATGAGCTCTTCTTCAGCAACAGGGAAAAGCACTGAACCCCAAAGACCCGGGGTCACAGAGGCTGTGCAGAAAGACGGCAGGGGCTCGTCTCGCAGGAGCTGCACAGACGTGGCTGATGGCTGGGGAGCGCTGGCCCGCGGAGGGGAATGGAGAGGGCTGGGGCCAGCCAGGACAACAGAGAAAGGGGCAGAGGAGAGTCTTGCTCCCCAGGCCAGATGCTACATGGGTGACTCCTGTCTCAGGTTGTCTGGTTGTGGAGTGCAGGAAAATGATGGGGAACCCTAAGCAGAGGCAATAAAAGGGATATAAAGTAAAACTAGTCAATGCTAAACACCCATCTGGTGGGCAGGCTTGCTGGTTTGTTATGCTTCTGCGTTCTTCTTCAGCATGCTCAGCCTCCTCTGCCTCCGCCCATCCAGCCCTCTCCCCCATTTCAGAGAGGATTTGCTCTGCAAGCCCAAGGCGAGTTGCAGCTCGAAGGGCTGGTACAAGATTGATAGCTGGTTGCTTCATGCACCAGCTGAATGAAGGAGACCATCGTGGGGGCTTCGGTGTCCAGCACTGAAAGGAGACAGCAGAGGCGTGTGTGGTGGAACAGGGGCAAGCAGGGGGCTCTGCAGAAGCATCTCCTGGGCTCCAGCCAGCCCCTAAAGAGAAATCGGTCTCTTCTCTCCCGGGGAATCAGTTTGCAGGGAACAGAAGGAGCTGGAGGTCAGGGCTGGGGAACAGGTTGGGGCTGATAAACCTGACAGAAGGTGGTGCAGCCTGGTGCCGATAAAAGACCGGAGGCTTTAGGTTTTCAGTCATCTCTCTGGGTTGCCACGTGGAGTCCAGCACAGGGGGAGGACCGTGGGAGCAGCCTTTGCAGAGCTACAGTCTGACCAACAGTTTTCAGAGCAGCAGGCCCTGTCCAGGGAGGGCGACTTGCAGGGAATGTAAAGGTGAACCCAGCTGCATACAGAGCAGGTAAGAGAGCAGCAATACGGGGCTCAGGATACGGTGCTCTGAAATGTAAGTGAATTTAGCAGAGCACTGGCTTCTGGGCATGGAGGCAGCATCCTGCGCAGACACATGCCAGCCCTGCTCCTCGCTCAGTGCAGAGCCCGCAGCTCTGCTGGGGGTGAGACCACCGCCAAGCCTCTGCTTCTGGCGCCGGCTCCCAAAACGAGGAGCAGATGCTGCTGTCTCACTTTCGTTCTTGCCCAACTCCCTTCTTGCTCCTCCGCCTTCCCCCGGGCCTGGCTCTGCTGCCGCAGGCTGAACTCGGCTTGGTGCTGCTGGCCGGCTGCAGAGGCAAGCCCTGGTCCCGGTGGGGGCATCCCCAGGCACCAGCCTTGTGGTCCAGAGAGAGGTGGGGCCGGCTCCAAGCGTGCGGCAGCAGCGGGGACAGACCTCCCAGATGCCTCCCGTCCTCACCGCGCACCCAAATAAGGCCTTTTCCAACAACAGCCCAACAAGGCAGAGCTGCTCCGAAACCTCCCGGCAAGGTTCACGCAAGTACCAGCAGCACCAAGCCAATTTGTGTCTGGTTAGGGACGTATTTGGCGCAGGGTGAAGGGAACCACTCAGTGTGGCCCACGCTCCAGTCCCAGCCCCAGCTGACACGGTGAGGTGATGTGGAAGAAGGTATCTCGTTATTGAAAGGCGCGTTGCGTTCGGGCACGAGTATGACCAGCCTCCTCCGTCGCTCCGGGGACAGCGGCGGTGGACCCGTTGCCGTCGTGCCCCAGGCCTCCGCGGACAGCCCGGGACGGTATGTGAGGGGTGCTGAGCCAGGAGCCACCCCAGCACAGGCAGCACCTTCACCCGCCAGGACACAGCCCTTAACCGCGTGGAAGCTCCCTTTCCCAGAGCAAGGTGCCAGGTGAGGCAAGGCGATGGATCAGGGCCCAGGACTACCTAAGAGCAGCAGGAGATGGAGCCAGATGCAGACGTCAAGATCAGCTAACAACATGGGTCCAAAGTCCACCCAGGAGACAGGATGGAGTCAAAGCCACGACATCCAAGAGGCCCCTTCAGAAGGCAGTATGGGTGCAAGGTCCATCTAGGAAATCGAGCCCGAGACCTTGCATAGCTCAGGCGAGGACTGAAGGCCCGTGGGCAGAAGGCATGAGTGGAGCCCCAGCCCTCGGGGCCCTGGCACCGTAGCGGGCAGCAGCTCTCCACAGCGGACAGCGACTGCTTGATCCACGTAGTATGGGCTGCGACAGCGACTGCTTGATCCACGTAGTATGGGCTGCTTCGTGCAGTAGTCTGTGTTTCTTCTGGCCTGCACGGCGCTTACGGGGAGAGCGGCCGCAGCGGAGAGCGGAGCTGGGACAGGAGGGGCGATGAGCACTGCCAGCAGGAGCCGGCCTCTGTCCTGACCAAAACCGCTGCCGGTCCCGTGCGACGCTAAGGGACACAAACCTAAGCAGGTTTAGGAGAGGGGCGGGAAGAGGTCTTGCCTGTCTAGGAGACAATGATGTTTAAGAGCATGGTTTTACTACCCGGGAGAAGCTGGTGCTGCTGGGAAAGCTCCATCTTCATTGCACAACGTAGGGCTAGACGGGGTGAGCATTAACTCTGCACGACCGTGGCGGAGCTGTTTGTCGTGGGGTTTGATTCATGGCTGCTGGCCGCGGCGGCAGGTGGTTTAACGAGGCTCCTTCCAGGAGGCCCCGCGTCCCACGGCAGCACACGCTTCTCCGCACGCCTGCGGCACGGCAGCCGCTCGCTCCTTCCCTCCTGCTCTGGGAGGAAGAGTCCTGCGAACGGCGCAGGCAGTGTGGTCCCAGGAATCCTGAACGGGGTTGCCCCTGCTCGAGAGGAGAAAGGCTCCAAAACAAAAGCACCGCGGTGCTGGGACTCTCGTTGCAGCAGGACAAGGCTGCCCAAGGGCTGGGGGTGGGTTTGTGCTGGGCTGGTCCCCCTCCTCTGCCAGGGAGACACCAGACGGGCGTGCTGGCAGCTCAGGAGAAGTGGAAAAAGCCTCTTTATGGATGTTTCCCCCCCCAGGTCCATGCTGGTCCTGTGGCTGCAGGACATTTGAAGGCCTCCTGCCTTGTCCGTGTGCTGCCTGGGCTCCCCAGGACCACTGCACACATCCTGCATGGAGCTTGGCTGTGCCAGTGGGCTCAGGAGCCTGCTCTGCAAATCCAGGGGGTCCTTGCCTCCACGTGCCCTTCACTGCCCCACCAGCAGGGCCAGGCGATGGGACTATCACCTCCTCCTGCCTTTCACAGCAGGGCCTCATCCAGCGCTCTGAGCCGAGCATCATATCCCTGAACAGACTGCAGGGGACAAACACGTCACTTGACCAAACACACCACATAAAAATTTATGTCTGATTCAGCTAACCCTAATGCCAACGTGCTTTTTGCAACTGCCAGTCACTCCAAATCCTGAAAGCCCTGTTCACTCCCATACCTTGTATGATTGTAAGCATTAAGAAATGTGCTGTACAGTACAAAGAGCTCTGTGCAGAGCCTCCTGAAGGTGCATGTGAGCACGCACGTGAGCAGCGTGGCAGGCTTACCTAGCGAACGTGCCAGGCAATGTTGTGACAGATCACAGCTACACGGAGTGCTCAGCACCCCATAGATGTGCCGTGCGCTTGCTTCAGCAGGTGCTGCAAATTTCTTGCAAACTTCTGCAGGATCTGAGTTGGGAATGCAACAGCCCCGCGTAAGGGGGCTGCAGCTTGAGACAGCCATGCCAGAGGTGGAAAGCACAAATCTTTCATATCTAATGCAAAAATACTTTGGGGGAAAAAATTGCCCCCACCGCAAATGTTCCGGGGCCCGCATGTCTAAAAGAGAAGTAAACAAGGGCTGGAGTTAATGCTTGTAAGGTATCGTTTGGGAATCCAAGCAAAGAGAGTACGAGCTAACATGAGTCGTAAAGCAGAAATATCTCCAGCCATTAACAAGGGGCTGGAGAAATGCTGCTGCCTCACACTTTCATCTCCGTGGATGAGGAGTTTTACAAGGTACATAAACATTATTATCGTTGTTTTACAGCAGGGGAATTGAAGTGTTTGGAAGAGACATGATTTGCTAAAAGTCATAGAATCATAGAATCATAGAATCGTAGAATCGTTTAGATTGGAAAAGAACTTTAAGTCACCAAATAGCATCCAAACCTCCTGCCACCAGATAAACGAGTCGTCTGCTGAGGGTACCCTGCCGTGACCAGACCCTCCCTGTGGCATCGGTCTCGTTTGCACCCGTGCAGGTTCGAGCAGGATCAGCATGTCCAGCTCCAATGTGCTTTAACCACTGGCGAGGGCCAGTCTTGTGGCTAAAGCACATGTGGGGGGGATGCAGCATGCCTGAATCCCGGTCCCACTTCTGCTCCAGGCTCCTCACGCTCCCCTTTTCTGCTGTGACAGGGGACAGAGGGGATGCAGCCGCTTCCCTGTATGGGGAAGAGCAGCAGGACAGAAAAGCGGTGAGATGGTACCAGAGCGGGTCACTCAGCTCACTTTGCATGGGATTTTGCCTGTGATGAAAAATACAGGGAATGTTTTCTGCTTTCTTGCATCTGCAGCCAGAGGGACTGACATGCTCAGGGTGGGAACCTCTTGTACCGGTTTCTTCATCTCTTCATCTACTCCTGAGCCCCTGCGTCTTCTGTAATGTTAAGGGTAAAGAACACATTGGGTTTGTCTAATGCCAGCAGATCTGTCTACTCCAAGGACACGCTCTTCTCTGGGAAGGAAAGCTGTATCTTTATACAGCCTGGAGTCTGGTACTCACCACAGAGCGAGCTGGAGGAAAGCAGTGCAGTTACCCCCGATAACCCTCCAAGGGGACACTTTTCCTTAAGAAGAAGACAGGTTCATTATTTTAACCTTTTCCACAGGGACAAAAGTTAAACAGAAGGGACTTTTCTTCAGCAGAAAGGTCATGGAGCGGGGGATATAACCCTGATAACACCTTTCATGTTGCTCTCCTTTTCTAAATGACAGAACCAAACTACGAGTATTCCAAGCACAGGAGGGCCCTCCCTCGCTCCCAGCACTGCATGCTCGCTCCACACCTGTGCTCAGCAGCATGCTTGAGTTACAGCTGCCTCCTGGCCTGCCATGCAGGAACTCACCCCCGGTACTTGCCATCACGTGTGCTCCTCCGGAGACAATGCAGCCCCCTAAGAAACAGGGCTCCAGCAGCACATCGGCATTTCTGAGAGCCCCGGGAGAGAGGGAAGGTACAGCACAGCTTTACAAAGTGATGCCTGGTGCCAAGGAAACCAAGAAGTATTATTATTTAATCTCTCCCATACTGCAAACCTAAAAGAGTTTGCATGAGGGCAAGAAATAAAACTAAATATTAATTTAATTACAGAAAGGCCAGTTAACCTGAGGCACGCGCACACACAACATGAAGGGAAGGCAGTTTGAGGAGGAAAAGCATGGAAGCAGCGACTATGTTAGCAGGGGTCAAATCAGTTCCCAAGCTCCGGGGTTTTTTGCTGACTGGGGTCAGGCAGTGATTTCTTCAGAAAAAAGGAACTGGAAAGCAGCTGACAGTGGCAACTCCGTGTCCACTGCTTTGGGGTCACCTAGGAGTCTACTGCACACCGGCCTGGGACGGCACGGGTGTGGGAGAGTTCAATGGGACTCAGAACCCTCAAATTGCTTATTTTAGAAATCAAAATCGGTGTGCACAAAACCTGCTTGTCTGGGCTTCTGGGGGCCTGCTTCTCCCCCAGCTCTCGGATCTGCCAGGCTGCAGCAGTGACCGTCCCGTCGCAGCAGATGCTCGGTCCCCCCTGCAGCCCGAGCAGCGCTCCTGCCCGCTGCGCCGGAGCAAAGCTTCCATGCGTCCCTCCAGGGCCAGGGAACCCTGCTCTGTCCCGCCTCCTGCAAACTTCCCAGTAGGAACAACAACTCCCTGCCTTTGAGTTGATGCCCCACAGCCGATCCCAAGCCACGGACCACCAATCCAACAGACCCCAGACCCAAAAGTGGCCTGAGAGTGCTGGCCCAAGAGAATAACAGCACCCTGGGTGGTTTTTCCACAGTTTGGCCAGTGGCTGCCGCAAACAGAGGAAGAGCTGATTGTTCCCTGGAGGGATGGGGCCAAATGGGCCCCACGGGCAGCTGGGCCTGGCGCCGGCACACGGATAGATCTGTGGGTTTCGCAGGGAAAGTGGTGCGCAGCCGTCGCTCGCTTTCAAGCCCAGAGCAGCAGAGGTGGCTTTGAGGATTGTTAACTCTCTGTGTATCACAGGGATCTAGCAAGGTTTTACTCCCAGTATTGCATCTTTTTTTTTTTCTTAAAACCCAGTCTGGGCAGAAAGCATGAAAAGCACTTGGCGTTTCTCCACATGCAGGCACCGGATCGCCCAGGATTAGTGCTAGCTGGGCTGTTCTGGGGACACGGACTGTGCGCCAGAGCCGCAGACAAAAAGCTCCTCAAATTAACTTTTCAAACTGAAAACCCTGCAATTTGCAGAGCCAGAACGGTAATGGTAATTTCTTTAAGGATGCGTACCCAGTTCGGACTCCCCTGAGTCCATGGTACAAAGGATTTCTGAGAGTGTTTCACTCCGGGCGTTCGTGTCTAATGAATTCACCCGCCGTGCACACCCCCCGGACACAAACTTTCCCTGATCTGGATCTGTTTTTTCTTCTTCTCTGCAATGACTCTTCCCCTAATTAGGAAACCATAAATACGATTCTAAAAAAATTAGGTTAGGCAGTATGTGTAATGCAGGGAGGAATTTGTACAGACAGATAAGCTTTAAAGCTGAGGAGCGGGAAGGGGATCTTTGCAGGAATTTCGACCCAGGAAGGTTTCAGTTCTTTCCAAAAGAGAAGAGAGAAAAATAGAGAGACAGGGAAAGAATAAACGACACGTGTCTTTTAAAGCCGCTAATGGAAGATTCCCCGAGGCGACCAATCAAGCTGGCAACCCTCCTGTTTCATTTCTGGACAGGTTCCTGTCTTCGCCTGAGCTGTCAGCCCAGACACCTCCGTGTTGTGGCACTCGGGGGTGACAGCCCCCGGCACTCAGGACAGCGGAGGCGGGCAGGACTCCGCCGAGACCCAGCGCAGCCCAGGCTCAGACCACGCGTCCCTCCCAGCTCTTCCTCCCTCTCTTCTCCCCAGCTGTTCGCTCAGACGGGTAAACATTTTCTCTTTTTAATGGTGTTGACTCTGACTTACATAACTGTTTGTGGTTAGCGATGGATTCAACCAGACTGAGATTTGGCTACCGTAGCGCTCCATGTAAAGCAGCCGACGCAGGCCAAAGGCAGCTGTGAGCCTGTTTTCGGCGTGCGGTGTTTAAGCGGGTCTTTGCCATCCCGGCATGCATGAGCTAGCATGAAGGCATCACCCATGTCCCTGCTCAAGTCTTGCCCTTCCAGTGGTATTTCAGGCACGAGCAGCCTGGGGGCTGCACGGTGAGAGAGCTCTCCAGGTGGTGGGTGGGCTCATTTTATGCCCCTCTCACGTTGCCTTGGAGGACCACGCTGCGCTAAAAATGTGTTTTGATCAAAAGGCAACTGAAAACTTTTCTGCAAAACTAGAGTCCAGAGCCTTTTGCATCTTGGGGGGGGGACAGACCCGACGGTCCCACGTCGCGCCGTGACCCCAGCAGAGCGGCGCGTGGCGCACTGGGGACAGGCGCGCGGGTCGGTCCCGCAGCGCGCGTGGCCCGTGGCTAGTAGCCGGCGTGGTCGCGTTGCCCTCTAGCGTCTGCTCGTTCTGCGGGAGCTTCGCCGCGCTCCCAGCGCTCCCTGCTGCGGGACGGTTTGTTTAAGCGCTGGAAGGAAGGAGTAAAAACTTAGGGTTGCTCATTTTGGGCACCGCCAGCCAGGCCCAGGCAGCTGGGGAAGACGCGTGTGTGCGTGCGTGTGGGGGCCATCCTCTGCGGCCTGTTGGCTCACGTCTAAAACCAGAAATCGGGATGAAAAGCTGAAAGAGAATGCCCCAACCCTGTGAAACATCTCCAGAAGAGCGTTTCCCCCTCCAAGGCAGCAGCTGCTTGGAAATGGGGATGCTCAATAAAAAAGGGAAGATGTATCAAAAAAAAAAAAAAAAAAAAAAGACTGGTTGAAGTTTCTTTGCCACACCGAGCCTGCCCTGTCCCCTTGTGAAGCCAGGGACCCCACGCTGGAAGACCCCCCCTTCCCTGCAGAAAGGCGCAGACCCCCTTTGCCTCACTGGGCACAGAGGTGGCCTCTGGTTGGGAACTGCCCCATGGCTAAGGCTAAGGCTAAGGCTAAGGCTAAGGCTAAGACTGAGGCTAAGGCTGAGGCTGAGGCTAAGGCTAAGGCTGAGGTTAAGGCTAAGGCTGAGGCTGAGGCTGAGGCTGAGGCTGAGGCTGAGGCTGAGGCTGAGGCTCTCCTAAGGGAGAGGATCTCCCTGTGAGCCCTCCGTGCTCTGCCGCGGCGGAGCGCCCGGGGACGGCCGCTGCTGCAGGCAGTGCTTCCAGCAGGCGCTCCACTGCCGCGGCTGCCCGAGAGGGAGCTGGGCTGGGCTCCGCCGCGGGAGACGCCTGCAGTCTGCCAGGAACCCAGAGGCTGCAGATAATTGGCATGGAAAGAGCAGATGATTATTAATGCCTGTGGCTCATATTTCACCCTAGAGGAGCCCAAAGCCTCTTATGGGTGGGGTGTTCAAGCGCCTTTGGTGTCAGTCTAGCTTTGCTCGCTTTCAAGTTGGTAATAAAACTCCCACAGGTGGTACTGGGACAGACCGGGGCCAGCGGTGCTGCTCTGGGTGCACAGGCTCCTCTGCTGCGCAGGGAGACGCACGGGGCTTTGAGGCTGAGGCTGAGGCAGGAGGACTGGGCCAGGGAGCCAGCACCCTTTCCCCCCAGCAGAAGAGAACCAGGACAAGTGTCTCCCAGGTAGCCACCTGCTGAGGCACCACGGGGGAAGGATACCACCTCCCCACATACTTCTGGGCACAGGTAGTTACACTGAGCTCTTGGCATCAGTTCTTCTTCACTATGTTTTTGAAAAGTACCCAACAACATAGACACCTTCCGCCCTGCACAGAGTCAGAGCGTTAGCGACACACAGATATGATGGGATCGCAAGAGTGAGGAGTTCCTGGTTATCCCACAGGCAGAGGAGCTGCCTTCAGGGCCTTCATCCAGGAGCTGTGGGGAGTGGTCTTCTCCTCTGGTCTCCGTTTTCGAGTGGCTAAGGTGACTGCGCTGAGCTGTGGAGCGCACGGGTTCCTGTTGCCTGCAGCTGGTCTTGTGGCATCGCTCCCAGTTCCTGCGCGTGCTGGATCTCCTCAGAGGATTTCACAGCTGCCCTAAAGGATTTTGAGGTGTTGAGGATTTTGGCCAAAGTGTTTTAACTGCTCAAGGCAAGTCATCCAAAATGGGCCACAGCTCCTTGCTGGGCACCTACACAAGCGAGAGGAAGCTGTGACATACCAGAGCAGTTGATGTGGTCGTGCGTGCTGCCTTCTGGGAGAGTGGCTGTGGAGCATCCTCTGCCCGGAGGGGAGGAGGAGGATACTGCTGCGGAGAGCAGGGTGATGAGCCCTGATGGAGACACAGACACTGAACTCAACTCCTACACTGGGACGTGTGGTTCGCTCTTAATTTCCTTGCATCACTCACAGAAGCTAATGCTCCCTTGGGGAGGCCACATCCAACACCCCGCTCGGCTGGAGGCAGAGCAGAGCCAGGGTTGTTTATGGTGTGGGGCTGCTCAGGGGCTCTCTGAACCCCACATCGCCCTCCCTGCACAACCAGAGCAAGGTGTTGAGAGGGAAGGTGATGCACGGGGCTCACCGCAGCGGGACCAGACCGTGCTGGGGACCGCAGGTGCCAGGGGTGGCTGTGGCCAGCTGTGGGGATGGTTCCCAGGGAGCGAAACTCCATGTGGGCTGCAGGGTGAGACCAGTTTCTGGGTCTGGGAGGTGCTGGAGCTCAGCCTAGCTCATCCCACACAGAACCAGGCTACCCACCCCCCATCAGCTCCCCCCTTCCCCCTTGGTCCCCCTGAAACAACCTTCCGTCTGGGATATGTGGGACGTCCAATGTCAGTTTTCCCCATGTGAGCTGGAGATCCTGCCCCTGCTACGCCTCTGCTGCGTCACCGCAGCAAAATATCCTCCCTGTGGCAATCACCGTGTCAAAATGGAGCCGTAAAGCACAACCATTGCCAAAAGGATCTGCTCCCTGTGTCCTGGACAGTCCCAGCATCACGGCATCCTTCTCCCCCTGGAAACGGGGGGCATGGCCTGCGCGCCCCAAAGGCACAACCGCTGCCAGCGTCTCTCCAGCCTGGGGCCGGGAGCTGCCAGCCACAGGGCTGCCCGCAGAGACCGGCAGCAGAAACACGGCCCAGGGTGCGTTGCCACAGGGTCAGCTGCGACTTCACAGGAGAAAAGCTTTAGCTAAGGCTTTCGCACTGCCATTTACATGCCGGATCTGGCCACTAAAAAGCAAAATGCCCTGGAAAAGGCACCAGCTGGGGACAGGAGAATTGTCACATTGATGCACGGGGACTCCATCACATCGCACACCTGGAAAACACAGAACAAAGTCCTTGCACCTGCATTGCTGTAGCTGGCACTGGGCAAAACAGGAGCAAAATTATCTGCAAAGGCTTATCCACATTTCTGTCCAAATTCACCTGCTCTGCCTCTGCTCTCCCAATAACACACTGTTGACCACACAGCAGAGTTTAAGGGTGCATTGCAGACTTTCCTGGGAAAACACACTTTAAAATTCTAATTGTGAGCCTTGTACTCATCTGACCTACTCAACACCACATGATCCATGCAGCAAATCATCTGGATACCGAATAATTATAGCCTAGTGCTAATAAATGAGCAACAAACTCATAATTATCTGCAGAAGTTATTTGATGAATGATTTTAAAAAACCACCACGAATCTAGCTAAATTTGGAAGGACTCAAAAGCTGTCCGCAGCCAGGGGAATGAGTCAGTGGGAAAGACGAGCTCTGGCCCTTTCATCACTACATGACAGCAGTGTGAAGTTATTGCCGACTTCCACGCTGTGGATTTTTTTCGCGCCCCATTAGGCCTCCAGAAAGTTTGAGTCCCTGGTGACCGCAGAGCAGTGCCCGCCGCTGCGTCCCGGCTGCGAACGTTGACAACAGATCTGGTACGCCTGGAGGAAACTTTGCTTTCCATTGTAGAGAGAGAAGAAAAGAAAAAAAAAAATCTAGGCTATGTTTCTGCTCCTCTTTAGATTCCCAGACTGACTGGGTATCGTTTAGGCTTTGGACAAGACAAGTCTTTGGGGATGACTTGTCAAGGGGGAGTGGTGTTTGGGGACCCACTTTAGACACCCCTACAGCGACGTGCAGCCGTGCCGCTCGTGTCGGTGATTGCCGGGGACCTGGAGACACCGGTCTCACCCTTCTGTGCGGCCGAGAGTGCCGCCTCCACGACCTCCACCTTCAACGCGCGCAGGGGAGAGAGCTTCTGCCCCAAACGCAGGGAAAGCAAGAGCCTGCGAAGATAAAGCCCGTGACGGGCTGGCCTTGGATGGTCTTGCACGCGGGTGATTCAGGCAGCAGCGACGTGATCCAGTCGGAGCAGGCTCGGCGTGCGCAGCTGCCTAATTACGCAGCGAGGGGCTGGCAGGGAGCCGCGCCGCTGCACTGCACCTCCGCCCTCCAGCCCCGAGCAGCCGGGGCCCCAGCCGGTTCCCAGCCCGGCTCCTGCCACGGGGCAGGGCCAGGAAAGCTGCCTCTCGCCCAAGAAAGGGCTTGGCATCGCCTGATCCCACCCTGAGATAGCAGGAGCACAGGGTAGGAGCCAAACAGGAGCTGGCGCTGGGGCAGGGAGTAACCAGGGCTGCGGGGCGCTTCTCCGTGTGCCCACGCAGGTCCCCGCTGCGGCACCGCTGCCTCGGAGCGGGGCTGATGGTGATGCACACCCCACCAGCGACCCGGTGGGAGGCAGCGGAGGCCAACTTCGGCCAGTCCTCCTCTGCGTACAGCAACGTGTAGGCACCTTGCAAAGCCCGTCGTGCAGGAAGGGGCTGGAGCGGTTCCTCTACCCCATCCCTGCCGTCCCCAGCACGGGGCTGGGGTCCCTGCTCGGACACGGCTCCTCCAGAGGGGACGTCCCCACCGCAGTCCCATTCCTCTGCACACATGGCTGGGGATGAAAGCTGAGGATGAAGCACGTGCGCTTCTCAGCTCCGCTTCAGCTACTTTCAACTCGGTGGCACTCTGTCCTTCTGTCTTCTAGCCCGGGGTCTGTGCTTAGGCTCAGCAAGCGCTCGATCCCTCAGGACCTCTCTGCCTTGTGCTGCTGCTCCCATCGGGACAGGCAAGACCTGGGAGCATGTGGCAACGCTCTGCAAAGGCTACGGACAGTCCCAGGGCTCGCTTGCCCGCTGCAGCCCAGCAAGCAGCACCCCGAGGGCCCAGGCAGGGCCCAACCTCCTGCCTCCCTGCAGAACGCCCCGGGAAGGTGCTGAGCTCTGCCTGCTGCCAAGCCCACCGAGCACGGAGTCCTGATAGCAGGATCCGGCCTGGGGAAACAGCATCCCGTGCTGTGAGCAAGCTCTCCCTCCCTCCTGCGTTACTGGAAATATTTTTTTCAAGCCTGTAAAACTTTGTGGGTGGATGTAAAGTTGAAACAACCCACCCAAGCTACTGCATCATCTGCAAGGGCTGGATCCAGGTACGTCCATGGTAGCTGCCTGCTGTGGGAAGCTGTTCTGCAGTGCAGTTAGGGAGCATTCTTCCCAATAAGAAAATAAATTGAAAATAAAGATTTTTTTTCCCTCCCTCTGTTAAGCCACGTGCTACCCAAACAGTAAATCTTGGCTGGCTGATAGGTATTTAGAAGTGCTCTTTCATCAACAAAGTGAAAAAAATATCTGAACCAGAAGGGTTCTCTAAAGGTCCTTGTAGACCGTGATTTGTGATTGTTTATTCTCAGCAGCGAAGCAGAATCCATTAAAATGGATGTGCCTGTTAAGGAGCACATTTCCCTTCTCCCCGTGAGGTGCAATTACAATAATAAGCTGCACGAGAGCGAGACCAGCTTTTCAAACAGCAGGGCTTGCGAGCAAGCACCTCCACAAACCCCGGGCTGTGGCCGGCAGGAGGGAACGTCACGCTGCCGTCGGACCAGCACCACCATCTTCCTCCCTCCAGCGTCCCGCGGTCAGCAGGGCTCTCGTCCAGGCAGGCAGGGCTCTGCGGGCAGCGTCGCGGCCACCCTCCCCATCCGGCGCTCGGCAACGCCGCGCTGGCCCACGCTGGCCCACACTGGCCCAAAGAGGTGCCGGTGCCGGCCTGGCTCCTCCGCCCAGAAGAGCTGCCGCCGGCGGGGAGCTCCGCAGCGTGCTGCCTCTGCCTGCCGCCGTGCTGCAGCGGCTGCCGGGATTTGGGTCATTTTGCTCCTTAAAAACCTACATCCACCTTCTCTTTGCGTTCGTTTGTGAGCTGCTGGGAAGGCTAGAAACTTGCCTGACTTTGTAAGTAGAAGGTGAGGTATGAAAATACGCCCGTGGCTCCAGGAACTGGAGCTTTAAAAAAAAAAACAAACCAAAAAAAGTGAGACAGCCCCCTGCTCTGCAGGAATTTGGCGCTGGCTGGAGACTAAGATCCTTGGATAGCTGCACATTGGTTTAGTCTAGCAGGAGCCCTCTCAGGAAAACAAGGAGATAAACCACCTCAATAGTAATACCTCAGAGCTCATAAGACATGAAGTTTTCACCTTTTATCTCCATCCAAGTTAAAAATGTTTTTGTTTTGCCATGTCAGCTGAACGGACCATCAACCTTCCCAGGGTCTGAGGGCAGCCGGGATGACCGGGGTGCTCCATCGCACAGATCAGCTCTGCTTTGGGTCCCACTCAACTGGGAAAGGAGAACAATCTGGCTGGCTTTCAAACCTCTGGTGATGGAGATTCCACCACATCCCTCAGTAAATTGTTTGAATAGCTAATTGCCTTCATAATGAGCAGTGTGCGTTGTATTTCTCATCTGAATTTCTGGGTGAAACTTCCAGCTCCCGTCTCCTGTTAGACCTGTATTAGATGAAAGAAGCTTTTCCCATCCAGTGTCAGCTCCCCACGCAGGTTTTCATGGGCTGGACTGAAGTACCCATAACCTCTGCTTCGGTGAGCGACTGGGGTTTTGGAGTCTCATGACTGCTTTTAAGCCTCTCTGCGTGGTTTCAGCTCTTGTCCGGGTGCTCCTGTGCTTTACCAGCCTCCCTTGGGAGGCCAGGCAGCGGCAGCGAGGTCCCCCACCAGAAGACCAGCACCAGAGCAAGCTCCCGGCGCTGCCTCCCGGTTCCCCTCCCCGTGCCCAGGCTGGCAGTGGCCCTTGCGGCTTGGCACGACGCAAGAGCTCAGGTTCAGCACGTCAATACCAAACTCAGCTGTGGTATTAACGTGTCCTCTGAGGTGTCTGCAAAAGCGTATGCTAAAGCATATTCCTAAAATGTCTGTGGAATGAGCATTTCTTCTGGCATGTGATCCAGAGGAGTCCTACAGTGTCATAACAACCCAGAAGGGATTTCAGCAGCTCAGGCATCCTCCGTGCTCTCTGCTCCTCCTCCTCCATAACCCCCACCTCTGCTCCTGACAGCCCAACCACAAAAGCCAATGGAGAAACTGCGAGTGTGGGAGTTGCGCTGCATCTGGCAATTGGGTGAAAAGACAAAATTCAGTAATAAAGCATAAATTATCAAAGCTATCTAGCTACAAGATAAATGCTCTGAGAACAGGTATGGAACAAAAGCGAGGGAAGGGAGACAAGATCCGTCTTCAGCAAGAGGAGGAGAGCCGCACGGGGTTCGCTGAGTGGGTCCCTCCAGGTTCCGGCATCGAGCTTGGCGATAAGGGGCTTCCTCTCCACCAGGCTGATGCTCAGCATCACTCGAGAGGATGCTTCTCCCCAGCAGACAGACCCCAGGGGT
Source organism: Pelecanoides urinatrix (assembly GCA_013400755.1). Taxonomy (NCBI): domain Eukaryota; kingdom Metazoa; phylum Chordata; class Aves; order Procellariiformes; family Procellariidae; genus Pelecanoides; species Pelecanoides urinatrix. Next base: position 186,617 of record VZTQ01002318.1, on the reverse strand, counting down.
CTTAGAAGGAAACCTGGACTCGGCTGGAGCTGGTTTTAATCCCCCCGCAGCGCCGTGCTGACTGTGCCCCTGGGAATATTACTGACCAGACTTAAAGTAGTGCTTAAAGAGAAAGGAGGACAAAATCCATTTTATAAGCATGGTGGTTGTCATTAATTATTTCACTTCTCTTTATCAACTTACGCATTGTCTTATATCACCTGATTTACCTTTAAATATGACCTCTCTAAAGCATCCTGGCAGAGCCTTTTCCCCATCATCTGAAAAGTCCTTGGCATTGCAAGATGTCTGGAAAAGCAGCCACCAGTGACTAGTGAGATCCTCAGCTCCTCCAAACCTCTTGCATTCAATTACCTCCAACTTGCTGTTCAAAAACGAGCTTCTGAGAAGACTCATTCCGTGCAGGGCAGAGCAGCGGATGACTGCGACCTGTCACACTGGCGTTGGCGCTTGCTACAGCGTCCATTAAAGGAGAGGGACTAGACAGTCAATGTATGTGCATGCCCACGCATAACCTCATATCCCTCCTCCTCCAGACTAACTCTCCATTAAGATGGAGCATTATTTTAATTTAAAAAGCCAGCACATGGCTGCTGCATTCACTGAGCACCACGCGGTGCAAAGGGAGGAGCGGCCGGCGGTGCTCCCAGTTGGACCTGCTGGGCCAGGGAGCGCGTTGGCCAGGGCATTCCTGTCCCAGCGCGCGGGAGCCGCGCCGCTCGCTGGGGAGAGGGCCAGGAGGCGGCTGGGGCTCGGGAAGGCTTCACTCACACCTCGGATGGGGACACGGGCGCTGACAGCCTGTAATAAGGTGGCCGTGATAGTCACTGGGAGGGTCTCCTTCCAGGCTCTGTCGGCTCCGATCAGATTTTCACTTCCCCATCCGTGACCTTGTGCGATGCATCCCCCAGTGCATGGGGAGCACACAGAGAAGGACGCAGAGCGAGGAGTTCGTTGCAGGGTGGTTGCACTATTCCACCAGTACCAAATCGTTTTGGTACTGCAAGGTTTTGCAGACAAATCCTCCAGCACCATTTAGTGAAACTGTATAGATTAACTCCCCGGTCAAAGCATTCCCTCTGGAGCAACACCTGCTTCTCCTGTGCTCTTGCTTTGCTCTCCCTTCACGTCTCTCCAGCCTCATTATCTTCCCTGTTACAGTTTTGTGCAGGCACAGCCACCCACAGCCATCGGCGGAGAGACCATCACCTCCCCGCACTCTCACCCGCTGTCGGGTGAGCACCGTCCCAGCTGCATCCATCATGTTCCTTGTCACCTTATACTGCAGACTCCACCATTGTGCTTCTATTTCTTTCAGCATCGCTGCCTCTCCCATTCGCCTCTTGCTGAATAGCAGCATATCACATTATTTTTGAGATGAGCTTTTCTGGCTCTGATTTGCATTTTGTTATTTTCTGCTATGTGTCTGCCCAAATCTCATCTGACTAGCTTGCCGCGGCAGGATCAGAGTGCCAGTTTCGCTCTCTCCAGGCTCTTTCAAAGCTGTTGGCCTGTCTCCCTGCTGGAGAGGGACCAACCTCCCGTTTCAAGTCTGTGTCCAGCTTTCCTCCGGGTTTCAGCCACATGAGACGTTCGCTGCGCCTTTTCCTAAGACTGGCTGCCTGCCGGGGAGGCCTGCCCGTTCACAGCACCTTCCCACCCCCCCGACAAACATCGGAGCTTCACCCCCACGGACTCTGCTCGTCCCCACGCCTGCACCTCGGCAGAGGCCCTGCCTGCCCCGTTCCGCCTGCTGGGAAGCAGCCACGGGAAGCCAGCCCGCGGCAATCCCCGCCGTGATGTCTGAGTCCACGCTGCCGCTTGCAACAGCCTCTCCTTTCACATCCGAATTTAGCAAATGACCTCAGCCTGCCTTTTGCTCCCTCCTCTACCTCATTACAGGGGCAGTGCTGTTTAGGAACACGGCTTATTTTCTGCTGGGGGGCAGCGGCTCCAGAGGGCCCGGTGTGCACCACACACGGGTATGGGCAGCTGCATCGGGGATTTTGCCCTGCCCTGGCAAACCTCAGCCCCAACTCTCCAATTCCCTGCATAGTGCTTGCTTGCTCCTGCCCAAAGGTGTTACTCTGAACTCCAAGAGAAGATCTGCTACGATTTGTTTCTCCTTAAATTCCCTTACGCTTAGCAGTCATTTCCTCCACTCACCTTCCAGCTGATTAGGTGTGAACAAGGAGGAGAAACCCCTTGCTGAGTGCTCCAGACAGACCCAGGTGGACCCTCCAGGAGGATTTAAACCAGTGCTGCAGGTGGGGGGGAGCAGGAGGATATGAGCTGGGGGAGCACTTTTTTTTTTTCTTTTTTTTTCTTTTCTTTTCCCCTTTGGAAGGGTGGGAGTTCTTCAAGGTCCTTGGAGTGCAGATGGTGGATGTTGAGGAAATTTTGAGTGCTCTGGAGTGAGTCTATTGCTTTTATTGTGGTTATAAGCCTGACCTAGGTCTTACTAAACGCATATTTGCTTTCTTTAATGTGTAAGTTAGCCTAATGCTAGGGTGAAAAAGCTAGCAGTGGATGTGTGTTACCTGCTGCCAGGTGAGGCTAAAAGAAAGTGAGAGATGCGGGTTAACGCTGAAGGGCTGCTCCCAGTGTGGCTGACCGGTGGACTGGGAAGCGTGGGAATGTTTCCTGCGGTGCGGTAGGGTCAGGGTAGGTCTCGTGATGCCGGGCGCTGACTGGAGCGGGGGAGGCTGTTTTGGCTGCTGAGAGCCAGTTTCTCTTTTGCAAGGCATAGAGGTTACCCTGAAGCATCCTAGAAGACGGCATAATGTGCTGCAGGAGCCCCATGACGGCAGCCTCAGCGGCGCTTGGCACGGTGCTGGGGGATGCAGGTGCAGTGTAACCCTGCTTTCCCTTTGTGCCTGCGGTGGGGCTCGTGTGTGTCTTCGGGACTTGGGGGGGGCTCTCTCGTATGCAGCTTTGGGTGTGTGTCAGAGGAAAGAGAAACCACGGTAAAAATCCTTAGAAATCCCAGTGCCTTGGGAGACAACGTTCCCTTTGCACGCTCTGTAAAGCAGCTCCAACAGCCTGAAACCAAGGTCATGGGGAAATGTTTCGGTAGTGCTGACCTGCTCCTTACAGTACAGCCCTCCACCAAGCGTAGCGTCATGTTCCGTTTGACCTCGGGGTCACTTTTATACTTTCCTCTTGTTTTATTTCCTACTGAATTGATTGGTTTGGGAATCAAAATAGTCTCCTTGGGTGCAAGGCTGGATGGGCTGGGGCATGCTTCCTATCCGGGAAGGTGCAGAGGGGCTCGTGGCCTGAGAACCGCTCATCTGTTGGAGTTAGTTACTAGCCCTGGGTGGCCACTGCAGCTGGTAGTCACTGCTGTACCTCTGGGATGGTGGGTGCTGATGGAGCGAATTAACAACTTCTGCCCCCCAGCTCTGAGTCCTTGTGGGAGGGCTGTACTCACCCCAGCTTGCTCCTCTGCCTGCTTCCTTGGTGCCAACGTTAGACTGGGGGTGCTCTACCACTGTCTTTAAGAGCATGTCCTCAGGGCTGCAAGGACCAGCTTGTACATACGGGAAGTGAGGCTTTCCACCTTACACGAATTCGCCTCATGCATATGTATGGCGAGGTACTCTTTAACTACATGATTCTTGGCAGTTTTTCCCTGGGACCCTGTACCCTTTGGTCGGGGTTTTCATGCAACAATTCTATGTTTGCTCTCCAAAATGAGGCTCTAGTCAGGTTTTTCTTGAGCTCCAGTGAAATGCTGGGCTGAATGCAAAATTACAGATGTCTTCATGCGTGCTTCCCCTGGAGCTTATAACTTATCTATGTGCTCTGCAAAAATAGCAAATGTTTTTCCATCATGAATATTTGGAAGCTGGGACCCATGGCCCAAAGATACTAGGGAACAGCACAGACAGCACATGATCCCTCTGCGTGCCTGACCTGAGGTACTCGGGGTCCTTCTTCTACCCTGGAAGTGCTGGGCAAGACAGGACTTTGTGGATCTGCTGATGACCCCGGTGACGCTGCGCTCGCCAGGCTCCGTACCGACATGGGAGCTCAGAGAACGAGCAGTGCAGGAGCGGCCAGTCCCAAACAGCAGCTCTGCAGAGGTAAACCCCCAGTTCTCCAGGGTGGCACCGAACTGTCCATATCCTACCACATTGTTTTTCTCCGCCTGTAGCCACCAGGCATTTTTCCGTTTCACCGAAAAGCAAAAGAGGTCCCTGCAGAGAGCGGCCCCGTTCAGGAAACCCAGCGCCCCTCCCTCAGCAGCATCCATCCTCTGCGATGAGCGAGAGGGAGCCCTGTGGAGTTAGAGAAGTATAATGAAAGGTGGTTGCGATGCAAGGGCACGAGGGGCTGAGCAGAGACTGCCCTTTCGGGTGCCTAACTTCATAGTCTGTGTGCTTTTCCTGTGCCATTCTCTAGGCTTAAAAACCAGCCCGAACAGGGAAAATCAGATTGTGCCCCATGTGGATAATCGGCACACTCGCCCTGCGGATGCAGGGCACCGATGCCTCTGGCTGTGGCAGCAGAGGCTCTTCCAGCCCTGGATGTGGTGGGGTGGCTGTTACCCTCTCTTTGCCCACCCTCCCGCGGTGCCGGGGGGGGCTGTTGGGTTTGATGGTCAGGCTGGGAGCTCCTGGGCACTGGTCCGTAAAAGCTGGAAGGGAAGGCAGCGGGCACTGGCGCTGCTTTCTCTGTTCTCCACTCCCCTGCAAAGCTTGGGTTAGTGGAAAGTCTGTGAAGCTGAACCTATTTAGCTAACTGAGGAGTAGTTTCATCTTGGAGTCGCTGTGGGGGAAGCAGTTACTGTGCAGCAGGAGCCTTTGGGTTAGTGAAGGCTTGATGAAACAAGAAATACAGACCAGAGAACTCGTGCTTTATTTCGGTGGCGAGGGTCCCGGCTGCTGGAGTGACTCACTGGGGCTATGTGGGAGCCCACCCCCGTGTCTTTAAAATCCAGCTGAAGTCTTTTCCCCAGGGATGTGTTGCTTCAGGACCCTCTGCAAGCACAGAGAGGGCAGCGCTCTGGCTCCGCGTGTGACCCTGGCGAGGCCGGGGAGACCCGGCTTGGGGCACGATGTGCAATGCACCCGCCCAGCCCGGCAACGGGGGAGGACTGGGGCTGGTTGGGGAGGGTTTGGAGACACCCGCCACCCCCTGCCCAGGAGCTTCAAAATCAAGGAGCAGCTCTTGCAGGTGTTGTGGTGGGGAGTTTCCTGCTTCCCTCCAGCTCCCGGTTTCATGTCTTGCCTCTCCTGTGCAAGCTCCTGGGTAATGGGTGTCTTATCTCAGCGCCTCGTCCCACCCGCTGCTGGTCCCCAGCAGTACAGAAGCAAAACTGGGGACTGCTTCTGCTCTCTTGCTGTGGGAATGGTCTGGGCTTTCCCCTGCAGTGCCTCGCCTTCCTCCTGGAGGCCTCCTCTTCCTCGGGAGGAGAGAGAAAAAGGCTCTCCCTAGACAGGGTTCCTTATCGGCAAGGGTTGGATTTGCTAACGCTCATGTTCGCCTTGAGCAAAACCACTTTACCTGCAACTAAACCGGGAAGGCTGAACTCTGCTGTAAGGGGAATGCAAACAAGCAGCTAAAATATGGAGATGTTCAGAAGGTGGCTTGAAACCTGGCTAGGTAGTCCTCGCCTATCAAACCCTGGCTCCTCACCCAGGTGAGAATTTCCCTTTGGGGTCCCAGGGGAGGCAGGAGGATGGGGCTGCTCACAGACAAGGTGGTGCGAAATCCTGCCCTTTGACCCTCCTCAAAGAGCCGGGCTGGACTGAGAAGGCATTGCGGGCTGGTGTGTGTGCAGGAGAGATGCACCTCGCACTCGAGAGGACAGTTTTTCCTCCTTGGAAGTCAGCCCTCACACCCGGCGGGGGCGGCTCAGCCCGGCTGCCGGTGCTTCTGCAGGAGGCTGTTGAACAATGGAGCCTTCACAAAGCACACGACACCGCGACTGAGCCCTTGCGAGACAAAGAGGCGTTGGGCAAGGGGATGCTAAGCCAGAAGAGCTTGTTTTGGGGCAGGTGAGGTCTCTGGTTTACTCATCACGGGAGAGAGCTGGAGTTCAGATCAGGCTCTGAAATTCCAGGCCTCGACATGAGGTGGTGCAAAGCCTCCACTTCCCATCCACCAACCGGGAGCGCTGCTCCCTGTGCAGCAGCGAGGAGGAAGAACCGAATGCCTTTGGGGAAGAACTGGAGATAAAGGAGGTGCTAATGAAAGCTAGAAGAATGAAGTCATCAAAATATAAAAGGAAAACGAGAAGAGATTCTTCTCGGGGAATTCATCCATCCCTGCTCATCTCTACAGCTGCCCGCCTGCTCTTCGGAGGAAGACGGAAGAGGGATTCAGAAGTTAAAAGGATTTTTTTTTTTTTCCCCCCCTATGCTTTCCACTGTAAGAACAAATTTTCGAGGGGGAATCCTGCTTTATAAGCTTGTGTTATTTATTCAATAGGCATCCCAGGCACGCGGTATAACTTGAGTGTCTCCATTCCCCATTTGTGAAATGCGGATGCTAATGCATACCAGCCTTGGGCAGGATGATCATGGTTCTCCTAGTCCCAGCAACACGCTGCCAGCTGCATGTTACAAAAATCAAGACGGTCCCTATCCAAAATGCACAGGTCCTCCTGGAAGGGCTGTTGAGCATTTGCCACTCCAAAATGACTTCGTGGGCAGACGGAGATGATCTCCCCACCCCTGATGAATGTGACTCACTCTGGCGCGGTTAGCACATTAGCATAAAGAGCTCTACCCGCCTGCTGCCCTGCTTGCTCAATTAAAGTGCCATTTGAACCTGATCCCTTCTGTGTTTTGAACACATGCACGTACACACCACCACTGTAATTGTAAATATTTGCCCAAGGTCACCTCTGACACCTCCAGCTTTTAATGCAGAGGCCCAACTAATCTCAGCACTCATCAAGCTGTGAGTGGGGCTGTCATCTGCTGGTGATCTCTTAGGAAAACTGTTTGGGGGACTTAAAAAAAAAACAAACCCCAAAAACCCCCAACAAACCCAACAAAAACCCCCCTAACTTCTGTCACTGGGCTGCGGTCTGGTAGGTCGCTGCCCACTTGGGCCCCAGCACTGGATCTGTTCTACAGATGGAGCGGCAGCAGCGCGCGCCGTCACTGCTCCTCGGCTTGCGCGTGGGAGCTCCAGCAGCAGCTGATTCCTGGAGGGCAGAGGAAGGCACCGAGGCTGATTTCCACCGTGTCACCCCAGCAGCTGCTCCAGCCCCCCGTGCTCCCCAGCCCTGCCGGCTTGCTTACCCTCTGCGGTGGGTGAGGCTGTCACCAGAGCTGGGAGCTGGTGTGACATCGTGACGCCACGTAGCTGGGCACTGCTGCACGATGCCTGCTGCCTGGGCTTTATTTCTCCCTGGCGTGCTGAGGCTCTGAGCTCTGGTCCGAGCTGAGCTGCCAGCTTCCTACGGCACCTGCTCCCCGGCAGCCCCGGTCACCGCGCAGAGCCCCGTGCAGGCAGGCTCTTACCCTGGGAGTCCTTGCTAATGGTGCTTTGCTGCCATCTCCAGCCATCTGCTAGTTGTTAGTGGCCTCATTTCTCCGGCAGCCTGATGTGCCTTGTCTCAGGGCTGCACATCTGTGCTATCACCCTCCCTGCTTCACCCCAGCCACCAGCGCAGGGTGTGCCGAGCAGCCTAAATGCGACCCTACCTGCGGCGGCCTGCTAGCAGCGCTGAATTCAGAAAAGTGGCTTTAATTTCCTGCCTGTCTAACCGAAGGAGGATCGGGCCCTATCAGGCTCTGATCTGGCTGTTTGTTCTCTTCTCACTCGGTCTGCACAGATGTAAACGACAAGGACCGATCCCAGGACGGCTATGAATTACGTGACTTGGCTGCAGCCGTGCGGGCTGTATTTTCGCTGCCAGAAAAGCAGAGATAGGATTTAATGCTGAATAAATGGCGCATATTAACTATCCCACTGTCAGACCCTCCAAGGGAAATGGATTTGTAATTCCTCCGCGCCGTGAACTAGGTGAGAACAAGGCTGGCCCTGGTCGTGGCGTTGACCTCTGCTGCTTGGCAGAGAGCCGCTGTCTTGTTCCACTGGCAAGTCACAGCGTGACAGCTGCCATGTGCTCAGTGCCCGACTGTAAAAATACAGCACGTTTGTGCGTCCGTGTGTGCGGTGACGACGGTATGGCAGCGAGTTGAGGGCAGAAAACGAAACAGCTGCAGGTCCCTGCACACCGACCCCCTCCTCCAGCATCTGCAAAAACCTCCCTGTCTCACCTCGAGGAGCACCGGGAGCCTGGATGTATTTTTCCTCATGTTTATTTTAACGAGACGGCTGATTTAACACTCCGGGCAGCCTTCACATGAAAACAACCTGCGCAGCACGCATCCACGTTCCCGAGGAGTAAATGACACCCCTGGGTTCCCCCTCCCTTGCGTCCCTTTGATGTTTTCGCCGTGGATGCACACGCAGGTATATGCGCGCTTCACACGCGGCCGTGCAACCCCACCCAGCCGCCGCCTCCCGCCGCAGAGCTCAGGGCGGCCCCGCGCCCGGCCGCGCCGACCCTCGGCCCGGGCCCGCCGGNCTCCCGGCTGCAAAGCGCGTTCGCGAACGCGCCCCGGCATCTTCCGCCGCTCGGCGGGGAGACCGGGGGGGGGCAGCCCCTTCCTTCCCCCCGCGCGGCCCGCCCCGGCGGCTCCCACCCCCGGGGTGCGCGGAGCGGGCGGCCAGGCACCCCGCGTCCTTCCCGGCCCGTCCTCTTCGCGGGGCGGCGGCGGCGGGTTACGCGGCCGCCGGCGGGAAGGGCAGTAACTTGCCTTCCCGCGCCAGACCAGCTCTCCCGCCGGCCGGGCCGGTGACCCAGCACCCCCCCCCGCCGCCCCCTCTCCGGTTTCCCAGGTGGAGCCTGGCGCATCCTTCCTGCCTCCGAGCCCGGTGACTGCGTTTCAAAGCCCTGCGTTTTTTGGTTCCAGGCTCCCGCTGCTGTCGGCAGGGAGCTGGGTGCGGAGCCGCTGCCTTCCCGCTGCTCCCGTTCTCCTCCCTAGCAGTGTGGCACGGCTTTAGTCGTGATAAAGTTTAGTTAAATGGAAGTTAAAAGGTAACGGCTTCTCCGGGACTGGCATCACGCAGGCTTCTCGCAGGGCAAGAGGGAAGGAATGGGCATGTGTAATGTATGTACTAATTTGGACCCCTCCATTGCACTGAGAGGCTGGGCAGTATTTCTTGGGATATCGCTCTGGTGTTTTATTGCCTGTGTTCTTACAGATATTATTGCTAGTCTGGAAGCGGAGCATGTTTTGCTTGCGCAGAGAATCTGTTGAGCTGTTAGAAAATGCACTGGAATGACACGCGAGAGCTGAATTTCCTCGTCCTCACGCTTTATTTATGTGTCTTGCCTCCAAAAACATATCAACCGCATATTTTATTGCTCTAATGTGCACAGCTGAAGACGGTTGTAACGTAGCTCGGGCGGCAAAGCGCTGCTCTGCTGAACGGGTTGTGGAGTTTCTGGAGAGGGCAAATGGCTCTTGTTGCTCCATAATTTCCTCAAGTCTTGACACGCCGGGGTGTTAATGGCTCCGGCTCTGCCTGCCCTGCCTGGCTTTCGCCCAGGCCTCCTCGCGCTCTCGAGCGAGCCCTGAAACCTCGACTGAGCCTTTGTTGTTGGAAGGCGGCTTCAAGGAGACCAGCTCTGCTTGAGGAGCCGCCGCAGCCAGACCAAAGCCGGCAGCCGGCGCGCCCGGAGCGCTGCGCGTCGCGCTGGGGCATTGCTGGCTCCCGGGCGGCATCGGCTCAGCGGCCGGGTCGCTGCCGGGCAGCGTCCGGCAAAGCCGGGCAGCGCCGCCAACCCATCGCCCAGCGTCCACAGGGCCGAGCGGGGGCTTGAGCTGCTCCTTGACCCGTGTCACAGGATCGGCGGTGCCCTTCCTTCCTCACCCCCCTGCGCCGGCGAGGCGGTGGTGCGCGGCGGCGCTGGGTTTGCGCTGGGGGGGCCGTGGCGCGGCTGCCCGCAGAGGGCCGGGTGACGGGCTGCGGGCAGAGCCCTCCGGCTTCGGCCGGTGCCGTGGGCTCTGCACTGTGGTGGTCGCCTGCTAGGAGCACGCTGGAAACTCCTCGCTTGGCTCTTGCCACTAACGAAGGGGTAATAAAACTAGCCAGGAGATGAGGGGCGGGGGGGGAGAGGGAGGGAGTCTGGTTGTGGCAGGTCCCCCCGGGCAGTGGTGTTGCAGTACCCTCGGACCTAAGGGGCTGTTCCTCAAGGATGCTCCTGGGCAAAGACAGCAAGTGGGATAGAAATACGAGGAGGAAGACTGAACGCCAGCGACAGAAGCAGTTGCATCGATTCAGGCAGGTGGTGTTATTGCTACAGAGCCCTGGGTGTGCCGGCTGCTTCACAAGCGATTAGAGACAGGTCTGTGCCCTGCGGAGCCTTTTGCGGCATCGGGTGAGAGTAGTGCGTGCGTACAGCCGGGGTCCTGAGAGTTGCGCTGCCTGTTTTGTAAACGTTGCTTTAGAAAAAGAAATTAAGCTGCAGTGGGTGATAAGTTCCCTCCCTTGAAGTGTGTGCTTGCAGGCGGGCTGTGCTCCGGTGGCCTCGTTGGCACAGGCACAGCTTGGGGGGTGATGTGCTAACAGTTTGTATGTCGTTGCATATAGATATGTGTTTGTAAGCAGGGTGGGATCATCCTTGAGACCACGTGAGATTGATGAATATGATTTCTTTTTAAAATCAGGATTATTTCCTCCAGGGAACGGGGAGGCGTGTTTCCAAAGCTGCACTTGGGGTTTTCATCCAGAATCCCCTGGATTTTGGCTCGGAGTGGTTCTGTGCAGACGTCTGAAGTAGAGGGTGGGGGGGTTTTGAGCCTTCTCTCAGGTCAGCTCCTGACTTCTGGGAGTCGTCACATCTCGGAGGCTGGTCGCTGGAGAGACCGTGGCTCTCGGCTGTCCCATCGGAGACGCTGGAACCAGGACTTTCTCTGCTGGCTGCACAGCCGGTTCTTTCAGCGAAGCTAATAAGCAGTGTGATTATTTTGTACCTCTGGAGGGAGTTACTGCTTCCGACAACATACCCACCTTTGCTCACTTGAAATCTCTCTTAGGCTGGTGCTCCCCTCTTTGGGGCCAGCTAGCAGAGTATTTCAGGAGGGTTTGTGGCTGCAGAGGATGCTCCCCTGAGCGTCCCTCCTCGGGAGGGACAAACAGCCTTGGGGAGGTTTGGGGTCAGGGTCTGGTCTCCTTGCCAGGGCTTGAACCTGTGCTGCTGCTTTTGCTTGTTTTTAATGTCCTTCCCCTGGAAAACGAGTGCATGTTGCAGCTTAATGAGTGCCGGGCTTTACTGTCATCTTTTGCAAATGAGCAACTCCGTCAGCCTCTCCAATTAACGAGGGGACGCGGCGGGGAAGCCGATGACCGGCCTCCCTCAGCTGCCTCTTCCAGTGCGATCGCTTGCCAGTGCGGAGCCCGGGGTCCCGAAAATGCCAGGGCGGGGAGGTCACCGGTGGGGAGAATGGGGCGTCTGTGCGCCGCTGAAAGCTGCCTTGTGCCGTGCGAGGGCGGCGCGGCCTGACCGCGGCTGCCGGCGGGGCTCTGGCAGCCCGAGCGGCGCTGGGGAGGGAGCGTCTCGCCCCTTGGATCCTGTGCCGCCTTCCTGTTTTCCTACCGCTGGAAAACATCGCGTTAGCTCTTCTTGCCGGCGGCCCGGGACCTGCCTCTCGCCCGCTGGGTGCGGAGAGGGGGACGGTGCTGAGCCCCGAGCCCGCAGCTCGCGTCCTCCTTGGAGGGGACACGGGGGCAGAGCGGGGCACGCCGCAGCCCCGGCTTGGCGGGGCCCTGCCGGCATCAGAGACGTGCGGTGCTGGGGGCTTCGGCGTCTGCCCTCCCGCCCTGCGCCTCATCCCAGCCCCACGCAGGCTGGGGAGCGCGGCCGGCGGCGGAGCAGCTCCTTTTGTGCCTCTGGACATGCCGGCCTCTCTCAGGAAATAGCTTATTGTGTTCGCTGGCAGCGCCAGGCTCCGTCACTGCCTCCGCTCGCTGCCTCCGCTCTGTCCCTGCGCCCGCGCCGCCCTCGGCCCTGCCCGCTGCGGGCAGTGCCAGGCCCTGGGTCCCCGAGGGTCCTGTGGCCGGGAGGCAGCGGCTAGGACAGGGACATCCTTGCCCTTGCTCAGCTGGGGCTCCCGGCTCGCTGCTGGGGGGAGGAAGGCAGCCCCCCCGGCAATGCCCACCAGCACAGCGAGGAGAGGAGCGGGGTGCTGCCCCTCAGGACCACCCCGGCGTGGGGACGGGGCCGGGTGACGAAAAGCTTGGTGTGCCCGGCTGCCCCTCGCCCGCGGGGTTGAAGCTCTCTGCCCTGCGCAGCCTGGCCGTGCTGCCCCTTTGCTCCCTGCTGGGTAACAGCCTGCCCCGCGGGGCTGGGGTGCCCCGGACCTGGCGCGGGGTCTCGGGCTGGGGGTCAGGCATGCCTGCGACTGAGTCCGGATCTCTTTTTGTCTTCTCTCCGTGCCCTCTTGCAGCGCCGTGGTGCCGGTCTGCCTTCACGCAGCTCGCCTGTCCCCACGTCACCGGCTGGGCTTGGCTTCCTCCCCGAGCAAACAAACCTGACGTGCCTCCGGGCGCCGGAGGGGCAGGGGACATCCCTCTGCCCCCCTTTCCCTGCCCCTCGCTTGCCTTTGGAGTCCCCCTCGCAGCCGGGCTCAAGCTGTCATCCCTCCCGTGTCATCCCCCCTGGCAATGTCCCCCTTTCCCTCCCCCCGTCACGTCCCCTTCTTCTGCGCAGGGGTGTTCGTAGGGTGTGCGGGCCGTCCCAAGTGTCACCCGGTGTCACACCGGTGGCCGCTGCGAGAACCCGGGACCGGGGAGGGGACGCTGCGCCACGGCAGGTGCCATCGCTTCCCCGTCACCCAAACGCGTGGGAAAGGCCTGGCGTGCTCTGCGGCTCCGAGGCTGCTCCCTGCCTCGGCCAGGCTGCCCGGGGACGGTCCAGGCACGTTTTGGGCTGTGCTGAACCAGGGGAGTCTTTTAAGTTGAAGTGGAAATGGCTTGCGGGATTTGGAGGGTGTTTCCCGATGAAAACTGTGTTTATTATTTAAAACTGTGCTGGCTGGGATGCGTCCAAGCGGAGGAGCGTGCTCGGGAGCCTGCTGCAAGCAACCTGGCCTGATACGGGACGGCTGCTCTTCCCCGGCTGGGTATTGGCAGCTGGTTTTGTTTCATTCTGGGCATTTCCTGCGGGATTTCCGCACTTCGAGAGGAAGAGGGTGCGGATGGGATCTTGTTTGAACGCGAGCATCGGCCAGAGTGGCCTGTGGGTGAACAGGGACGCTCACTCGTACCCGTGTGGTTTAAAAGTGATGCCAGATCTTTTGCTCTCAAAATTTAAGAGTATAGAGACTAAATAGAATGGAGGGTTGTTGCGGGGTTTTTTTTGTTGTTTGGTTTTTTGGGGTTTAAATTTGTTGTGTTTGTCGTTGTTGGGGTTTTTTTGTTGGTTTTTTTTTTTTTTTTTTTTAACAGCCATTGCAGAGTTGGATGCTGCAAGCTCTCAGGTCTCAAAACTGTGTATTTTGTATATCTCTCATCTGGACTCTGTACTTGAGAGGGAAAAGGAAAACCCAGTAGCTTGTGCAAAGCCGGCATGAGAAATAATAGGAGACCTGCTATGTCAGTGAGAAACTGCAGGGCAATCCAAGAGGCGCTTTGCGGGCCGTGCAGGTCTGCGCCAGCTCTGCACTGAGTGACTTGGCGTACGCCAGGAGTCCCGAGGCTTTGCCTGCTTTCCGTGACGTGGCTTGAGATCCCGAAATGAAGAGGGCTCTGTGCCTCTGCAGAATATCATTACTGTTGTTTATAACTGGAATTCGTGTCTAAGAGGGAAATGAATTGCTAGGTCTGTTTGTTTATTCCTCATTTTGCAGACACAGGAGCTAGACCACAGTGGGGTAATGGCCTAGAAATTAAATTTCATTTTAGTACGCAAACCCAATTTTGAGTCAGTTGACCGACGGGGAAAAAATTAACTTCAGACAGCAGGCAGAGGCCTTCCTGAAGCAGGATTCAAGCACAGCGTAATAAATGTAAGCTGGCTGGAGATCTGTATGGGAGTGAGGAGGAGACGCGTCCATGCACACCCCTCTGAAATGCAGCCGTGCAGCATCTTTCGGCAGCAAGTCAGAGATGACGTGGAATAAATAAGCTTTTGCTTTTTCAAAGAGAGACAGAGCGAGTTAAATGGACAATTGTCAGAACCCCACTAAATCTGGTTGTGTAACTGGGCGGACTAAAATTAGGCAGGGTAAGGCCGTCTAATTATGCCCAAGTCCCCGAAGCAGGGGGTGGCTGGGGCGGCCATGGAGCGCAGCGCTGGCGTTGGAGCACGCTGGCCCGAGGCTGTGGGCAGCCGCTCCGGTTCGCTGCCCCGGCTGGGTGTCCTGGGAGGGAGGGAGGAATCTGGAGGGGCTTCTCTGAGCTGCAGAGCAACCCGGCTTAACGCTTGGCTAAGGAGCCGGCTGGGCTTTCTGCTGGATGCTGTGCTGGCTCAGCCTGCTGTCGGGTGCTGGTGCTGAGCACCCCCGTGAAGCCCCACCGTGACGCTGGTGGCTGCGGTGCTTGTGGTCGCGCCGCCCGAGATGCTGCACCCCCCCAGCCGGGGCGTCTGGGGCTGCGGCGCGCGCGTGGGACCTGCTGTCTGTCCGTCTTGCTCAGCAGCTTCTCCCCAGCGAGGGTGTCAGCGGCTGCTTTGGGAGAGAGGGACGGGGCAAGCCAGGGTGGCAGGGGTCTGCAGTGCCCAGGCAGGGGGAAAGGACAGGCACAGGAGCTTCGCATCCCTCCCGTAAGTGCTCCGAAGCTCCATCTGCGAGGAAGCAGATGTGGATCCAGGCTCCAGAGGTCCTGCACGAGGGGATTTATCCTGGTCGGACCTGTTGTCGAGCCAGTACCTGCTGGGTGATCGCTGCCCTGGTACTGTGGCTTCGGATGAGGTGTCTGCACCTCTTCTTACATGCAAGAAAACGCTTTTTTTTTTTTTTGCTATGAGATTGGTCAAATGGTGGCACAGGCTGCCCAGAGAGGCTGTGGAGTCTCCATCCGTGGAGATACTCAGAACCCAAGGGGCCGCGGTCCTGGGCAGCCTGCTCCAGGTGAGCAGAGGTTGGTCTCCATCCATCAGAGTTTCTCTGACTTACCCGCTTCGTGCCCCGAGGGTCCCCGGGAGCGCGGTGGGCCCGGCGGCGTGGCGCCGAGCCTCGTGGTCCCCGGGGAGGAGGGATGCCGTGGATTCGGTGCTCGCCACGCAACACAGAAGTCCGGGAGAGCTGACGGCCGTGCGCTGTCGTCTCGTAAGATTTAGCAGCAAGAGTCCTACATCAGCCCGTTGGTCTGTGGGGTGTTAGCAGTGGCGATGTCTCTCGTTGGAGCGATTTGCTTGGACCAAGCGGAGCCCAGAGGCGAAGGGAAGGGCCTATTGCCAAGCTGTTAAAAGGGAATTTAATATCGGGGAGCGCAGTCTGGAGGGGGTGCGCATCAAGGCGGGAGCGAGGCGCCGGCGGCGTGTTCCCGGTGAAGGAGGGACAGTCGATTACCCTCCATTTCAGGGACAGCGTTGCTGGGAGCCCTGACCTCCGGGGTGAGGAAGGAGGGGACGAGCTGTCCCCGTGAGCCCACACGCGAGCGTGGGGCTGTTCGCCAGCAGCAGAGGGTCCGGAGGTGTCCGGGCAATGGGAAGTGCCAAGGCAAACCTGAGCTGGGGGCAAGATGCCGTGGCCTCTGTTTTGGGCGCGATCAGGCCGTTTGAGGGGCCTTTTGGCCTTGAGACTGCTGATGTCAGGGTCACCCAAGGGCGTCTGCCACCTGGAAGGAGCCCGCTGCTGGCTGCGGAGGAGCGGTGCTCCGGGGGGCCCCAGCCCAGCAGCCGTGCGCCCGGGGGTCCCTGGGGCACAGCGCCTGCCCGCGCTGCCGCTCTCTGCCTCCAGCTGCGGAGCTGCAGCCTGTGGGACGCCCGGCACGGCTGCCCTGCCCTGCGAGGGTCGCCCGTGGGTTACACCGAAGCTGTGCTGCCTTTCCCGGTTCCTCCTGTCGGTGTTGGACGGTGGGGTGCACCACCAGGTGCAGAAGAAATCCAGAAACTCTGAATTCTTGCAGAAATATATTGGCTCAGGCCACATTTTGTTTATGTTAAAGCATCCGACGTGTTCTTAAAGCTGGTGCTCGGGAGCTGATGGAGTTCCTCCGGCAGCACGTCCCGGGAGCAGCCGGCACGCACGTCGGCTGTCTCCTGAACCCTGTCTGTAAACACGGCGGGCTCGTTCAGGCAGCGCTCGAGTTGCCAAGGACTTCTCTGTTGATCGCTTTGCTTTAGCACTCGTGTTGTCTTCTCATTGCTGCAAGCAGCTCCCTCAGAGCTGAACAGCTTGTACAGGGCCTGGAATACAGAGCAAGGATCCCGACCAGCTCTGAAGCTCTGCTTGCAAGATCCTGAGCTGCAGCTGAGTGCTGGAGAATGAGCCCAACGCAATTGCATTTGTTTAGCAAATTCGCCCTGATTTCTTCTGGCTTGCGCTTTGCATCACGGTATATTTGTGGCGTGCTGGGACCTGGCCTCGGCTCTCTCCCCGATGCCTGTCTGCCTGTGCTGCTTTTTTCTCCGCCCAGAGATGTGCTCTGATTTTTTTTGCTTGGAGGTTTTCCCTGGCTGCGGGTGGCTCCATCTCTTGCTCCCTGGTGCTGGAAGCGTTTCTGTGCCTGTAGGAAGGAGGAACGGGCTGGGCTTTGTCTTGCAGGAGGGTGGTAGGTGCCGAGCTGCGTGACTCGGGGCCTTTTCTATGACGAGTAATCCTGGCCATAATCATCATCTTGCTTGGCGCATTCCTTCTCCTTCATGGCTGGTGGGTGGGAGAGGTCCTCTGGGATCTCCGCTGGCCCCGCGACCATGCCTGAGCTTTTCCTGAGTCCTTGCTTTTCTGTGCTTCGCCTCTCAGGCTTGCTTTCCTCCTGGGAAATCTCCCCTTTCTTCATCGAGGCGGCTGGCCTCTCCCAGGGACAGGCTCCTCTTCTTTATGCTCTCTGGGATCTTTCTTCTCAGCCCCCGAACCCAGACTTGATGCTTCCTGGCTTCCCTGTTCTCCCTCAAAATCGTGGTCCTTCCCTCTGCTTCCCGAAGCATCTGCCTCACGGCCCCCGATCCGAACTGCCCCATCCCGTCTCCCTGCCCTCCGCTGCTCTCCCTCCTTCCCTGGCACCCGCAGCTGCCTCGGAGACATGCTCTGCAGCCATTTCGTGGTCAGGCCAGGAGGACTTCTTCCTCACGCCCTGCTAGAGATGTTCTCTCCTGTTCACTGTGGCAGTACAGGCTTGTTTCGTTCAGCTCTTCTTGTGTCTCTTCCCTTCTCTCCCAGCACCTCTGCTCCCATGTCCCCACCACCATGTCCTTGCTCTCCCGTCCCTCTTCTCAAGCCCGTTGCAGTTGCTCTCCCCGTCGCTGGTGGCTCCCAGGCTGGGTTTCCCCATCCTTTCTCCTTCCAAGCCTCTGTCCTCCTGACACGGAGGGCCTCATCCTGCACCATGCCCCGCGTATACTCCGCGCTGTGCTGTTCCCCCTCTGCCAGCCCCAGCCTGGGCACGGAGAGCTCTGCGCCGCTCGCCCCTCGCCCTGACCCGCTGCGGGCACGGGGAGGCAGCGAGTCCCGGCGTCTTCACGCGGGGAGCACGCGGTGCCAAGCTGGGGTGCCCGGCTCCGCTGCTGAGGAGGAGGTTGCTAAGTCCTGTCCTCGCTAGCTTACTCCCGGGCACTGATGCCGCCCGAGCGAAGCGCAGGGATGCTCTGGCTTCTGCTTTTGGTATCCCGGGCACCTGCCTGGACCGACAGTGTTTGGGCTGCTGGTGTGCCAGCTGCCAGGATCTGCATATAGTGCGAAACTTGATTTCTGAGAGGAATATTGCACTGGTCTTTGACTTCGTTATGCTTTGAAAGCAGGGACCCCAGCTTCTGGTTGTCATCAGAGGATACGTTTTTCTGGCGTGAAATATTTCACCCTTTTTTCATCCCTTTTATCTGATTCCTGAAGTCCTTTGGCAGCTCTTACATCTCATGAATAATCATCAAGCAGCGTTATCGCCCTGCTTGCCGGGAGGTGATCCAGGCGGGTCTGCGAGGGTCATTAGTGGCAGAGTGACGAGCGTCACCCATCGAGATGCCACAGGGCTGGTGTCTCCTCAAAGCGCGGGGCGGTGATGCCCTCTGCCGTGCCGGGGCTGCCAGGGGAGAGGATCCAGCGCCCACGCTGGCCCCAGTGTCCTCGCTGCACGTGGGGACGACGGCGGGCAGGAGAGGGGGCTCGGGCTCCTCCCCGCTGCCTGAAAAGCTGCTCGACGCTCCAGCTCTTGGCTGAGAAAGACCATGGTCTGGGCATGCCAGGCTGAATTGATTTTTATATATATATGATTTTTTTTTTTAACTCTTTCACTCCTGCCAATACTTTCTTAAGCCACTGTGCGGTCCCTGTGTGACCTGGAAAGTGCTGTGGCCCTTTAGCATCCTCGGGATTCGTGTGCATTTATTACTCTTCACCAGCCTTGAGCTTTGCCATCCATCTGCAGAGACGCAGTGGGCTTCCCCTGCAGAATCAAGGCGGTCGGATGCTCTCGGAGGTGAAGGTGCCTCTGCGTGTAAAAACGTGTCTCAGCGAGCCTCTTGCAGGGTCTGTGATCATTACAAATGCAAAATACGGAGTGTTTTCTTTTTCTTTCAGATCTTTAAAAGAACACTTCAGTGTTACGTAGCAGGTATTGTCTGTGCTGTGCCTCTTGTTGCTAAAAGCCATCCTCTGCCTCCCTCCGGCAGCCTGCAGGGAGGGAGCGGGGATGGCAGGAGGAAATTACCTTTGTAGTTACCTGCTTCATCTCATGAATTGCATCTGAGGAGAGCTGAACGGGATGGCAGGGAGACCCGCAGCCCCTGCATGCTGGCAAAATTATCTCGGCTGCCTCTTGGGGCAGGGAGGAGCGCTCCGTGCTGGCTGGGGAGCGCGGGCTGCTGTGCCGGGGGTGATGGAGGCAACCGGTGCGGTCGTAATCTTCCAGGGAATAGGGTGGGATTGTGTCATTATTCAGCCTGCGCTGGGCTTCGCAGTGGCAGGTTCAAGGGTTATGCCCTGGTCTTTCGCCGCAATCTGACCTGTTGGATGCCTCGGTGAGCTGCTTGTTTCTAACCCGGCTGTGCGCGCTCAGGGCCTGCCTTGCTTGCTCCGTGTTTAATCCCCATCCTGGCACGAGCCGCGGGACGTGGTGGATGGTGTCCTGCTGGAAGCCTGGCTTTGATTAGAAAACTTCTCCTCGGTGGCAGGGGAGCGAGCCCAGGGCTGCTCCCGGAGGGTGCCGAGAGCTGCGTTGCTGGCGGAACGCCGTGCGTCGTGCCACGCAAAGCGCGAGGGACCCCCGCCGCGGTGCGTCCGGAGCGGGGGGGGCTCTGCCATACGGTCCCCTCTGCGTGCGAGGGCCTCCTCGCGCTCGCTGCAGAGCGTGAGCTCCTTTGCACGGGGATATTGCCTCGTAGCGTGCGCGTTGATAAATGCCCAGGGTGTTCAGGGCAGCACCGAGGGCTCGTGCGAGCGGCTGGAAGCACGTCCCTGCTGCCTGGGCCAGATCCTGTCTGGGTGCAAATCTTTCTAAGCCAGTGCTGTAGGCTGGGTGATAAAACCCAGCCGAGCTGGAGTTGCAGAAAGCAGAGCTCAGCGCTTGCAGGTGGGTGGGCATCACGCAGCGGCGACAGCAGCAACAGGCTGAAAACATCCAGCTCCTACAAAGCCAGCACCGCTTGCTCGCCGGCGGTCAGCGGGTTGGGAGGCGAGGGAGCTACGGACCTGGCAGCAGATCCGCGCCGCGGAGGCAGGGTGCGAGCCGTGCCCGCTGCTGCGCCTCGGTAGGTGCTGGGCTCCCTGCGCGCCTTGCTGCGAGCCCCGGGCTGAGGGCTGCGAGCATGGCAGAAAAGCAAATACAATTGCGAAATAATCTCAGTGTTAGGTAGAATACAGCTGGGGGAAAGCTGAGCAAGTTGGATTGAATTTTTTTTTTTTGAGATGAAGGGTGAAAGTGCCTATGTGCACTTTGAGGGCTGGAGAGCCCTCTCCAAAGGGATGCTAATGGTTGTGAGTCACCTTGGAGTGCAGGAGCATTTCGTCTTGAAAGGCTTCAAATGACCTGTTTAATGTGCTGGCAAAACGTCCAGGGAGCGCTGACGTCCCTCTGTCATTCTGCAGCGCTGCGAGGAGGACTGGGAAATCTGGCTTGCGTACAGAGCACTCCCGAGGGGCCAGTGTAGGAAAACGGTTTAAAAAATCGCCAGGATTTGAAAACAAGCCTTGGTTTGTCCCTCTCTGAAATGAAGGGGTGGTAACTGCAGCAGCAGACGATCTCCAACATCCTCTGGCCCGGCTGCGGAGGGAGGAGCGGGGTCTGCGACCAGGTTGCGCCCTCCCTTCTGGAGCCCTGCGGCAACCGGGCTTTCCTCTGAGTTTGCTTGTGGCGAGTGCCGGACGGCATCGTTGGCTGTGCCGTGCTGGAAGAGAAGCAGGGCTGGGGCACGGCTGCAAACTCTGTCCCCAAACCTTCTGCGCTGGGACCCTCGGCATGGGGGTGCCCACAGCCCCCGGCGTGAGCCCGGCTGGTGCCTGGAGCTGCTTTACGCTGGGAAGAACACGTGCCTCGTGCGACAGCCTCCTTTTGCAAGGGGAAGCCTGGAACAGCGGAGCCCTCGGCTCCGGTGGCATGTTGCTTCCCTCCTTTTAAATAGTTGGTGTCTTTTAGCCCAGGCCTGTGGGCCCAGTTACGCCAGTCTGGGCGCCTCTTCCTGGATGTGGCGGGGGGGCAGGGTGTGAAAGTCCAAAATATCTGCTACCTGCATTGTTTCTGCATTGGGGATTAATGCTAATTATTCCCCCATTGTCTTCAGTTCCTGCAGGAAGCCTTGTTTATCTTACCCGCTGCACCAGGAATGCAACCCCAAGGAGCCTGTGCAGATATATTTAAACTTGCACAAAGCAGCACAATAGCCTTTGAATTTCCCGACTCCGTGGCATCAGTCGTGTTTAGTGGTTTTGGGGTTTGGAGGCTGGAGCGGGCGCGGGGCTGGGGCAGCCCGGCGAGGCTCTGCGGCAGCGGCTGGCTCTGGGCTGGCTTGCACAACCTCCCGCTAGCAGCGCGCCAGGCCGGGATCTCTGCGGGGAGGCTGGAATAGCCTTTTTCCTGCTGGCAGCGCTGAGCGGCAAAATGGGACTGAGGCGACACCGTCTGCAGTGTGGTTTTTCGTGTGCTCGTGGGGCTGATGCAGCGCCGTGGCACACGTGCTCTTCACAGGGCTGTCTGAGCTGCTGCCTGGGGACGCACCGTAGCCCTTAGCAGGCTGAGAGGTTGATGGAAACCTTGGTCCACCCAGCAGCCCCTGGCCCTTTTGGAGCTGTGCCTTGCTTGCGTGGCCCGTTGCAGTTTTCTCCCTTCCCCTGCGGGGCTGCCCGGTGCCGCTCTGCAGCGCGGCGGGGGGATGCCAAGCGCCTCGGGCTCCGTGCCTTCGCTGGGATGGGGCCGCGCTGTGCAGGAGGATCCCCCTCTTTGGTTGAGGCTCTGTCTCCATTCTGTCCCCCAGTAAACCTCCCTTCAGCAGCAGCCTTGATGTTTGCGCTGCACGAGGGTCCCTGGGGAGCACCGAGAGGGGCCGGCTCCTCGTCCTGCCACGCTCCTGTTGCAGCAGCACCGGCACCTTCCCAGGCTGGGGTCTGTGTCTTCTCCTGGCTCTTTCCTGCAGTGGACTTTGCCATGAGCCCCACCTCGCCTTCGCTACGGTCATTTCTCAGCACCTCTTTAAACCCTGCTCCCCCGGGGGGAGATGCCGGTGCCCTGCGTTGAGGCCCAGTAGGAAACACTGGATGGGGATAACGCCGGCATGGCTGACGGGGCGCGGAACCCGAAAGATGCTCATCCCCAGTACGGCGCCGGGGCTGCGAACACTGGCGCGGGCTGCTGCTTCTCCAGCCTCCGGAGAGACTGAGGGGTTCGCCCTCGAAATACGCTTCTCCTCGGCCACCCTGCCGCTCCCAGGTCAGTGGGGGATTTTAGGGAAGGAGCCGAGCGTTCGCGGTTGGTGCAGGTAGGAAGTGGGGTGCTGGGGGGTGGTGTGGGGGGCTCTGCTCGCTCCGTAGCTAATGGCTGCGGGCCCTGGCAGTGCCTGACGTGGTGCTACATCGGTCGGGTCTTTGCCTGCCGCAGCCTTTGCCGGGCTGGGCGCCCCTTTGCCGGGCTGGGCGCCCCTTTGCCCGGCTGGGCGCCCCTTTGCCGGGCTGGGCGCCCCTTTGCCCGGCTGGGCGCCTCTCCGTGCAGCATCTGTCTGGGGGATAAAAGCCATGACTTGTTCTTGAGCAAAAGGTTATTGTAAAGCACCAGCACTGCATTTGCAGCCGTGCCCTCTCCTCGTCCTTGCAGGGCCAGGGGCCTCTGGCTGCTTGCAGGGACGGTGCTGGGCTGGAGCTGCATTGCAGGCGGTGGCTGAGGCAGAGGGGAAGGACGCAGAGCTGCGGGGTGCGCTTAGAGAAAGGCTTGGATCGAAAAGCTGCCATGATGTGTGGTCAGGCAGGAGCCAGCTGGGCGCAGGTCTCTTTTCGGGAGCTGCCGGTGCTGACGTGAGTGCTGTTTCACTCGCCTGCCTTACAGCAGCGGCCGACGGTGCTGGGCAGCGGGGGAGAAGGCGTTAGAGCAGGGTGGCAGGAGGGCAAACCGCTGCAGGAGAGGTGCAGAGGGAGGGAGGTGGCGAGGCCTGGAGCCGAGGGGGGGTTCGGCGGGCAGGGGACGAGGGCTTGCAGGGGATGGCAGGGCTGCCAGCGCCAGGGCCGCGGTGGACGTGCCAGTTTGGTGGCGTGCCAAGTCCCCAGCTGCTCTGCTCAATGACCGGGCTGGAAGTGGCTCGCTCGCATCTGCGCCGGTCTTGGGAAGGTGGGGCTGCTCCCGCTGCCGCCCTCGGAGCCGGGCGCCTGCAGATGGCCCTGGCTCCGGCGCCGTGGGCTGGGGCTGCTCGGCATCGTCGTGACCCCCCAGCATCGTCGTGACCCCCCGGCATCGTCGTGACCCCCGAGCTGCGGCGGCAGCTGCTGGCAGAGGGGCTGGGCTGCTGGGTTTGGCAGTGCCAGGCAGAAACGCTCGGCTGGGGAGGCTGGGACGGACGGACGGACACGGCGCAGTGCGTGGAGAGGGGGTCTGCGATGGGCTGTTGCCTGCAGGAGGGTGAGCCTGGCTGCCGCAGTCCCTGGTTTTACTAATTGCCGGAGCGCAGAGGGCCCTGGGGAGCTGCGGCGTTCGATAGGAATCCAAAGCAACTGTGCTGCGCGCCAGGGACCCGCCGAGTCAGAGGGGACCGGAGAGATGCCCTGCACCTTTTTATGTCCTGTCAACTCCCAGGCCACCGAAGGAGGTGGCAGGGAAGGTTTCCACACCATGTCTGTGGGAATTGCCCCTTAAAGCTCCCGGAGGGTGATGTGCGCTGTTGCTGTGTGAGGTTTCTTTGAACCGCTCCAGCTGCTGAGAAATCTGTACGGCGCAATTCTCCCGGGCACGGCTGCAGGAGCTGGTGAGCAAACTGCAGGCAGTCTCTCCCGGATCTGCCCTGCACGTCGGATCCTCGGGAGCCTTTGGTGGGCACGTGCTGTGCTGAGGTCCCGCAGGAGCGCTGCGGGAGCTGTCACCTCGCCGAGCAGGGCAGAGCGCAGAGCCTCCTGCACGCTGCTGAGCCGGGCACCATTTGTAGGAAAGAGGCAAAATCTTCCCTTCGACCAGGACGTAACTGGAGGAAAAAACAGACGAGCTTTGTTTGGTGCTTGCCCCTCTGACGTCTCGGAGGTGAATGAGGACTCTCCCTGATGGAGACCTGGTGGGCTTTGGCCGGAGCATCCTTGTCCCTGCGGGTACCCTGAGACAAGCTCCTTGGAGCGGCTTCTGCTCCCCAGTGAGCTCATCCGAAACGTGAGTGGTGCTGGGCTCACACCGAAGGCTTTGCCTCTGCGGGTGAAGCATTCAGCTCCATCTGCCGAGGGCTGTCGTGGATGCTGGTAGGTTTGGGGCGCTTTCAAGATCGCCACGAAATCCAAACGATGTGCTGCAAGGTTGGCACCTGGTACCAGGGAATGGGGAGCACAGCTTGCTCCCCATGGCTTGTATTCTTGTGCGGTCGTGACCGACTTAAAACAACAGCACAACCTTTGTGCTTCATCCTACCCTGCAATCCTGTCAGACTAGACAAATACGACATTAGCAGCTGATGGTTTAACATCAGGCCCAAAAAACCCTCCTATTGTCCTGAGCCCTTCCCACATCACACCTTCCGGCCCGCGGGAGTGCGGCTCTTCATTTCACACCGGGTGAATCGGAGGCGGCTGCAGATGGGAAGGTTTCATGGCATCGCCAGAACAAATAGCGTAATCAATTGATTTCTGCACAGCTGTAAAAGTATTATCAGCCATTTAAACCAATGGGAAACGTTAGGCTCCGGCGCTGGCAGGAGGGGAGGTTGGCGAGGCATGCTGGGCACGGAAGGTGCTGAGCTGGGCACAGAAGGTGCTGAGCTGGGGGCAGCATATTTGGGGGAGTAGCGGGGAGAGCCTGCCAGGGCAAAGGCTTCTTGCCTATGTAGAAGCTACCGAAGTCCCTGGGGGGTGACGGGTGGTGGAGGCTCGTGGAGCTGCTTGACAAACGGGGAGTGTTGTCGGGAGGAAAAGAGAGAGAAGGGGGGGTGGAAGGTGCGGCGCCCAAGACAGAGCAGCTGGAGGGGCAGCCCAGGCGCTGCTGCCCCGCCGTGCTGACGGGGACTGGAGCGCCTGGCGTGGGGCGGTGCCTGCGTGTTGGCTACTGAGGCTTGTGCAGAGTGTACGCACTGGGAATAACCCCCTTTTTGGGGGGGAACCCAACCAGAACCAGTTGTGCAGGCGGCGAGGGCAGAGGTGTTGCAGGGCACCGCGCCAGCCGTGCGGGGCACGGAGCCGGTCGCGGGAGCCCGTCCCAGCCCTGGCAGCTCCGCTCCGTCACCGCAGCCTGACGGGAGAAGTTCAGGAGAAAGAGGATGTCGTGATGAAGCGAAACAGTTTCGTCCCATCAGTCAAGGCAACGTAGGCAGCGATGAAGATGAAATTCCCCAGGGCAATAAGGTGCTGTGCAAACGGAGAAATTGAAGAGCAACAAATCACCAGCGCCCGGTGGCTCCAGCCAGCTCTTCAGAAGGAATTTAACAATGAAGTGGCTAAACTGCCAGCAGAAAGTAATCTGTCATTAAACGCAACTGCTGCATGGAGCGCAGCCTCTTCTGCTCTGTCCTTAATTTAAAGAGGTACGAGAAGAACTGTGGGAATTACAGAGCAGCCAGCTTTACTTCAGCACCAAGCAAATCGGCTGAGAAAATAATTAACGCTCGTGTGGAAATGCCTGCGCGTCAGTGTGATAGATTAAGGACAACAACGCGTGGCTTTTATACAGGAAATCCAGTTTACTCCGGGTTTTTTTTTTCTTCTTTTTTCAGTACTGCGATAAGATGATTGCGGAGAGCAGTCGGGAGATGAATTATTTGGATTTTCAGAAAGCCTTGGACAAATTCGCCAACTTATTAAGGAAACTGTTAAGGCGGGAGCTGTGGGAGGAAAGGCCAAATTCTGTTCAATGTTTTCAGATTTACTGGGAGGAAAAAGCAAGCGAAGAGGCGTGTGCCTGGCCGAAGGATGCTCTTCACCGTCTGGGGCTTTAAGCTTGAAATTTAGTGTTACATATGCATAGCAGCTCCACACGCAGCAGCTTATCGAGGTTGCAAGTCAAGCACAGAAGAATTAGGTAACGCGAAGTCTAAATTGCCTGGATGAGCCTGATTGCCTCCCCTCTCTCTCTCCCTCAAGTATCTTCATGGGGAAGGAAGCTGTTGCTAACTACACGGCTGGGGGCTGTTTTTCCTCCTAGGATCCCCCTTTCTCCTGGGACAGACCCGTCAAATCGGGGAGCGGGTCCCTGCCGCTGCGGGAGGGTCCTGCTCAGCCGGCGCGGGGGCTCTGCGGGGCCGGGACGTGCCTGCTGGATGGGGTTCGTTATTCTTCCCGGAACAGCGATTCAATTTCGAGCTAATTTTCCCGAGGACAACAAAAAGCACACAGACAACTGCTGCCCAGATTTTATATCCTGCTGTCATGGAGCCAATTGAGGAAAGGGTTGCCATATTTCTCTTTTTTTTTTTTTCTTTTTTTTTTTAACATACGGGTGGAGCAACATAGCTTTTTTTTAAGCCTCATTCTTGGAAGTGGCTGAGCAATTTGGGCTGAAGTTTTTCTGGGGGGGGGGAAAAGAAGGAAAAAAGAAAAAAAAAAAAAAGGGGGACACCTCCCCACCTAGTGTGGAAAATATCAACCTGAGGAGTTAGCGTTTGCCTGAGAGGTCCCGAGAGGAGGGGGGTTTGCAATGTGGGGGGCTCGGAGAGGCTGGCAAAGCCCTGCCCGGTTTCGGTGCTGGGGGAGACCAGGAGGAATTTCAGGTGGTCTTGGCAAACCGTGGTAGAAGTGAGGGCTGGCAGAGATCGGGGGGTGTGCTGGAGGGGAAGCGCGACCTGTGGACCTGCGGTGTTGGGTTTTAAATTCTCTGTAACGGTTTAGGAAAGTGGGTGCTGCAGCGTCCGGCGCGGCAGAGGCTGATGCTCGCCACGCACGAGGCGCATTGACCTGTCACCACCAAATGGTAGCGAAGCCAAACGCTGCGTGGGACTGGGTTTTTTAGCCGGATAAACCATCCGCCGTTATACAGTAATTATACGCTGATGACTGGAGAGCACCCAGAATTGCATCCCAAGTAAATCAAACCCGTAATCGGGGCCCTGGGGAGAGCTGCGGTGCTCCTTGCCCTGCGTCTGGCCGCGGGCAGGGGTAGGACCGGCTTCAAAGTGTAGTTGTGGCCAAGCCCAAGAAAGGAAAAGAAATTGCAGCCGTTGGTTGTAAATGCAGACACAATGCGTCGTATTGATTTTTTTGGTGTCCGAACTCCACGGCACGGGGCTTGCGTGGTGCGGATGCATGAGCAAGAGCTTTCTTGCACCAGGAGCCGAGGGGAAACCACAAGCAGAAGGAGCAGGGGGAGTTTTGGGCTGCCTGAAGATGGTCAGAGGGATCAAAGGGAATTTTGGGCTGGCCAACCATGGCCTTAGGTGATGTACGCTGGGATGTCCCCTCCCAGGTACAGGCGGGGTGATGTGAGCAGCATCTCTTCCTGCTGTTTCTCTCTCTCCTCCCTTCTTTCCTTGGTGGCAAACCTCTGCATTGCTCGCGATGAACCTTTGAGCTTGAGGTAGCAATGAAGTGTGTTTGGCTTTGATCTTGTAAAAATAATAATTTGCAAGAGGCGGTAGGGGAACCTTTGTATCAAACGACCCTTGGTATAATTTGCTAAGGATATCCTGGGGCTCGCCACGCTCGTGCTGCTCCAAGTCTGCACGTGGGTTTTGGAGCTTGTCAAAAAGCCGGGCTGGAAGTAAAAGCACCAGTCGCTCTGTGTCCCAGTGGCGCTGGCGGCTGGCTTTGCCACCGGCTCCGCAGCACCCACGGCATCGCTTTGCTCACCCCGGTGCTTGCTGCCTTCCCTCTTCCCTTCTAGCTCTGCCCTTCTTTCTTTGGCAGTCATTGATTTATTTTTTATTAATTTTTTAAAAATTTTTTTCTCTCTTTCCCTTGGGTTTTGAACAGAGCTCAAATTAACGCAGCCAATTCTGTTCCTCAGCATCAGCAACAACTTGTCATCGGGGTCATTTTTATCTCGCGAGCGGGCGGCGCTCGGTCTCGACTGACGCGTGGGTACATGCGCGCCCGGCAGAGCAGCGTCTGCCGATGGCGTCGGAGGATCGCAGAGGCTGGGGGTGTTCACAGCAAGTGCTGCTGCCGCGGTTTGTCCCTTTGGGAGGAGGAGGGCTGGGGTGCGGGTGCCGTTCCCTGCTGCTGGGCTGGCACGGGGGCTCCGGGTGGCACCCGGCGGGCTCCCGCCGCCCTGAGCGGTGACGCCGGCGAGGGTGCAGGGGCCGCGGCCCTGCGCATCTCTCCTGTGTTTGTCCGCTCCGTCGGTCGTGTCTCGCCCTGCCTCTCCGCCGGGAAGCAAAAGCGGGGCGGCGTGGGGACGAGTGACACCCGCGGGTCTGCGCGCACCCGCAGCGCGGGGGGCGGTGGCGCAGGTGGGGGCTTCGCCCACGTCTCGCCTGCTGCACAGACGGACCTCGGCAGCGCGGGGGCCCGCTGGCACCCGCCTAAAGCGGCTCGTCGTTGCCGTCGTGCCGAGCGGAGCACCCCGCCGGAAGGACGCCGCGTGCCTCCGCACGTCAGGCAATGGGAGAAATCCCACCAGGCGGTTCCACGGCAAAAGCGTTTGTTTTTATCTTACTGCTTCGTTAATCCACTGCTTCTTGTAGTCGCGGCGCTGCCCCGCCGCTGGCTGCCAGAGTTTCCCCAGGGGCCGGTGCGAGCATGGCACAAGTGACACGGGGCTGTTTGTAAACTGCGTTAATATTTTATAACTTTTATATTTAGGGAGTTAATGACTCTAAAGAAAGCAGGTTTTAATCTAATCAGCTATTCCTCGTGCCACGTCGCTCCTGGACATCAAAGCGAACATCAAAGTGAAAGGCATGAAAGGCTTCGGAGGCAGCGCCAACTGCTTCGCCCAGGTGCATCTCTGAGCGAGCTTCCGCGTCCCGCTTCTGCTCCAGCCTGGTTTCTGAGGCTCCTGGGTTATCTCAGATCTAAAGGATGTTGTCCCAGCAAGGAAAACAAGATTAACATAAGAACGGCCCTCAGGAAGAAAGCAAAAGGCTGTTTAAACTTTTTGCATCTTTTTGCCTGGGATGGCGGCGAAGCTGGGCGCTGGGAAGGCAGGCGGGAGCTCGCGGTGGCGTGGGGCGCCCGCTCCGTGGGAGACTGGCCCAGCGACGAGCGGCGCTCGCGCTGCCCGCGGAGGCTGTTGGGGAGCTTCTCGCGCCAACCCTTATATTTAAATTCTTTCCCCGATGTTGGTCAGACTCTGGAAAAAATCCGGTTCTTGTCCTTCTTTTTTTTTTTTTTTTTTTTTTTTTCCCCAGTGTGTTTTGCTGGTCGGAGAGAATCGGTGGATGAATCGGGAAGGTGAGAGGTGCTCTGCTCCCCGCGCTGGGCTCGTACGTGCAGCCGGGAGCATCGGGCTCTTACGGCGAGGCAGCCGCTCTACCTGGAGCGGCAAAGCAAGGGACCAGCCCTGATTCAGAGGCAGTTTGTGAGGTTTTGGTGCCGGGGAGCTGCCCGTGGCCGCAGGGATGGTGGGGGTGGGTGTACGGCGGTGCAGCGGGACCCCCCCCGTCCTGCCAGGCTTGGATGGCGGAGGGGAGCCCGGCGGGGACGGCTGCGTGTGCAAGAGCTCCCGGGCAGGCGGCCAGGAGCGTTTCCTCCCCGCCGCTTTCCCATGGCCGAGACGGGCTCCGAGGCTTGAGAAAAGCACTGGGGGCCGCGGAGAGGAAGCTGTTGGGAGCCTTTGCGCTCCTCAGCTTTTCTGGATGCAGCTGCTTTTCCACTGTCTCTCTTGGGGAGAGGGGGGGGAAAAAAAAAAAAATTAAAGTGTGTGTGTGTGTGCGCGGCTGCGTTTGGGCAGGCCTTGATAAGGTTGCTGCAGCATTAACATATCTAAATATCCAATTGCTTAATTTTATAAGCCCCTTAAGCTGGTGCAGGGAAGAGCTCAAGATCTCCTCCAGGCAAATCCTATTTCAGGCAATTAAGAGGAGATGGTGCGATAGGCAGGGACGGCGCAGGCAGGTCGCAGCAGGACGCCCGTGTCATTTGCCATTTGCAGNAGAGGCTGAAACCGATCCCGTGTGGCTGCGTGCCGTCGGCTGCCTGCCTCTGCTTTGGGGTGGCATGGGGTAGGGCTGGGGGGGCTGCGGTACGGCAGGGAGAGCTCTGCTCCTGGGCTCTGGGGCATCTCTGGTGGGAGAAACCAGTGTGCAGGTGCGGAAGGGCCGTGCTGCCAGCCCGGCAAGCAGCGGGACGGGCATCGTCCTCAAACGGGGCCCCTCATGTCTCCTGATGCTCTTACTGACAGGGCACAGCTATGGGCTGGGGCTCTGCTACCCAGGCCTTGACTGGGGGCGGCTGTTTGGTGTCTGTGGGCAGCAGAGCAACGTTTAGCTCTCAAACCTGTCCCAACGTCCATCGCGCAAAGCCTGGACTCGTTGGTTAATGGGAGAGGGATGCAATAATGCCCAGCGCAGCACTTCTTGCAAGCGAACAAGGTGAAAAACGCTCTGTAGGTTGGCGAGGGATTGCTGGGCTGAATTTGGAATAGCTGAATCTGGGATCCAGGAGCTGTCGCTGATGGCTGCTGGTCTGTGGTGGGACAGAGGCGGTGACATGCAGCAGGGATGAAACAACCGAAGAAGCCAGGGCAGTTGGATCTGGGGGGTGACAGCGTGCGATCTCCCCTGGGTGATGGCTGCTGCTCTTTGTCTCTTCCTGACTTTGATTTAATTAGAAAGCAAAGCCTCGTTCCTGGTGAAGGCTGCTGGGCTGTGGGCTGGAGAGAGGAACGCACTTTGGGCTGGGTCTTTGGGCTTGGAAAACAGGTGACTGCCTGGGGCTGGGCAGCCTTGCTCCGGGATGGCGGCTGGCAGGCAGCAACACCCGGCTTCGCCTCTCCCACCGCCGGGGTACCAGCACCGATGTCCCAAGCCGTTTTCCCCGTAGGCATCCCCCTCGCCAGAGGCCGTCTTGTCGTGAAGTTGGAAAGAAATCCCCAGCCCTCCCCTTCTGTGCTCCCTTGCTGGCAGCTCCTGCCGCCCAGCCGGTGCTGTCCCCTCCCGTGCGGAGCATCCCCCCGCAGCGCTCGGCTCCCGCCGGCACCTCCCGGCTCCGAGCACCGCGCCGCCGGACCCTGCCCTGCTCCCCCTTCCCAGATAATTAAACGCTCCCTCTCCCCCGCGGGAGATGTCCCCAGCTGGTGTCAACCCGGAGCGGTGGCACGCTAATCCGGAGCAGAGAGCAGCTCTTCAAGCGCTTCCCTCCACCGGGTCCCCGCGGGGAAGCAGCGGGGGCCGATTAATTGATTGCTGGTTTGCCTCTAACGCGGAGCAGAGCTGGAGGCAGCGGGACTGCTGCGAACCCACCCTGTCCCCCTCCTCGCTAATTAGCCCCTGCGTGTGGCTGTGGTGAAGCTGGGGAGGGAAGCGTGCGGTTTCTCTTCTTAGCACCTGCCAGGCTGTTGTTATCTTTCCCTTTTGTTTCGGAGAGCGGCCAGAAGCCGGCGTGAGATCTGGAGGTGGGTTTGCCGCGGGTTCGGTGGGGTTTTTATTAAGACGGGGCTGTGGGTGTGCTGCCCAGCGCCTGCTGCTCGCTTCCCTCCAGCCGGGATGGAGGGTTGTCCCGCAGCCTGGGTGCGGAGGGAGGGGACGGCGTTCGGAGCGTGCCGGGACGCCGGCGGGGGCTCCTGGGGCAACGCGGTGCTCTGCAAAACCGGCGCTGGGAAACGGCGTGACAGCAGGTTTGGTTGCTTGCGGAAAGCGTGTTTCCAGCCTCGTGCAGGGGAGGGGATCTAAAAATACGAGCTTGTCTGCCTCCAGCTGGAGTTGATTTGGGCATCCCTGATTGTTGCTGGAGTGCAGCGGAGGACAGCCGAGAGAGGGAGGTTTGCAGACTGTAATTTCGCTGCGCTTCCTTCCCCACCCTGCTCCTAAAAGGCGGTGGCTGGAAGCGCAGAGCAGGAGGACGGTACGTTAGAGCTCCTGACCCACTTTGTTTAGAGTTTCCAGGACATGATTCACCTTTTCCCCTTCACCAAAAGGAGACAGGACTGTGTAGTTGATAGAGGGGATACTTAGAGGTTTATCTCTGCTGTGCAGCAGAGCCTTTATGCTTGAGAAACCCGCTCCCGTCTTGGGCAGCGCTCACTAAAACATGAAATCATGTGGTTTCTCCTGTTTTTGTCTTCAGCCTTGCTGTCCAAGTCCTCTTCCCTGGCCGGGCTGGAGATGGAGCTTGCTGCTGCCCCTTCTCCCTTCCCCTCCAAAGGGCTCTCCTGTCCCACAGCATCTCTGGGCGCTGCTCCGAGCTGGTGGCTCGGCTGGGGTGGACAGTGTGGGGAGACGCCTCAGCCGCGCCGGTGCGCTTGCGCGAGCCTGGCTGGGCTGTAGTAACAGCGTCAGCGTCCGAAGAGCGTTGGGGTGTTGCAGAGGTGATGTGTGTGACTCCCCCGGGCGCCTGTGTCTGGTGGGGAGGAGCTGCCCGGGAGAGCCGCCGTCTCACGTCTCTGCTCTCCTCTCTCCCAGGTACCAGACCACCTTCCCTGGTTTTTGATGCTGAATCAGGATCGTTTTAACTAAAGATGGAAACACTGGAGTCAGAATTGACCTGCCCAATCTGCCTGGAGTTATTTGAAGACCCTCTCTTGCTGCCGTGTGCCCACAGCCTCTGCTTCAGCTGCGCCCACCGCATCCTGGTGTCCAGCTGCTCCTCCAGCGAGTCCATCGAGCCCATCACCGCCTTCCAGTGCCCCACGTGCCGCTATGTCATCTCCCTCAACCACCGGGGCCTGGAGGGCCTCAAGAGGAATGTGACCCTGCAAAACATCATCGACCGCTTCCAGAAGGCGTCCCTGAGCGGCCCCAACTCCCCCAGCGAGAGCCGCCGCGAGAGGACGTACCGCAACAGCCCTACCATGTCTGTGGCCGGCGAGAGGATCGCCTGCCAGTTCTGCGAGCAGGATCCCCCGCGGGACGCGGTGAAGACGTGCATCACCTGCGAGGTGTCCTACTGCGACCGCTGCCTGCGGGCCACCCACCCCAACAAGAAGCCCTTCACCAGCCACCGTCTGGTGGAGCCCGTGCCCGACGCGCACTTCCGAGGACTGACGTGCTTGGAGCACGAGAACGAGAAGGTGAACATGTACTGTGTCGCTGACGACCAGCTCATCTGTGCCTTATGCAAGCTGGTGGGCCGCCACCGGGACCACCAAGTGGCATCCCTCAGCGATCGCTTTGAAAAGCTGAAGGTAAGCAGCCGGCGCGGCCGCAGCGAGCCCGCGGGCCGGGTCGGTGGGGGGGCTGGTCTTTGCTGGGTGGCGGGGGTCCGGCAGCAGCTCTTGCTTAAGCCCAACAACTCCTGAAGGACACGTGGGCTGCAGGATGGAGCTCGTGGGCTCCTCCAGGACCCCGGTACCAGGAGGCTGAGCTGGCTCTCGCTTGCACAACTAGAGCAAAGCCTTTGCTGTCTTATTTTTCTCCTGCTTGTGTCTGTGCGCCAGGCCCAGACATCGGACCTTCTCCCCAAATGGCCGGGCAGCCAAACGTCGTCGGGCACCGAGGGGCCCTGTGGCGGTTGCCCCAGGAGTGTGGCCTTCTGCCGGGGTTTGTGCTGTCCTGAGAGAGAGCTGGGGTGGCAAAGAGTGGCCTGGGGGACCTGTGAGCATCATCCCGCGAGGCGGTCGTGCTCGGGCCGTGCCTGTTCAGCCCTCTCGCAGGATGGGAGCAGGACGGGTTGGGCCGTAGGCATTTCCTGCTGGAAAACTGCTCCGCAGCCTTCCAGCCTGCAGGCTGCAGCGCCTGGGAACCCTCCCGCTGCCCATAAAACCTCCCCTGCAGCCTTTACCCATGCCCGAGGACCGCTGTGCCCTGAGAAGTGCTCCAGGGAGTGCTTTCATGTCCTCCTCGAGCCGGCTTGCTCAAAGCTTCTCCACTGTGAGAGAGGAGAGGGCCGGGCTCTGGGAAGTGATGGATGATGAATGGGTTAGAGGAGATAGGACTTGGGGATGCTGGTGCCTGGAAAGCTGGACACGAGCCGGCAATGTGGGCTCGCAGCCCAGAAAGCCAACCGTATCCCGGGCCGCATCCCCAGCAGCGTGGCAGCAGGTGGAGGGAGGGGATTGTCCCCCTCTACTCCGCTCTGGTGAGACCCCCTGGAGCACTGCGTCCAGCTCGGGGGTCCCCAGCACGAGGAGGACATGGACCTGTTGGAGCGGGTCCAGAGGAGGCCACAGAAATGGTCCGAGGGCTGGAACCCCTCTGCTAGGGAGAAAAGCTGAGAGGGTTGAGGTTGTTCAGCCTGGCGAAGAGAAGGCTCCAGGGAGACCTTACTGTGGCATTTCAATATATAAAGAGGGCTTCTAAGAAAGACAGAGAGGCGCTTTTTACCAAGGCCTGTAGTGACAGGACAAGGGGCAACGGTTTTCAACTGAAAGAAGGTAGGTTTAGGTTGGACATAAGGAAGAAATGTTTTACGATGCGGGTGGTGAGACACTGGAGCAGGTTGCTCAGAGACGTTGTGGATGCCCCATCCCTGGAAGTGTTCAAGGTCGGGCTGGACGGGGCTTTGAGCAACCTCATCTAGTGAAAGGTGTCCCTGCCCATGGCAGGAGGGTTGGACTAGATGGTCTTCAAAGGTCCCTCCCAACCCAAACCCCTCTGTGATTCCGTGAGGCAGTGTCGGAGCTCCGCTCTGCTTCCCGAGCGCCCCAGGCTCCTCTGTCCTTCGCCCTCCCAGGGGATCTCGGCCCCGGAGGGTCTGGCCTGAGCGGTCCCCTGCGTCTCCCGGAGGGACCGTGCCCAGGGAGGCAGCTGTCGGTGGAGAAGGTGGCTGGGGACTGGCCAGGATTTGGAGGCTCCTGGAGATCTCCTCCGGGGTCTCCCTCCTCCTGCTCCTGCCGAGAGCGGCGCTTCCCGCGGCGGGAGCCTCTCCCCGCTGCCCGCCTGTGTTTTCCGTCCTCGTTTCCCCCGAGCCGAGGCGGCAGAAACGGGCTCTCACTCTCCAGCCCCGTCACTCGTAGCACGTATTGATCCGAGCTGAGTTACTGTTCTGCTGCTCTTCAGGTAGGAGAGAGCAAACTTCCCAGGGATCCCTCCGGAGTGCTGTGAAGCTTAATTTTTATGCAGTGGCCGTGGTGGTACTGAATGTTATGTGAACCCGTACGGATAATGTTTGACCTATATAAAGTTAGAAATCCCGCTCCGTCCCCCATGCATTCCGCATGAGTCTGCAAAAACGGTTTTAATTCCTTTTTTTCAATATTAAAAAAAAAATATAGCTGGTCCCATTAGAGGTCACGCCAGTGAGGCTGTAGCTGTGGCAGCAGTCATATTCCCATTGTAAACCTTCTCATGCACTTCCAGCTGCTTCTTCCTTGGTCCTTTCTCCCTTAATGTTCTGGGCTTGTTCTGACCCAAAAGTGCTTTTCTTGGCTCTTTGTCTTGTTAATATTTTGAACAAAATCGATTCATCCGCTTTTGTGTTTTTTGAGGGCAGAAGAAATACTTCTACCACTCTAGCAAAAATACAGAAGACTTTTTTTTTTATGTGCAGGCCAGATTATTTTTTCCTTTTTTTCCTTTTTTTTCTTTTTTTTTTTTT
This sequence comes from Pelecanoides urinatrix, assembly GCA_013400755.1. NCBI lineage: Eukaryota > Metazoa > Chordata > Aves > Procellariiformes > Procellariidae > Pelecanoides > Pelecanoides urinatrix. The sequence continues at coordinate 151,257 of VZTQ01002318.1, read as the reverse complement.
TTTAAACAAACTGATGCCTCGAAAGAAATCTTTCTAGATGTCCGGTTTCCTGGACTCGTTTCCCACCTGCACTTCTCCAAAAATCTCCCAAACCCAATGTGACTCGCCCAGTGATGCGACTTAAACATCTGCAGCGGCAGGAAGAACATGCTGTAGGATGTCCGGTACTTTATTTCTGTCTCCCCTCCGTGTTCCAGCCGCGAGGTCTGTCGTTCGGTGGGTGCTGCCAAATGGTATCGGTGCCGGTGCGTCCCGCCGAGCATCTGGGATCGGCGGTGGCTGATATTTGCCCTCAGACCTTGATGTGCCTGTCTCGTCTTCGCATCACGCCTCACCTAGGCTTCCCCCGGCGTGCGGAGCAGTGCCAGCAGCCCCGTCCTTAGTCCAGGACATTCTTTTTCCATGAGGAAATGTCTCAATTAGCAAATTGGAAACCTTAGAAAGGAATGACCATGTATGTTTGCACACAATAAAACCTGGTGATAGAAATTAAAACGCTTTTAATATTTTCCCCCCTAATCAGGCCCGTGTCAGCTAGCCAGGCAAATTCATGTGAAGACAAAAACCCTTGACAACCTAAATTGCTTCTTCAACCAGCCAAATTTTGCAGGTTGCCAGAACACTATTTTTTTTTTTTTCTTTTAAATAAGTCTTAAGTGATTTTGGACGAGGAGGGAAGCTCTCCTCTGCTAGAAACATTCTTTCTGTGCTATTCATCCTGCCCAGCTCCCCGTTCAAGTGCAGGAGCTGGAGCTGAATCGGGGAGCAGGGGAGAGGGGCTGCGATGCTCTGCCGAGCCTCCCCGCCGGCGGCAGAGCTGGCTTTCCTCCTCGGCACGACCTCAGTTACGTGTCTGCAACCCTGCCTCTGCTGTGCATCAGTTGGGCTTTTTTTGGATGGCTTTTTCCTAATGCTCTACCTCCACTGCAAGAATTGCACGGGATCGATGCCGAGCTTTACCAGCAGAGTCAATATTTGCATTAGTATTTTGTGTCGTCTTTCTCGTAAAGCCTCAGTCTATAGTTCCGACCACAACGCTCTCTCTGGCAATACTTGAAATCCTTGCAAGTATCTGAAATACTTGAAATCATTAAAGACGCGCTGGGATGGGCGGGCGGGATGCTGCCGCCCGGGAGCCCGCGGCTGATGGAGCTGACTGCTCCCTATCTGAGCCGCCTCGCCCCGGGCCTGCCCGGGGTCCCCCCGTGCCCCCCGGCGGGGCTCTGCCCTCCCCTCTGGAAGTCACGGGTCAGCGAGTTACGCTGCAGCCGGCTCGGGAAGATCGGCTCACGCTTGGGCAGCGAGCAGCGAGCGGTGGCTCTCAATCTCCGGCTTTGATGCCATAGCTGGAGTGAGCTGGAAACGCCTTTCAATTTGGTTTTTTTGATGGAAAATTGGGTTTTGAACCGAGTAGTTTCATTTTGTCAACAGGACTGTGCTTTCCACAAAAATCTTTGGTGGGAGATTTTTTTTCCCCCCCCTCTTTAGAGGAGCTGAATGCCTGAAAACCATAGTGTTGTGTCTAAACCCTAAACCAGCTCCCAGCGCTCCCCTTCCCCTCCGAGCTTGTTTTACATCAGGAATCTCTAGTGCGTGCCTGCAGCGTGGCTTTCCCATGGAGGCTCTGCAACAATCTGTCCATACCATGTTGTGCACCTCAGGGTGTTTTAGGAACCATCCTTAACCCCTTTAATGCGTATTATGGCTTTTTATTTTGAGCATCTTCAGCTCCACTTCTTTATATTATCAAGAAGCCGGTAAGTGCGAGCAGTTTTCCTGAACTGCGGTAAATCCGAGTTGTGAACATCGCCGGGCTGTGGTTTTGTACCTGCCCCGTGGTTGCTCACTTCATGCCCATTGCTTTGGGATAAAGGAGTTCTTACTCTGACTACGCCGTGTTTGCCAGCGCATAATTCTGCACCCGGTTCTTTCAAGTTAGCTTGTGCCTAAAAGCGGCTCCATTTGCCACTCACTGCACCTCGGACATCGGCCCGTCGTCTGCCAGCTCAAACAGCCGCTGGCAGAAACGTTGCAAACACCGGGGATGCTGACAACGCAGGATCAACCACAGTTATTCTCAACCCTGGCCGCCCGCCGCTGCTAGATTCTCTGCAGCGAAAGCATCCACCTGTTTTTAAGATGGACAGAGAGGGTTTTCCCCGCTCCCCTCCCTTTGCTGGGACTCGCGCCCGGCCCTTGTTGTGAGACGGGGGAGCGCCTGAAGGTACGAGGGGATGGCACGGGATGCCGGCCGGGCCGGGGTGGGAGCGCGGGGGTCACCCGCGGGAGCGTGCCCAGGAGCTTTCCAAAGCTGGGGTGCCTGGGGTGGGTGCAGCGGCACCCTGTTTCCCGGGGAAGGCTCCACGTCCAGGGTTGTCAGCTGCAGAGACCAGGAGGGAAGGGAAAAACAGCTCTTTGGGTAGGAAAGCACTTCGTGAGAGAGCGGCTGTTTCCCAGCGCTGCGCCTAAGCGCTCGGAGAACCACGGATACGGGGGACGAAATCCTCAGCGGTGGCACCTTGCCCGGTGAGCGGGGAGGGTGAGGAGAGGCAAGCGGTGACGGGAGAGGGACCCGGAGGGAGGGCAAGCGGTGGGGAGCATACTAATAATAAGGTCAAGATTAGAAAGATTAGAAAAGGAAGAAAATATTGCACAGAGAGCTTGCAAAAAAAAAAAAACAAAAAAACAAAAAACAAACAAAAAAAACCACACCACACCAAGTGTCATGATTATTTGTTGAACAGAACAATGTACTGCTTAGATTGGGTTACAGAATTCTGATTTGTTGCGTGTGATGGTTAATTGTAAAGGGGTACATAAAAATATAATTCTCTTAAAAGGAATCAAGAAAGGGAATGATACAGATCAGTCTGTGGCATCTCAAGAATTTATCTTGGATACAGAAATATATTTAAATAGAGTGGCACCAGCTGTATCCCGATGTGATGCTTTTAAGGGGTTGGATTTCCGCCTGTGTTTTCTGCTTGCTTCGAGGTTTCGGCGTTTGCTAGTAGTGACCTATTTGAGCGGGTCCTGCCGCAGTGTGAGCCGCAGTGCCGAGACCCGTGCTGAAACATTCCTGCGTAATACTGTGCCGACGGACACTTCTCTTCGACCAGAAGTGCTTGGCTTGCGCTGCCGCCGTGTATTCGTTTACAGCTGCGGCGGGTAGGGAAGGAAGCGCTCCGGCCCTTCTCCCGCGCCAGGCAAGGTGGCATTCACACGAACGTGTGCCCTGGCAGGAGAGCGGGGGCATGTCTGCTCCCAGCTGGCCGGCTCAACCGGAGCCTTGCGAGGGGGCACGCGCTGGGCTCCTGAGGCAGGGACTTGGCTCCTGGGTGAGGATTCACTTGGTGACAATTCCGCCTGTGCAGAGCAGGCGGCTCCAGCACTCGCACGGCTCGGAGGTGGCACCCGCAGCTGGGAGAAGAATCAGGTGGTGCCTTCAGAAAGCGGACCGAAGCTAACATTGCGGGTTTGAAGGCATCTTCAGAGCTGTTGTCCTCTTGCGGCTCACCTTACAGGTCGCTGGCTGCGCAAACCCCCCCGGCATGAGCTCTCGGAGCTGCCACCCCGGTGTCTTTCGGGGCGTGTGCTGCTCGCTGTGTCCTCGCTCGGCCTCGCACTACCAGTCCTGCCGCGTCTGCAGCCCCGGGTGCCAGCGGTGCGGGCCGGGCTCGCTCGGTGCCGGCGTTGGCCTCCGCTTCCCAACCCGACGGGCAGCGCGGGCGCTCTGGGCGCGTGAGCTGGGCTGCGAGTAGCCAAAGCGCGCCAGCATCGTGGTGCTTGTTTTCCCTCTGCGTGTTCAGGAAGGGTCGAGATGCTGAACGCAATCAGTGGCAAAGAAGTCTGTCAGCTTGGCTGGCTGAAAATCAACATTAAAGATCAAATTAAAAATGTATGTAGATTAAGAGCAAAACTAATGGCTTGACCTAGATAAAGCGAGTGCCTAGGACAGCAGCGCATTATCTGCTGAGCAAAATCTCAGTCAATTATAAATTCAGATTGCTTGAGACTCGTAATTACGATCCTCTCTGTGGAGCCCTGCCCTGCCCCGAGCCCTGCCTGCGCCGGCGGTGGCTGCCGCGGTGCCGGGGCCGGGCGCGCGGTTACGCCGCGCAGCAACTCCTGCGAGGGAGAGATTACAGCAAGAAGGGCTTTGACTGAAGAGCTCTGGCTGGCTCCTCTCGTCCGTGATCTGCGGCGGAGGGAGTTTTCAGGAAAAGGATCTTGCCTTGATTATTCGCTGCTGTCCTTTGCTTCTCCATCTGCTCTGTTCCCTTCGCAGGAACCGGGTAAGGGCCAGCTCAGAGGAGGCTTTTCCTTTGCCATTGCTGAGGCTTCTGTTGATCGACAGGCTGGAAATACCAAAAAAAAGATAAAGATGTGTTTTGTAACACTTTTATATATGCCCTTTGCTAAAGAAAGAGCAATAAGCCAGGTGGAAAGCCCGTCTGTTATGCTTCAGAGAGGTGAGCTGCCTCCAGTGGGTTTGTGTGAGTGGGACTCAAGATTTAAAAAAAAAAAAAAAGTCCCTGTGCTAGACAAATTGTGTGCAGAAGGTTGATAGTTATTCCAAGGCTCTTAAGAGAGCGGTGGGGTAGAAAAATGAGAAAAAAACCTTCCTCCATGCTGCTATATAGGACTTCTTCGCCTTGGGACTTGTGAACGTGTTCTCACTTGCGCTGCATGAGTCACTGAGATTGCTGCTTAATTCATAATTTACTGTACTGCCATGGGGCTAAACTGAATTTTATATATATGTATATATATTTCCCCCCCACAAAGAAGAGTTAGCTGAGAACGAGGGTTACAATTGTGACTGCTGTGACTCCTACACAGAACATGGGAGAGCTGTTACCAGCAAAAATACAGAAAGCTCTGGTTGTGTTGCAGCTGTCGCCCCGTTGCTCCGGGCCAGCAGCAGGTAACGCTTTGCTGCTGGAGACCGCGTAGAGAAGGAGGTGCAAACCCGGCTGAGGCTTGCTGCGGACCAGGTTTGCAGCGGTGGGAGTTGCAACCGCCCTGTTGCTTCGGGGACCCTGGTAGGGTGACGGGTGGTCACTGTGGACGCTGCAGCCCCGGCCGTGCTGGCAGACGGCCACACCTTGATGGCAGCCCTGGCTGAGGTTCAAGCTCACCTACAACGGTCGCAGTACCGGTGCAGGCAAGTCCATCCCTTCCTCCTGCCCACCTCCTCTCCGCGGCCGTGCCGGAGATCCGGGTGCCTGCACCGCAACCTGCCGCAGCTTTGGACCGCGAGCCGGGGTCGCAGCTGCTGGGGTTATCGATGGGCGTTCCAGGGCGAGCAGAGCCCCTGCCTTCACCTGCCAGCCTGCTCCTCAGCCTTACCTGCTGTTTCTTCTGCTTTCTGTGCACGAGTCCAGGCATCTCTGCTCCCCAGCAAGCTCCTGAGGCTTTTTAGCATTGGCTTCTTTCTCCTGAGGCAGGTAGACGGTGAGAAAAAAACAGTAGAAGCACGCTGTGGGGTTTATCTCTGAGTTGTAATCCCTGGTTATAAGAGTTCTCTCTGAGCAGGGGAGACCTGCGGTCAAAACAGTGTCCCTGCCACAGGGTTATCATTCCCATCGCTCTGTGGCGACAACCAAACGCCTTGCAAAGCAGCAAGCGCTTAACTGATGCTGCACGCACGCAGAGGAGCATCTCGCCTTGTCCCTGGTGCAGACAGAGGCCTCTGATCCTCTGCCAGGTTCCCCTGTCAAGTGGCCTGGCCTCTGCCACGCAGTTCCCCTTCGGGTGCCACGCAGCGGGAGGCAGTCGCTGCTACGGCTTGGATGCCAAAACTGCAACCAGTCGAGGGCCCCTTGATGGGAAATTGCGAAAGGTCCTGGGGGTGCATCGCATCTGCAGGAGCCCAGGGCGCCTGCAGCCGTGCCGAGCCCTGGGGAGGGGACAGTCCCCGGCACCCGGCGTGCCCTCCCCACGGAGGTGGAAGCTGCTCGGACGCAGGGAAGCTCCATGCGCTGGAAGCTGTAGCCGTGGAAATAAGGCTGGCGATAAGTGAGGCTGAAAATAAAGCAGGGCCACAGCTCCAAGCTTTGGGGTTTTTTGGCCTGCCAGCGGGAAGCCTCAGCAGTGCTGGGTGTTCTGCACGTTGGTCTGCCGCCTTCGAGCCGCGGCCCGGGCGCCGCAGGAGGTGGCTGATGAGCACATCTGGGGCTGGCGTCACCTCCCCGCCGCAGCCCACGCGTCCCTACCGTTTTGCTCGGAATCGCTGAAAACGCCGACGTGCTGCGCGCGGCGGGAGCGCGTCCCTGGCAGCGCGCGCAGGTAACGCGCCGGGGCGGTGCGAGCCCAGCACCGCGTCAGCGCCGGTACCCACCCGCGGAGCACGAGCCGTGCAGAAATACGACGTGTTCCTGGCTGCTTTGCCCCACAACAGGGGAGGGATCGAAATGTGCCCCACTGTCTGATGTAGCTCCCAGTGTAAGTTTTCCATCAGCACGGAGGATGCAAGTGTTGGTAACTGTTTAATGACTGATCATTTGTAGGTCACGGGGACCAGAAATCACCACTGAGCGCTGGGATCCCTGATTTTTTTTTTTTTTTCCTCCCCACCCAGAAATCGGCTTCTTGGGCAGAGTTTGGATTTCCACCCCCCCCAAAACTAAGCTATTAAGGGTTTTGAGGTAGCAGAACTGAGAAACTGCGTTGGTTAGATTAATTTCTTCCTTTTTCCAAACCTATTTTCACATCCAAGCTGATTTCAATGTCACTATCTCTATCTCAAAAGCAGCTTGAGCTGGAAAATGAAAGCGCAAAGCTGTGCAAAAGTCACTCGACAACACTGTGTTTGGGAGGAGGCTAAAGGATTAATCTCCATTCTTTGAGTCCTGCGAGACAGCAGGTCGGAACTGAAGCCTGTGGAAGAAGCAGGATGGTAAGCAGATGAAGTTATTTTTAAATAACCTTCTTTATTAAAGTCTCCCTCAAAAATGCCTTGATTTCAGAAAGTGGCTGGTGGTCAATCTGTTCAGCTGTTGCATCAGCCTCAAGCAGTAGGAAGTGATGAAGGTGATGGTTAAAGATATGAATGAATTTCACCTTTGTTGGGCTTGATACACCAAAATTCACAGTTCTTATCGGCTGTACGAGCGTGGAGACGGTGGGGTGCGAGAGCTGAGGAGCGTGTGAGGCCGCGGGCGCCAGATGCTGTGCTCGTGAGGGACGGTGTGCTTGGAGAGTCGGCTCGTTTCGGGAGGATGAAGCCAACAGGGGACGTGCCATTGACCCGCTGCCTGGCGGTGCTTGGTACAAACCCGTCGGTTAAGGGACGTGGCGCGAGGCGAGCAGCCGTGCCCGGGCCAGCAAGGTCAGAGGAGCAAGGAGGGGGCAGATGTGGGGTGTCCAGATGTCCGGGCAGCAGCCCTGGCCCTTCGGCCCCTTGCTTTGGGAGATGTCGTGCTTGGGAAGGCACCGGCTCTCGATGGGGCTGCCGGAAGCATCAGTGTCTTCCGTCTGCTGGCGTGCGGGATGGTTTTCAAAGGATGCAGCTGATTTGGACACCGCGTCTTTGCCACATTGCAACCAGCTGGTGCCCGTGCCTGCCGCAGCCTCGCCCGCAGCCTCCCGGCTCCTCCGGGCCTTCAGTCTTGCAGCTGCAAAGCATCAGATATGCTTTCAAAAGCACAAGGAGGAGGAATAAAAGTCCCCGAACCTTTTGCCATCAAATTGGCAACATGCTCACAGGGAGTCCGAGTGGGCGACGTTTCTGCTGGCGCCTAAGGATGAGGCCAGAGGATGCTCAGACCACGTTATCGCTTGTGGGGAGGCTGCTAATGTCCCGGTGCCATCCCTTGCTCCCCACACGAGTAGTATTTGCAACGGTATTTTGCTTTTATTTTAATTAGCTGCTGGGCCGCTGGCAAGATGCCGGCGTGGGCAGTGGTCAGACCGGGTTTGGAAGACGCCCAGGTTTGGATGTGCAACGCCAAGGGCCGTTCAGCTGCTCCGGGGGCTGCCGTGCCCCTGGTGCTGCTTTCCCGTCGGACAGCGGCGTGTTTTGCATCGGTGGGGTCTGTGCTTTCTTGTGACGCTGCCAGGTACCTGGCTCAAGGACGCTCTTTGGAAGATGTAATTTTTTCAACACTCTGTAAATAAATCTGGCTCGAAGCGCAGCGTTTCCACTCCGAGCAGCCCTGCAGCGCTTTCATCAGGGGGCTAGCCAGCAATGAAAATGCGTCCAAGTCACTGAAGGGGGACAGGGAATTTTCTTGGCAGATGCACCAGTAAATTAGAAATGAAAAACTTAAGAGCGTGTCAAATTCTACAAGTGCAGCAGCTCCATATCGTTAGGTATTAAATTCTTGCTTAACTTTATACCTTAGGATGATTGACTTTTACATGGTGGTTAGTTGGGTGGGGACAATTTGTGTGGCAGTGCTGCTCGTGCCTCCTGCCGGCGCTGGGCAGGACGCGGAGGGAAATGCGGGCGCTGGGGGTACATCGTCTGCTCGGAGGGCTCGAGGGGGAGCTGGGGGGCCTGACAAGGGAAGGAGCTTTCTCCCTGCAGCAAGAGCCTGGCAGAACCTGGCGTTGATGGCCCTTTGTTACTCGTGTCATAGACCTGGGGGCTTGAAGACCGCCAAGAAAATTAATGATGAGCAGGAAAAAGTCTCTGGTTCTCCCTTCCCTGGAGAGGGGTCTACCCCGGGAGGAGGGAGACGTGAAGACGAGCAGGAAGGTGTTAGCAGCATGCGTCCCGCTTGGGAGCTGGGCTCTTCTGGGACCTCCGCGCTGCCTCTCAGGTAGCCGTGGCCGCCTCTCCGAGAGCCTTGTGCCGGTGGGCTGGTGGCCTGGCCCTGCCGTGAGAAGACGGGCGGGTTGCGGGGGAGCCTTGGGCAGGGGTGGAGGGAGGCTGGTCCAGGGCTCCCCCTCGGGCAGCCTCAGCTCAACGTCGAGTTTGGGAGGTGCTGTCCTGTTGGTTGTGCCAACGGGTTCCGCTCCTGATGCTGTTTTGCACAACTCCATTGGGTGGTGGTTGCTCTGGACCTGAAATAATGTGTTCGAACACTGCAAAAATTGAAGTCTTAAACATCTGCAAAGTCCAGCTGTGGCTTTTAGTGGGCTCTTCTGCTGCCGGAGCGGTGTCCATCAAACAGGCTTATGCGTGAGATGACAGGTTTAGCAGTTGAGTTTTCAGTGCTATTTCTGGAGAAGGGGAGTAATCTCTGAGATCTAATACTTAATACTGCTTTCCAGCATAAACCAATCTATGCCAGTCCTTGAGCCATGGCCCTGTAGCTTTTTAAGGCAATTTATGTTCCCATCAAACCTGATCTTTGTTCTAGCCATCCCTTGTCATGTGATTTAACAGATATTTTTTTCTCCCCTCTGTCAACAGTTTTGTTAACAATATAGATACTTTTATGTTATAGTTTTCTTTATAGCATCTCTCTGGATGCCTCAAATCTGTGTTATCTTTTGCAGTTTCTAAATTTCCATCTAATTCTGATTTTTTTCTTTATGTACTCCTGCTGTTTCTCTGCAATATAAACTCTTTCAGGGAAAACTTACCCTCTTGCGAACAATTTCCTTCCCAGAACAGGTACTTTTGTTTCCTGAAACAACTGCAAGCCGTTATCTTTTCAAGGCTTCTGCTTTGTGATGTTTTTAAGTGTCTGAGCTGAACTTCAGCTCTTTCAGTTCTGCATGAATAGGTTTTTTAAAATAAAAAAAAAAATTAGTGCAACTCCAGATCCCATGGAAAGTCTCCAGAGGTGCAGGATTCCCTGCGTGGGAGGTGATGCTCCACCAGCTGCCCAGCGTGGCCTCGTGGCCTGTCCCCCGGGAGCTCTTTTTGGGGTGTTTTTCTGTTCTTGCTCCCTTTCCTTGGGTTCCTCTAAGATGGTTTTGCTCCTTGCAGACCTGAACCTTGCCCAAGGGCAGGATGCCATTTAAGACTCTTCTCAGCTATTCTGCGGTGCTGCTTCCAGCAAGCTCATGCTACCTGTGCCTTTTTTTTGTTTTCTCCCCCCCTTATCTTTCTGAGCTTTTACTCTGAATTTTCCTCTTTGCTTTGTGTCTTTGGTAACCCAATCCCTTGGAGCTTGCGCTTGGTATGTCCTGCGGTCTGCCGTGTTCCCATGGCTTCTCCCGCGCTCCGTGTCCCCGATCCTGCACCGCCAGCTCCCCGGGTTCCCCACCCTTGGCTCCAGCCCTCAGGTCTCTCACAGGGGTCTCGGGATGGGGGAGGTTGTTCTTTTTGGACTTGTAGGTGCGTTTCCCTTGCGACACGTGTATCCCAAAATCTATCTGCAGCGTGTCCTTGTGTTTCCTCAGCAGGGTCTGATGGTCTGTCTTGCTTTCTCCCCGCTTAGCTGCAGGTTATGAAGCCGTTCGGTGCTCTGGCCCTATTCAGAAATACCTTCCCGTGCAGGTGACCCTCTCGCGTTCAGGGGCCGAGGGTGTGAGCCTCGATACTCCTCCGTCGGCCGGCTGTGTTTCTGGAGAGCTCATGGCTGCTGCGTTTTCTCCTTTATCAGGACTTTTCCCTCTTTCTGTTCCCCGCACCGTGCGCTGGCTTCAGCAGCAAGCCAAGGGGCGGTGGGCAGGCCCCCGGGGAAGGGGAGGGGGTCTGGGGCCGCTGGCGCTGGAAGGTGGTGCCTTGTGAACACGCTCGCTTGAGGGAGAGAAAGTCCATTTTCTCTTCAAAAACCAAAAGTGCTCAGCCAGCAGTTTTGGAGAGCGTAGCCCCGCTTTCCCGTGGGGCGAGGCTGGGTGGCACCGCTGCCCCGCGGGTCCTGCCGCGCTCCTGCCCGCCCGGCGCGAGCCCCCGGCCCCGGGGCGCAGGGCTGCCGACCGCCGCAGCTCAGCTCGCCGCACGTCCCCCTCCCTCCCGCCTGGCACCGGGGCCCTCCGCTCACCGACACAACCCGCAGCTTTGCCAAAAGATTAATATTCCTGCCCTGAGTAGCTGTTGTTTAATATTCAGGATATATTGCATTATGGGCATAATGAATATTCAAGAGCGTGAATTAGCATAGCTCAGTTAATTATGCTCCGCGTGCAGCCGGGAAGGTGCTGGCTCTCGTTAGGCCTGTGCTCAGCTATTCGTGGCGTGTACTCTCGCTTGGAAAATGTGTCCCAGCAACGTTCGGTATCTTTAAGTGATTTCGAGAATCGGTTGCGTGCGCTGGGGTGAGCGTCATATGAATTTCTTAGCAGGCTCGAAGTCATGCTCTGAGATGCTGAATATTGCTATTATTATCACATTAGACCCTTAAATAGGCTTACAGGTGTTATTAAGTGATTTTACCATGACGGCTGACATGCTTTTTTAAAATACCTAATTTGAATATCCTATCAGTGTAGTTCGATGTGCCCTTTTATAGAAATTAATGTACAATAGCAGCACGACTGCTGATAAAAATCCTCCTGCGCTGGGAGTGGAAACGGATCTTGGGACCTTGAGATGAGGGATGTGTGGGGTTACCTGCTCTGTTCTTGCTGCGAGCAGGTCCCTGGAGTGTCCCGGCTCCTGCTTTGGGCTTTCTTCTCCGCGTGCTGGCTCCTGGGACACTGTCCCATTGCTGGAAGGGGCACGTCATCCGCTGCGGAGCTGAGCACGTCCCATGGAGTTGGCAGGCTCCGGCTCGCGATGGGTCACTGGTCGCTTGACCTTAAAGGGCTTTTCCAGCTTAAATGATTCTATGATTCAATGAGTGGCTGGTAGATCAACCCACCTCGTTTCCATCTTTATAAACAGGTATGTCTGTGACAAGGAGAGCAGAGGTGTGTCCCCAAAATCTCTTGTGCTGTCTTCCGGATGAACAAGTTCTTGCACCTCTAATATTTTTTCAGAGCTTCTTGCAGGCTGGTCCATAGGAGACCACATCTGTAGCAGTTGGAGAGCCCTGTCCTTGCGGGATGTCATGACTGTATAATGCTATACAATGTGCAGTGTAAGCATATAGCTCCTATACTACCGATGGGTAACCTATAGCATCTGTGTCAGAAGATGGAAGCACCACCACGGGCCGTGCAGCCGGGCTGGATGACAGTGCTGGGCTAGCACCAAGAGAGAAGTCTTGCTGGCTAATTAGACTGGTGCCTTTCTCTCGTGATGGTGGTCTGGCCGCACGCAGCAGGATTAGGGCTGCCTTCGGGTGCCTGGAGTGTCCGTGCGCCGTGTGACTTTGGGAGCTGGGAGCCGGTGTGCCGGTTTTGGGGCGTAGAGCAACATCCTTGTCTTTGCTGCTTGGAGCAAACGGAGTCTCAGACGTGAAGAGCAGAGATGTTTCCAATCAGCTCTCTCTCTAAGGCACGGGTTAGGCGTCTCTTCTGCTCCCGCCTGTTACCGTCCTTTTATTTGGTTGGTTTGGGAGTGTATTTTGCTTTGATGGGAACCTGCCCACAAAGTGTTCTCGGGAGGGATGTCAGCTGTCACCGTGTCACCTGCGTGCTGCTCTGCACGGTGGGTCGCAGCGCCCGATCCCGTCGGCCTGGTGCGAGCAGTGCTTTGTTAACCTGCCCCGGGGAGAGGCCCCGGGCTCCGCAGGGATCGGCCCGAGCAGCCCGGGGCAGGACGCGCTCCTGCCCGGCGGCCGGAGGCGCGGGTGGCCACGCTGGCCGGGAGCGCGGGACGCTCCTGGCGTGAAATGCCTTTGTCACCCGGGAAAGCTGTTGGGTGAATCAGCTGCGTCCCGCGTCTCCTCCAGCGCGGCCCTGCGGAGCCCCGACCGCGCGCAGCCGGGCGGGAGAGGAGCCGCCGCGGAGCCGCGTTGGAGGGAGGCCCCGCGGCCTCGCCGCCCTGCGACCTCCAAAGCTCCTCGGGGGGAGGCCCCGCGGCCTCGCCGCCCTGCGACCTCCAAAGCAACCGGCCCGGCTTCCCGCTCGTCCTCCACGTGCCGACCCCGCTGCCTTCGGGGAGGGAAAACGCGTGGCTCGGAGGCAGCGCGCCGNGGGGAGGCCCCGCGGCCTCGCCGCCCTGCGACCTCCAAAGCTCCTCACGGGGAGGCCCCGCGGCCTCGCCGCCCTGCGACCTCCAAAGCTCCTCACGGGGAGGCCCCGCGGCCTCGCCGCCCTGCGACCTCCAAAGCTCTTCATGGGGAGGCCCCGCGGCCTCGCCGCCCTGCGACCTCCAAAGCTCCTCGGGGGGAGGCCCCGCGGCCTCGCCGCCCTGCGACCTCCAAAGCAACCGGCCCGGCTTCCCGCTCGTCCTCCACGTGCCGACCCCGCTGCCTTCGGGGAGGGAAAACGCGTGGCTCGGAGGCAGCACGCCGCTTCTGACGCAGCTCGTTCGCGTCCTGGGCCAGCTGGGACGAGGAGGGAGGGTTCGCGGTGTCCGCCGGCTGAGCACCCAGCGCTGCGACTTTCAAGGCACATCTGGTTGCGAGGGGCCGGGATCTGGGCACTTTAGTTTTCAAAATCAGCATGGTATGCAGCCGAGTTCTTGTGAGCCTGCGCACCCCTTTCCGCTCTTACGGGCGTCTCCGATTTATGGGATAAGCTCAGAAAATAATGTGCAAAGAGGCGTGTGTTGTGCGGGATGTGCCAAAGCAATAAATCCAGATTCCTTCCCTGTTTCTCTAAAGGGCTTTTGGGAACTAAACATCCGGCATCCAAGAGAAAACGTGCATGGGTTGTCTTTCAGCGTGTGCTGTTTGGCTTTATTTATTTATTTTTATGATGATGATGATTGGAAAATAAAGGTCACGAGGCAAAAGACCCTGATGGATACGCCCACTGCAGCTCCGCATCCTGGCAATCGTCTGACGTTTGTGGTGGAGTGATCCATAAAAATCCAGACTATAATATAAAACATCAAAAAAAAAAAAGCCCCCTCTTTGGCCTCCCACGGAAGGAATTATGTCCTGCCTGAAGCTCTCCCAGTACTGTGAAGAAGGAGACGTTTCCAGGAGCAGCGGTTCAAGGGTAATGGGGTCTGCAGCGTGGCCTCTAACAAAATTGAAAGCTCTTTCTAAAGTGTATTTGTAAAGGTTTATCTCAAAATAACTTACCCTGAGTACTTCCATACTGCTTAAAATGGTATTCTTCCCAGATAACTGGTGTGGGGAACCGTTTTTTATTAATGCTGGATGGAGGTTTGTGGGTTTATTGGGTGCAAGAGTTTAAAGTTGGATATTCTCTGATGGTATCTGCAGACGTAGAACTGGGCAAGGGTCTCGGGGAAGCTGTAAGCCCCGTAGCGGTGTCCAGGGAATGTTAACGTTTTATGAGACTAATCACTAGGTTAAAGCTATGAGAGTTTAAGTCCGAATTTCTTTTCAGCCACACCTAGCTTCTGACAGCAATGTCTTTCTTACCAGAAACTCCTGACGCTTGGATCCTCGGCAGGAAGCCAAGCAGGCTGGAAAACTGAAAGACGCTTAGAGACGGTGTTGTGGAGAAAGGCGCGTGGACCCAGGAGTGCCTATTTTAGGAATGCTGTTTGCAACATGAACGTACTGACTTTGTTGTGAACGTGCAAGGCGAGGACAAATGCAGAAGGTTATTTATGCATCTGAGGGGTAGAGACAAGAGGTAGGAAACACGTGATGGCTTTCACTGCGTTCTCCTCCCAGATGCTCTCAGGCACTGGCATGGAGAGCGTGGTGGGTGTTGTCCTCCAGAGGAAGGGCTGCTGAAGGAGGTACAGCTGCGGTTGCTGGTGATTGTTGGGCATGGGCTGAGCCCTGCGCCCGCTCTGTTTCCAGAGAAGTGATTTATCTTTCCTGACTCCTTAAGTGCTGCTGGCTTGGCCCCTAGAACTTGCGCCTTGGGCAACAGCCTCTTCCCATGTTTTGCTGATGCTGCTGGCACATCTGTCGGTGAGATCAAGACCTGCTGCAAAAGTTGCAAGAAATTATATCTCTCCTGGGACGCCTGTCTCTGGTAGCTCTGGAGGCCATTAGACCATCCCAGCGCCATCCATTCCTTTCCATATGAAGCTCACAAGTCTCAGCTGAAGCTCCATCATGGAAAAAATCATAAACGCCACTTGTCCGATTTGCTGAGCGTGTGACTTGTGTTGGCAGAGGACTTGCCAAGGGCAGTGCTGGGTTTGCGGGCATGCATTGGTGCTGCCCGGGCGAGGGGGAATCTCTTTGGGCCCGTGCCTGTCCATCTCTGCAGTCCACTGAAGAGCAGCCATGCAAAGATGTCAGCAAGAGCCGTTCAAGCAGCTTAAATCGCTGCTCACAAAGCAGCAGCTGGCTCAGCTTTTCACTCTTGCTGCACTTTGATCTGACAAGCATTCGCTAAGAAAATTAGCTGTAAGGTCTTCGCTCTTGTGAAGCGCAGGCGGTCTGGAGCATGAAGCGTAGCCGCGAGGACCGGCTCTCCCCAGGCCTGCTGCGAAGAAGGGTGCTGCACCACCCCCCGCACGGCTTCTCGCGCGCTTGGCCTGCTCTGCTCCTCGTCTAGGACTCTGATTCCCCCCTTAGCGAGCAGAGCTGCTGCTGGGAGCAGGGACGGTGCTGGGGGTCCTGCCCGAGCAAGGGCTGGGGGACCGGGCTCCTGGAGATGACCGTCTTCTGGGACTGCGGGCGGGAGAAGTTCTCTATTCCCCTGAAGCCTCCTGTTCCCTTGAAGAGCCTTTTGAGTTGGAGGAAGAACTTAATCTTTGCTAAGATTGATTAAATTAATTTCTTAAGATCGTAGGCGCAGGTGTTGTCCCAGTCCCTCATCCCCAGCCGTGAGCCCGCTCCCGTGGCCGTGTGGTCCTTCTCACGCTGGCTGGACGGGCGGTCCTTTGCCAGCTGTACTTTGGGCTGAATCCCCCCAAAACAGCTTATGGTAATTCAGCCTCCTACTCCTTGCTTGCCTGTGGCAAGTTCTTAATTGCTCTGCCTCAGTTCTCCATCTTTAAAGCGGTGCCATGCGAGATCGGCGTTTGAAAGACAAAATGGCAGAGAGGAGCTCCCACCGAAGGGCAGCGCGGCCTCCTGAGCTCCGTGCTCAGCTGGCCAAGGGGAGAGCTATTGATTTTTCGTTACCTTGTTTTCAAATGGAGTTGTCAGTTTTCTGACTGAACATTATGTGCCGTTAACGATTTGCTGTCTCCACTTTTGTTTTAAAGTCTTGCTGTTCACCTCTGGAGAGGTGAAGGTGTAGGGGCCGGCACCCAGGAGGCATGCTGGGGAGAGCAAGGTACTTCCCACCTCTTTGGGTCATTTGCTGTCAGCTCAAAAAAAAAAAAAGAGCAATATTATGCGGGAAGGCAAAGGGAGGCTTCGCTTCCTCGCTGGCGTGGAGACCCTCGGGGTGCCTCTGGGGAGCAGCGGCTGTACGGAGCACGCCGCGCTCGCCGGAGCACTCGGATGGATGTCCCCACCCTTGGCGAGGCTCCATCTGCTCTTCCTGGGGTGAGGAAAGTTCAGTTAATTCGTCATTCATTAAATGGAGGGAGAGCCTTGCCTCCTCCTTCTCTTGATGCATCTTTTTCTCCATCTCCCGTGTCTGGAGTCCAGCCTATGGCCGAGGCTGGGTCAGACCTGTCTGGACACAGCGCGTGGGCAGCTCGGGCGGCTGGACACGCCGCCATGCCGCGAGCAGCGCGGCCGGATCCGGCCGCGTCCCGGCAGCCTGGTCTGGGAGAGTCTCTGCTCTTCACCCTCGGGCTGCTCCTGCCAGCCCTCAGCATCGCTCCTGGAGAGCAAGCAGGGAGGAACGCGGAGAAAGCCAGCACCTGCTTGGCAGGCGTTCCAAGTGCCTCTTTGGTCCTTCTGCGGACTTTTGCGTGCCTGANCTGGAGGGATTTAAAAGACGTGGAGATGAGGCGCTTGGGAACATGGTTTAGTGGGCATGGGGGGGTTGGGTTGACGGTTGGACTCGATGATCTTAGAGGTCTTTTCCAACCTTAGTGATTCTATGGTTCTATGAAGAAGCGATGACTTTTCCTCCGCTGTCGCCAGAGGAGCTGGTGCTCGGGAAGCATCGGTCTGCCGACAGAAGCCAAGGGGTCACAACGTCTGCCGTCCTCAACCACCCCCTCCGCGCGTGGTGGCTCTGGAAGCTGTGGGACGCAGGCGAGCCGGGAAGCCCGGGGACTCGGCCACCTCCGCAGGGGTCACGGAGCAGCGTGTCCGCTTCCTCCGACCCGGGACGCCCGCGTCCGCGCGCAGGGCGAGGCTGGGCTCTCCCTGCTCCTGCTGCTGGAGCGGGTGTCTGTCCGCAGTGGCTGCTGCTGCGCGGGCTCCACGCTGGCGCGAGGCTTGGCAAGTCACCGCTTTGATGCGGTCCCAGTGACAAATTACTCCTCAGATGCTCGCAGGCTTCACGCGCCGTCTGAACGTCAGCTCTTTCCAGTGCATCAGAAGCAAAGAGGATTTGCATCCATTATGATTATCTTTGCAGTGCCGCTGGGTTGGAGAGGGCTGGTGCTATTCCTTCAGTGCTGGAGCTATGGAAGGGTGGTGGTTTTTTTGCTTTAATCTTAAAAGTCATGAGAAGAAAGGGTGAATTTTAGGATTTTGACAGCAGAGCCCGCCTGCAGGTGATGTGTGCAAGGCTGGAGGGACCGGGTACAGAGAAGTTTTCTCAACCCCAGCCACAGGCGTGAGCTGCAGTGCGCCGGCTTGTCCACCACAGGGGTCAGAGCTTTTCCCGTAGGAAATGTCCTCATCCTTCCCATCGGGGCATGCGTGCGGGTGTTGCTGGGGCCCATGTGGGAGCGGTGCTAATGCAAACGAGCGCTGGTTGCTTGGGACCGCAGCGCTGCTCAGAGAGGAATCCCGTTGTCTGTCCGTTGGCCTGATGCTTCCGTTGGAGACGAAGCGCTGGTTATTTATTTCTTGGTCTTCCCCTCTTGTTGTGGCTTTTCTTAGACGCATCTCCTATGCTGTGCACGGGGGTCTGCTCCCCTCGGGGGCACCCCGGCCCCGTGGGCAGCGTCTCGCCAGCAGCACACACCGCGCGGCTGCGCTGGCTGGTGCGCGCTGCCAGGACCCGCAGTTTGGGCGTCCGGCTCCTCTCACCATCTCCTCAGCAGCTCTCTGAGCCCCAAGACCTAACTCAGTTGTAGCGTAGCTGTTGCCTCCTAGGAGAAGCGAAACTAGTTATTTTCATGAGCTCCTTCGTGCGTGTGTTCTTCCCGATGAAATGTGAGGCAGATGCATCTCGTCTTCCTTGCTGCTGGCCCGTGGTGCTGCGGTTGCTGCTGCGCTCAAAGGGGAGCAAAGCGGGATCTTGACTTTTGTGTTGCTTCCAAGGTCAGCCGGGCTGCCGTCGTCGTCAGCGGAGCGCTGCCCCTGCCTCGGGAAGCCCGTGCATCTGGCCGGGGCAGGATTTGCTCAAACCCTTCCGCATCGTCCCTTGCGTAAAAACTAGCCTTTCCGTTTAATCTAATGCCGCTTGATTTTTAAAGCTGTGATTTTTAATTTGACAGTGTTCCTTGCCAGTCCTAGCAGGAAATATGTTTGGGACCAGTTGGGAAACAGAGGAAAAAAAATTTCCAGAAGGTTTTTTCACTTCTTTGATCTATCTTTTTTTTTTTTTTTTTTTAACAGAAAGCACAGCAAGAGAATGAGTAGTCTCCTGCAATCTGTTTGCTGCGCTCTGGGTATTAGAGGGTGATACCAGCTGGGCTGGTAAAAAAAATCTTAAAAAAGAATAATCCCAAACGCACATTAGCAATTAAACTCGTCACTCACTGAATCAATTTCTCCCCTTTTTCTCTTTCTTTCTTTTTTTTTGTTTCTCTTTCATTTATTTCTGAATTCTGGTCTGAGGCCGTGGCAGCCGGGGGTTGTGCATCGGACAGATGCTGACTTATTTTATATTCCACTCAGGCTTAATGAACACAGTACGTAAGCGTGTTGGTGCGCTGCGGCCGCGGGGGTGCGCGGTACAGGAGGGCCAGAAGGAAGGGAGGAGGCCAAAACGAGCAGACCCAGCCCCTGTTGGGGAAGCGGACGGGAGAGGCTCCTGCTGCGCCTGCCGCCTGCTTGCGGAGCTGGTGGGATACCCCCGGCCCCGCTCCCCCCGCGCTCGGCCCGGGGAGGGGAGCGATGTGCGGCCGAGCAGAGCTCCGCGGGGCCCGGAGCCACCGGGAGCCTCCGCGCCATCGCTGCCCTGCGCCGGGGGTCCGCTGGTTCCCCCAGACCCTCCCTCGGGGCGCGAGCATCTCCCGCCGCGTGCCTGTGTCCTTCAGCTGCAGCCAGCCTCCCTCACAGCCGGGGCGACTTTTCCAGCAAATCTTTCGGAACTGTCAGGGAACCTCCCAGCCCCGAAGCCTTTACCCTGAGAGCTGCAGGGCGGTAAATCCCCGTGAGCCAGGCTGTGCCCGCTCCCTCGCGAGCTGGACCAGGTGGCCGTGGGGGGACGATGACAGCCCATGACAGCCCTGGTAATTTGAGGGCACCTGGCATCACCTCTCCCCGTGCCTGGAGAAGCGAAACCCTCCCCTTGCCCCGCTGGCCTGACGTGCTGCAGTTCAGCGTCTCTTCGGAGCCGCCGCTTGCAAAGAGGGCGAAGCGGCGCCGGGAGCAGAAAAATGGTGCCGTGCCAGAAAGGAACCGGCCAAGTGTTCTGGGAGGCTGCGAGAGCTCGGGTCGGTGCTGCCGTCCCTGGAGGGCCTTGCAGCGGGCAGGGAGGGACGAGCAGCCCTGTTTTGCACTGAAGCCTGAGTGCGTTTCTCTGCGTGCTTCCCACGCCAAAGGTCCTCGTCCCCTCTCCCAGGGCCAGGGAAGCGACAGCGCCGAGCGTTTCTGCGCTTCCTTTAATATTACGCGCGTGCTTTGCTCTCTCGTGTGGCTCCCAGGCGTGGCGGGGGGGAATGCGGCTGTTCCCGGTCGCTCCTCCTTGTTCCTGGTGTGGGGTGGCTCTTCCTGAAGCTGCCGTCTGCGCTGCCCCAGATGTAAATGGAAACCCACTGCGCTGCTGTTGCTCCGGGTGCCGCTGGAGAGAGCATCTTCACCAGCGTGGAGTGCTTCGAACATCCCCCAAAAGGGGCTCCGAGGAAATCGGGGCGGCTTCGTTTTCTGCGTGGAGGGAAGGGCGGGCGAAAGGCGAAGCAGCGCGTCTGCGGGAGGCTCTCGCCGCCGGCCGGGTCGCAGTTTGCGCGGCCTGGAGGTGGTTTCGGGGTTGTTGCCCGGCGCCCGGCTCTGCCCCTCCTGCGCTGCGGCACGTGCCGGGCTGCCCCGGAGCCACTTCGGGTGCCTTGGTGGTTGAGTCGTGGCCGAAAGCCAGGAGGTGCACGTGCGTGGCTGTGGGTTCTTTTGGGCCCAGGCTCTCCCTCTGGGCTTTTTTTGAGCTTCAGAGTGGAGCACGTTAAGCAGAAAGTATCCCTTGAGAGATGGCAATAAAAATGGTTATTTCTGCTGATGGAGGTGCTGGACCAGCTCTCCCTTGGGTCACAACTTCTGGGCTGATGGCAAACGTTGGCTTGATGGCACCGCTGTGATGGAGCACAAGGTGGACGATGCCTCTGGGTCAAAACTCTGAACGCAGGGTTTTGATATGCTGAATTTGTACCGCTTGCTAAGAGGGATTTCAGGTGTAGCATCTCTGTGCGTCCCGGGAGGGATTTGCTGGAGGACGCGCATGCCGGGGGATCGGCGGGCTCCTCGCACGGGAACCCAAACCTTCCCCCTGACAGTCAGCGTGGGCCAGTCCTTCCAATAAGCCATTGAAATGTCCCATTTCGGCATGTTGAAGCCTGGCCACGCTGCCTTCCTCTCATCTCCCTGCTGCTTTGCAGCCCTTATTTCCGTGTTTTATCCTTTGCTGCAGGGTTTGAACGAGTCCTGGAGTTCTTCCGCCTGCTGGTAACGGGCAGCCCCCAGCGAGGTGTTGCACTCAGGCGTATCATTGAAATAAATTGTCCCGTAAATTATCAATGAAACCAGCTCCTTTGCTCTGGCGTCGCTCGGTGGTGTCCTGACAAAGGAAGCTGCGCGGTTTTTAATACAGCAGCATGGACAAAGCCCCTTTTATATTGGACTGGAGCCTTGGGAAAGGAAGATGGAAAGCTGGTGTGGGAACCACCCCCTTTCCCACCCAGCTTCCCCCTGTCCCCTTCGGACGGGGCTTGGCCAGCCTGAGCAGCAGGGCAACGTAGGCTTTTCACATGAATATGCAGTTATTTTCTGAAACATAGCAGAATATCCCACCCGAAGCAGTGCAGTTATGATCCAGGTCTAGAACCACCTGCGTTTTTATCTTTTTTATTTTTCTTTTTTACCAACGGGCTTTGCCAAGAAGCTTGTTGGAGCAGCATGTGCTGGGAGGAGCTGAGCCTTGTGTGGAGGACACGTCCCGTGGAGAATTGCTGCTTGGACACGCAGCAGTTTCTGGGCATTTATGAATGAATCGGTGTCCTTAGCCTGAGTTCATTTGCATTTGCAACGGATCCTTTAAAAACAGCTTAGGGGTCCTTTCCCTATCTGAGTTTGCCTCGACAACGAGGTGGTGCCGAGTCTTCCCTTCGTGTATAATTAAGGAATGAAGGCGTTTGCTGGGAGCGGCAGGGATGGGGGGATGCAGGGTGCAGTCTGGGGCTGGGGAAGTGTTACGGCAGGGGGGGGGCGACCGTGAAAGCTGTAACGATTTTAATTGCATATTGCCACGGAGGAGAAGGGAAGACGTATCGGGATATAGCTGTTTCTCCTCCCTCAGGGATACTGTGGCTCTTTGGCTTTGTTTCTTTTCTGCATAGAAAAACCCGGCTGCTTTGGTGTCGATCAAACCCGCTGCGCAGCAGCAGCGCACGGGCACAATTTGGCAGCGGGTTAGAAATGGGGGGGGGGGGGCTGAAGCCTGAGCTTTCACTGCGGTGACAGGCCAACCTCCCCCTCCCCGGGGGAGGGAGCTTTCCCATGGGATGCAGGGCTTGGACCTGTTTTGAAGCTTTATTGATGGAAGTGCAAGAAACCTCTCCCTTATTTCCCTTCTGCTGCGGAGCAGAGGGCAGGGCGAGCGCGCGGCAGCGCGCCGCAGCCCCTTGCAAAGGAAGGTTTCTGTAACAGATGGGCCGCGCGTGATATTTGGAGGGAGGGGGATGTTATTCCCGGTGCAAAACTTGTCCTTTTTTTTTCTGTCTAAAATGGGACAGGGGAGGGACAATTTGAAATCCTGCGAAGCCAGCGTGTGCCCCTACGCACCGGCGCTGTGCGGGAGGTCCGCTCGCGCGCAGCCCGCCTCGCCCGGCTCCGGCCGGGGACTTCTCCTGGCGGTGTCCGACCGCTGCCAGCACTTCTTGCAGGCTCCGCGGGAGTTTGCTGGCGAGGAAGGTGTAGCAAAGAGAATTAAAAATCAGTTTGCACCAGGATCTGGACATGATTTGGTGCTTGAATCCGTTTGCGCTGCGCCAGAGCCTGCGGGAACGTCCCCTGGGACTGCTGGCTGCTCTCCGAGAGCAGAGTGGGGAAGGCAGAAGCTAAAGCCAGGCGCTGCCCCGACCCTTGTGTGCTTCCAGTAAATCCTTATTATGACAAAAACCCCACCCTGGAACCTGTGCGTTATTTTTTTTTAAAATGGGGTGACCTTTTTAAAGCGCGTCCGTGCACGGGAAGCTTGTAACGGAGCTGCAGGGAGGAGCCGGTGTGGCTGTGCCACCGGCGCTGCTCAGCGCGGTGCGGAGCTGGAGGTTAACGCAGCAAAGCTGCGGGTGCCTCTTGGCTTCTGGCTTATGGAGCTGGTGGGAAATTCTCTGCAAACGGGAGCTGCCGTGCCCCCGGGTACGGCTTACGGCAGAGGAGAGGCGATGGGGAGGCGGGCAGCAGCACCTGGGAGCCTGCGGGAGGGCAGAGCTCTTCCACAGCTCTACCTGGGCTCTGTGCACGGAGCCAAACCCAGATACACCGAGAGGGAGAGCCCCAAGGTTTCCCTCTCGCTGGGCAGTTGGGTCGCAGCAGCTTCCCCGGCAGGTCTTTTAAAATTCCCCGTCTCGCTGGGGAGAGCCTGCGTGGCAGGACCGGCTCGCGGGGCCGGGCAGGACGGGCTGCGGGAGCGGTAACGCTGCTTCTTGGGGAAGACTTTGGTTGAAGGGCGGTTCCTTCTGAGCATCGCTGTAGTAGTGGCACATCCAGCTGCCAGCGCTGTGTGGAGAGGCTATTAGGTCTAAAATCACCGTAATTACTGTCTGTAGATCTTAGGGATTATTTTGGGGGTGATGTGGCAATGGCCGAAGGGTTTGTATGCTTCAGGGGCTTTCCCTAAGGGTGGGTGTTCGCTGGCGGTGCTGCCGGGGAGGTCAGCCCCTGCTCCGAGCTTCATTCACTGCTGGGCTGAGGCACAAGGAAAGCGGGGAAAAGTAAGGAGAATAGAGAGTAATAAAAGTGACGGCTTCTGAAATAATTTAAATCCGAGTCATGCCCAACCAGGGAGTTTATCTTTCAAGTTATCCACAGCTGAGCTTTGTTTAACCTTGGATAATTCTTCTTGGATAAGTGAAAAGATCCCTTACACCTATAATAATATGTGTTTGTGAGAGTTATTTAGTGCTTAATAACTGCTTTTTAAACCATTGTAAAACATTGCAATCGAAATATAAAAATAAAATGCTAATTGGTCTGGTTTCAAAGCCCGTGACAAGGCCTGTTACAGAAGATGTATGCTCGCAGACCTGCTTGCCAACACATACATTAGCAGTGTCAGAGGGAACAAAAAGTTCCCGTTAGCAAAGATTAGCTTTTAAAGAAAGATGAGGGGACGGGGGAAAAAACTAAAGGAAAGAAAAGAAAACTAGATAAAGGTTTTCTGAGTAACCCTCTTTGTGGAGGGCTCTGCCAGGAAGATCAATGTGGTGGTTTTATTTTTGTGCCTTGACACTGCTAAATTTTGAAAGAGTCTTTTGACCCCGTGGTGAATGTGGAGGAAAGAAGCTGCTGGGGGGGCTGGGGGGGAGCGTGTTTACCGTGCCAGCGTTTCGTTATAACAACGCGCGGATCTGCTACGGAAAATGTCTCGGGTGCCTCGGCTGAGGACAGAGGGGCTCCTGCGGACGGAGGCACGGCTGCGGTTTTGCTGGATGTGGGAACTCCCCTTGGTCCTTCCGTGTGCGGGGTCCTCCCAGGTCACGGCTCTGCTGCTGACCTTCCTCCGGCAGCCGCGGCAGGAGCTTTCGGGCTTGCCTGGCCCCCCTCTCCGTGCCCGTCGTGCTTTGGGAGCACGCCCCAGACCCGAGGAGCTGGGGTGCTCTGCGGCAGCTCCCTGTGCCCTTAGTGCCTCGCTGCTTCCCTCCAGCCTTCCCGCTCCCCCGTGCGAGACTTTGTGGGGCAAACGGTGCCACCGCTGCAAGCGCTTATCCCAGTTACCTGGGGGGTTCTGGAAAGCCCACCCCACTCGGAGAGGGGATGCGAGAGCCTCAGCTTTCGTCTCAAATAAAGCATCACAGCGCCGGTCTGTGCTATTCTGAGACTTTGGAGAGAAGCTCAAAAGCTGACTCAAATCCACTCCAAAGGCTTGCAGAAAGAACTAGGAGGCAAATAAAGAGTACCCACGAGGTATTTATTTATTTTCTGAAACTCTTGGGATTTTCCAGCCGGTCTCGTGACTCACTGGGGCTCTGACTCACCCAGACTGAATGCCTGGGCTCGGCAGCCTGTGACTTTCTGCTGCCGTCCCGGAGGTGCTGGGGCAGGGAGCGCCCGGGGACGCCGCACGCCCCTCCGAAAGCTTTCGTCTCGCGGCCGCAGCCAAGCGATGCTTGCTCCGGCGCGGGCTGTTTGAGCTTTAGCTCACAAGGCGAAAAGCTGGCTGCCCGGGGCTCGAAGCACCGCTCGGTCCACGCTGGAAAACCTTGTGCGTGGGGAGGGGGTTTGGGTGTGTGAGGAGGGAGCGGTGCTGGCGCTGCGCCCCTCGGCAGCCCCCCCCAGGGGTAAGCGGGTGCCCCGCAGACCCCCGCGATGCTCCGGGCTCCCCTTTACCAGCTGTGCCAGAAAGCAGATCGATTTCCTTTCTGCTTCAAAGTGTCTCTGAGGAAGAATCAGCTCGATTTTGGGATTTAAATTGCAAAGGGAAACGATAAGGTTTCCTTCCCCGGCATTGCGGGGACTTCAGCGCTCGCAGCAGGCAGCTGCCTGCAAGGGGGCTTTGGTATAACACCCGCCCCAGCCTTTTGTGGGTGTTGGGTTTGCAAGTAAATGCTTTTCTGATGGCATCTCTCTGCGGTTTGCTAGAGCACTCAGAACACCATTTTAAAAAACATTACTTTGGCAAGGGAAGCCTGGACTGAAGGGAAACCTCCAGGAGTGGGTGCTGGAGGGCAGCGGGCCGCCCTCGGAGATAAAGCAAGGCAAAGTTTGCAGCGAGGGGTAACGCCGTCATTGGATCAGACAGAGGCGAGAGGAGTAGCAGGGCTGTTGGCCACGCAGGCCTTATCTGGAGGCCTTTCCCATCGGTTGACGTGCACAGCGGCTGCTCCTTGTGGGGGTTCTCCCTCCGGGCTGGGCAGAGCCCCATCACCGGGGGCAGCTGGAAGCCACGGCCGCGGCTGGAAGACACGGTGGGGGATGCCGGCAGCCTGGATCTGCAGTATCCCGGGGCAGGGCCGGTGGCTGGGCCCTTGCCTTGGCACCAGAAACTGAAACCAAAAAATAATGAACCCTTTTTTCTGCTCGCGGGGGCCGGCTGGACTTC
This sequence comes from Pelecanoides urinatrix, assembly GCA_013400755.1. Taxonomy (NCBI): domain Eukaryota; kingdom Metazoa; phylum Chordata; class Aves; order Procellariiformes; family Procellariidae; genus Pelecanoides; species Pelecanoides urinatrix. Next base: position 125,715 of record VZTQ01002318.1, on the reverse strand, counting down.
CCTTCCCAGCGCGCTGCCCGCTGATGTGAGCGCTCCTGGCTCCCCGTCGCTCACCGTTGGGAAGTGCCGGCTTTCCACGGGGCTGCTCGCAGCAACTGCCAAGCTGCTGATAAACACCCGCATACAAACGCAGCAGGGAGATAAGCGCACGCTCCCTCCACCCCTCCACGCTTGCTGCGATTTGAGTGCTGCCAGGTGCAGCTACGTGTCGGTTCAGCAAAACCAAAGGAAGGTGCTGTTGTTTTCTTTCCCTTTCTATTAGTTTCCACCGAAGCCTGTTTTTCATTTAAATGATAGGAGCCAGCCTGTGTTGGAAAAACATTGTTCTCGAAGCCACCGACTCATTGGGCAATAAAAATAGTGTATTGTGGAGTTGCTGTGTCCTGCAGAACGAGCGTGATTTACTACTTGTGCTCCTCGCAGCCGAGGAGCGTTGCAGCTGCCCAGCAGCGGCGCGGGCCGGGCGGGAGGGTGCTGCGTGGTCGGGGCCGGGATGTGAGGGTCCTGCGAGGCTCTGCGGGGGCCAGAAACCCTCGTGCGGGTTTCTGCTGCCCGGCAGCTGGAAGCTGGACCCGGGCAGATTCAGGGTGCGACCTGTTGCATGCCCTCGGGGCTCCCCAGGTACTGCGGGGGGAAGTTGTGCCTGAAACGCTGCTGCTCATCGCAGTCAGTGAGGGGTTTTCAGCACGGAGCAGCGCAGGTCTGCGGCGGCTGTCCAGGCTCAGCTCTGCTTTTGCTGGGCACGTTGCCTGTAGTGCCCAGAAATGGGATTGCAAGGCATCATGAAACCTCGCTGTGGCACCCGAACCAGCGCAGTCGGGAATAATCTGGTAGGTGATGGGGGGCTCTCCCCGAGGCGGGATGTCTGCTGGATGATGCTCCTCTCACCATATCTCTGCGCGTCTGTATTATTCTTAAGTCTGCAGCCGCGGGAATCCTGGGGCTGTAGAAGCTCAGCTTGGTTTTTACATACGCGGTTTTGTGACCTTTAAAGACTCAAAGGATGGGAAGCAGATAAGAAGAACACGGGGTTTCTGTAAACCGTATGGTTCGGGGGACACTTGGCTGATGGTTATCAAGTGTATGGGCTGGCGGTAGGAGGGAGGTGAGTAAAAAGAGTGCGACGCTTAATCCCATGTCGGTGCCGAGTGCTGCCGCATCGTTCAGCAGGGCTGCGAAGGGCTGGCGCTCGCTTAGATGAAGCACAGTGGATGGCTTTGTACAGGGGCATGAATGCTGCTGGCGGGTTTACATCAGCCGCTTATTCTTCCAGAGCCGCCTCGGCCGCATGTGAAATTCAGCAGGTTTTTCCATTCTGAACTTGCCGAGATTTTGTGCTTCCCAAAGCCGGTGCTGCACGTAGCAGCGAGATGCTTTCCATAGGGCTTTTATTATGCGGTTTAAGTTCTATTTGTTGCATTAATGTGTTATGTCAGCCCAGCTGCAGGTCCAAGCCCAGGGAGTTGGTTTGTGTTTATTCCGGATGCTCACCTGCTACTCAGTTAATACTTCTCTGAGTCGCGCAGCTTCAGCAGCTTTATTTGAAGGCTCTGCATTGTAGCTCTGTAGCTCTGTTACAGCCGTGCATCACATCGGAGGCGTTTGCCTGTTCCGCGTGCATCCAGTCTGCAGTCCCTGCAGCGTGTTCTCTGGGCACTCTGCTCCCTCGCAGCTCGCCAAAAATCCCTGGGGGTTGCAGCAAAGCCTCGCAGCAGCTCAGCGCTTTGGTACGTTTGGTTTTTTCCCAGAAGAACAGCTAATCCTGCCCTCCAAACTTCTACCTTGACCGAGAGCGCTGCTCCTTCGAATTTTCTAGGGAAATAACTGAAATTTTAGGGCTTTCCCTCCTAGTGTGGAGGAGGAAAGAGAATTTTTCCTTTTCTCATTATCAGAAATGGACGTTTTTTTTCTTGAGGAGGGAACAAGGACTGACGGGAGCTTTACACTTCACTGGGTGAAGTTTTAGCCAAGTTTAAAGCAGCTGAAACAGGTTTTGGCACAAGCAGTTACCCTTGCGCTTGGCTCCAGCGGTCCCTCCCCTCCGCGTTTTCCAGATGTTGTAACTTTTTGAAAAGTCTGTCTTTGGCTGGTTTTTGGCCTTTCTCCTCAAGGTGACCTTCAGAGAGGCTTGAGCAGAGGCCGTTCAGCGGCGTGGAGCGGGGCGGGGGGCTGCCGGGGCGCTCGGCCGGCCGGGGGTCTTGACTTCGGAAGGTCAGCAGGGCCCCCCGGGCTGGCTGGAGGCCGGGCTGGGCACACGCTGGCTGAGCCGGGCCCCCCGAGCACGCGGTCGTCGGGCGCTTTGGGGCACCGGCCAGCGCCGCGCCGTGCCCCCCGCTCCAGCAGCGCAGCGCAGGCTGGGGAGGGCAGCGTGCAGCGGGCAGGGCTGTTCTCTCCAGGAGGGAAAACCTGTTCAGACGTTTTCTCTCGTGCCCGTTGCCGTAAGACGTCGGAGCTTGTGTAATCCGCGGGGCTGGTGCCTGAGATCTGCCGGATAAGCTGAAAAAACAGGCGCTGGGCGGCCTAGGCTGGCGCTCGGCCGGGGCAGCCCGGGAAGCGCGCAGGGACGCGCAGGGGGAGGCTGGGGGCTCGGCCCCGCGGCGCCGACCCGGGGCTCGCCCCCCAGGAGCCATCCCCGCAGCGCCCCGGCCCTGCTGCAGCGCGCAGCTCTGCTTGCCCCGGCGCTGCCGCCGGTGGTCGCCTGCCCGGGATTTCTGCAGCAGCCGCGGTGCCAGCGGGACTGTCGGATGCACAAGCTTTGTAAGTGCAATGTCCCCCACGCGCCTCTGGCAGAGTCCACTGCAGCATCTCGCACGTTGCAGGGAAAAAGGGGTCCCCAAGGAGCGCTAAGGCTCTGGCCGGAGAAGAAACTCCAAAAGTGCCGTCTGTCCCATTGCTTAGTGATGCTTTTGGTGACTTTTTGGTGGGTTTAGGCATTTTGTTTGCTTTTCCAGCAGCAAAATAGCAGCAAAGGGGAAAAAGCAGGCAGAATTAATGGAACTTTCTGGTGCTCGCATCTGCACAAGGAGTTAAAGACTTCTCGCAGCGTAACCCTGCTGAAGTCAGTGCGTTTACCCTGAGGCTGGTGTGCGTCTATCTCAACATCTCCAACTCTGGTTTTAACAGTCTCACCGTGCCTTAACATAAGCAACAAATCAGCCAAAATAAGCCCCATCCCGGGCTGTTGGTTGGCGCGCTGCATCTGCTTCCAAGAGAAACCTGAGGGTTTGCGTCCTTCTTCGCACTTTGGCAACGCTCGCGACGTGCCCTGCCAGCAAAAGCTGTGCTGAGCTGGCTGACGTGGATGGGAGCGGGGGAGCGAGCCCAGCGCCGCGCTCGGCTTTCCCATGGCCCTGGCTTCTGCCCCCGCAGCCCCGAGCGTCCTCAGAGCCAGCGCAGCGGAGCGGCCCCTTGGCCCCACGGCGCGGCTTGGGGCGAGACGGGGAGAACATTCGGGGCAAGTTCCCTGTGAAATGTGGAATGGCCCGACTAAACGCGGCCGTCTTCAACGTCTCCCTGGAGGCTGTCATGCGCTGGTGCCAGAAAGGTGGAAAAGTTTGTTCAGCGCAGGCAAGTCCCGCGTGACGCAGGAATTTGGGAGGAAGTTATTTAGGCAGTAGCCTCCGTAGGCTTTACGTTTGTGCCTCTTCTGCCCAGCTCACCCTAGTTTTTCCATCCAAATTTGTTCTTCCACAGAGAGAGGTGAGGAGGAGAGACCTTACGCTGCGGTGGTTGCCCTCCAGCCCATCCTTAGCTGGTAGCAGTGCTGCGCTCCCTGCCAGCCCTTCCGCTTAACGAAGCAGCCTAATGGCAGGAGACAACTGCAGATGAGAGGTTAAGTCTCCCAAAGGGCATGTTGTGCTTAATCGTTCCCATTTGTCACCGTCCTACCGTTGCACAGCGCTGGGATCCGAGTTTCTAAATCAGCCTCGGGGTCTCTTTTTGCTCCTGTGAACAGGGACGAAGCAAATGCCCCGATGCAAAAACGTTTTCCTGCAATGGCTTACAACGCCTCTCTTCGTTTGTCTTCGGGTTGTTAGAAGGGAAAGCAGGTGGGTTTATTTCCTTCAGTAGAGCGATGTAAATCTAAAGCAAACAAGACTGCGAGGGCCGAACGGGGACAGAGGCTCCAAGGACATCCCGGCCGTCCTCGGCGTGTTCAAGCACGTTCTTGATCGGGGGAACTTTGCAGCGCTCAGCACTGGCTTTGCCCTCCTGCTGCCGTTGCCTGCTCCGCGCCGGCTCCCTCCATCGGAGCCCTCGGAGCCCGGGGCCGGGTGCCGCCGGGTGCCGGGCTGCGGCAGCCGCCTGGCNTGGCGAGGGATAAGTCAAGGCCTCGGGAATGTTTTGCTGCTGTCTCTTAGGGCCCCGGTGCCCGAGTGCTGACAAACAGTGGCAAGGTTTGGGGATGCCTTTCAAAGCCCGATACTGATGTTTTGTGACAATTAATCTTGCTATTTATATCAGTATAATTAGCTACGTTATTAATATTATCAAGGCGCCACAGTGCTAATTATATGTCTGCTTAACATGTGCTATCAGTGCTGTTTAAAATCCAATGTAATTCTGCTTGACATTATCCCTACCATTAGTGTTATTTGTTGTGTGCTGCAGAAGATAATTTGACGCTTCTAATCGCTGCAATACCCATTAGGCAAACTGTCCCCACTCGCCCAAGCTTTTGAGAATGATGCCACCAAGTGGTGCAACTTTCCTAGGGACGTTTCCCTGTGAAATCCTCCCCGGTCTTGGGGTCCCCTGTCTGTCAGGCTGTCCCTCGGAAGGAAGGGAACCCTTGGAAAATCCTGCACCCCGAAATAAAGTAAGTAGATCTTTGCTCTGGGGTCTGTAGGAGCTTCTCTGGTCTTTTGTCTCCCCTTCTCCCCCTGCCGAGAGCTTAAATATTTCAAATTTGAGGAGAAATACAGCTGAAGTGTGGGGAACCTGACTTTAAGGAAACTTTCCCATCTTTTGTCCTACAGCACTGTCTACCAGCAGTGCAGGGGTTTTCCTTCTCTCCCACCGAACAGCCGGCTCCGGAGCTGGCGGTGGCGTCCGATGGCCCGGCCGTGCAAAGCGGAGCTCGTCCTGCCGGCGCTGGTTCCTCCTTAGGGGACCGGGAAGGCGAACGCGGGCGTTGGGAGCTGGAGCGGGTTCCTGCTCCCGGCGCGCCTCCATCAGAGGGGTTCATCACCACCCGCCGTTCTTGAAGATCCTCTCCCGTTGCTGAAGGCAGGGCTTTGCAAGTCTAAATGTGGCGCGAGGTGCCTATACATCTAGTTCGGGACTAAAATAGTGGTCTAAATATCAGGGCGGGTTTCTAGCCTTTCCTCCCTGCGGCTCCTCTGGCGCTGACGGGCCCTGGGAGCGGTGCCCGGCTGCAGCGGGCACAGACGCCTGAGGTGCCTGCAGTGCTCATTGCAAGACTCTATGAGCTTTCTAATCCTTTTCCTTGCCCTGGGCACATCTCCTGTAGCTTCACCTCTTGGGAAGCCTTGGGTTTTCTCTCCCCTGCAAGCAGATATCGTCATCTGGATGATGAGGACCTGAGAGCCAGCTCCCACAAGCGTCTCAATCCACTGCCCAGGGCCAGCGCATGCACGCTGCCCACCCGTCCGACTCCCGGGGAAGGTTTTAAACTGAGACAAATCCTTCAATATAGGGGCAGGTAGAGAGGTGCATTTGATTTCTGACTTTCTCACGCCTGCTGTCATGCCTCAGCCTGCTCTGCTCCCGCGGCTGCAAACTGCCATTGCTTCTGCTGCAGAGATGGGGAAAAAGAAAAAAAATAAAAGGCTCTTGAGCGTGCGCAGGAGCTGGAGCAACGGGGAATTAAAAACCAGCTGCTGGAGCATTTGATCATCTTGTTTGATCCTCAGAGCTGGGAGCTGAGTTTTTTAGGGCACGCTGGGAGAGGGAAGGCACCGAATCGTAGGCTCTGTATTTCACTGTCTTTCCTTTGCAGCCACCTCGGTGCCCCCTCTCCAGCACGAGACCCTGAAAGAGGGAGCAGGCGGGAGGGCGGGAGGGTATGAGAAAGGGGGGGCAGGAGCAGCTCGGGGCTGGAGGAGTAAATATTTAAGCAGCTTTGGTGATGTGCTGGGACGGGCTCTGACCTCTCGCGAGCGGGTGCCGGGAGGGTGCTCCCTTGGGCAGGTTGTTCTGGTGCTTCTGATTGCCGAGCTCGGAGCCCCGGTCCCCATCGGGGGGACGTGCCCCAGAGGCGGGGTGGGTGCTGCGGCCCCAGAGATGGGTGCTGCGGCCCCAGAGATGGGTGCTGCGGCCCCAGAGCGGGCAGCTCCTGCCCCACCGTAGCTGTTTGACAGCCCTTCTCTAGCTGCAGCGGCTGGGATGGGGCTTTGCGGTGGGCAGAGGTTTCCAGGGACTTGGTGTGGGTTAGGTCCAGCCTCCAGACCCCCGCCTGGAGGGAGCCGTGTGCGGGGCCCCGAGCCTGCCGGGCTCTCCTCATCGCTCAGCCCCTTCCCACCGCGATGGGGGCCCCAGCCAAGCCATCGGTGCCCCTTCGATCTGCCCGGAGTAGGGGGCTGTGGCAGAAGGGGGGTGGGCAGCGCGTGCAGTGCCAGAGCTGCCTCTGCTCTGGGGCCGTGAGAGAGGGTAGGACCTGGGAGCTTCACTGGGGTCTTCTCCTGCCCCTGGTGCAGGCGGGGAGCTTTCCGTCCTTTGGGCTTCTCAGTGAGCTCGTCCTTGACGTGAACCTGCCGCTCTCCCCGTCCTTGGTGACGGGCGCCGAGTGCTCGTGACCCTTCCCAGCGCTGTCCTCCTGAACCCCCATCCCGCCGTCCTGCTCCAGCATTCCCTGCCTTCCAGCACGGACCGTCTGACGCTCCGAACAGCTCTGCCTGTGTCAGCTCCTGCCGCGGGCACGGGCAGGAGTGGACCGCAGGGAAGAGAGCGGGATGCCCGTGCCGTGGCGGATAGGAGCGAAGCGGCGATGAAGACGGTAAAAGCCATTAGCGCAAGGAGGATGAGCAGCCAAATAAATGCACAAGGTGGGACTAACGGGCAGTCCGGAGGACGAGCCATTTGCAGATATAATTTATGCATTTTATTGCCGATTAATATTTTCGATTAAAATCGTGTTCTGCAGTGTTTTGGCTTAGTAAAGCTAAACTCTGGGTCGTGGTCATAACACAAGTCAAGCTCCCCTTGAATTGATTTCTCCCCCGTCATTTGTCATCAACCTCTGATGCTGTATCTTTCTGATCTCTGCAGAATTCAATACATTTTCTGCAATAATTTGAAAAGCAGGAGCTTTAGCTTCACTTTCAAGCTAATTTTGTATTTGTAATTCAAAACATATCTCCCTGGTGTTTAGGCGTGAATTCTACTTCTAATTCATTTTATGCATTTCATATTCAGTTTTGGAACAGCTGAATCTAAATATTGATATGCAGACCAGGCAGTGAGGAGAATTGGGTATAACAAGTACCTTTCTTGCAATTTTTCATTACTTTTTGCTTGAATTTTGCTAATTTGGTTTGGGAGGTGTGATAGAAATTGAATGAAGTAATTAGTGAATCTTTGATAAAACCGTTATCTATCTGGTGAGAATACAAAGCGCCTTTTTATTGTTGAATGGAAACCAGATGTTCCTCGGAAATGTATGAATCTTCCATGAATTTCTCTCTAGCACTTTCCTAAACTTTCTGTTAAGTGAGTACTCATTGAATTTCATCTCTTCATTTCTGCCACAGAAGCTCGAATGTTTATTGAGTGCAAATACGAATTTGTGTAAATTATGTGCCAAATTCCAGATTTCCTTTTTGCAGCCTCCGATTGGGTGTTTAAATTCTTCGGATGATGACATGGGTTTGGAAAGGCCGTCAGACCTTTCAGAACTCAGGCCACGCGCCGAGCCTGGTGCTGCGAGTGGCCCGGCGGAGGATTCCGCAGCTCCTTAGGATGCACCACACGGCCCCTTCGGCTGACGGACCGTGTTTGAAGCGCTGACAAGAGCTGATACACTCCTCTGTGATTTTATAGACTAGCTTCTTACAGCTTTTGCCGAGGAGGGAATCGCAGGCGCTGTGCTGTTTATCGCTCAGTCACGGAGATGAAATAGGTATGCTAATAGCGCTTCTTCCCGTGTAGCTGTATGCTCCAATTTCGAGAGAGTAAACGCAGGCGAGCTTTTGAGTAATGAAGCTTTCTTGGTTGTGAATCACGCTGAGAGCTTCAGGAGAGGAGGAGTGAAGGTGCCTGCAGCCAGAGCAGCTCAGGAAAAGAGCAGCCAAGCACGAGGCCCGTTCGGCGGGACCCGAGTCCTGGGGCTCCCCGGCTGCGGGGGGGCTGCCGGGGGGGCTGGGCGCGGGGGGACGGCGAGGAAGACCTCACGAGGGCGGGTAGCCCGGGGGGCAGAGCTGGGTCCCTGGTTTGGAGCTTCAGTTCTCCAGGTGTTTTAGAGAGTTCTTAATTTATCAGAACATTGCTGCTCTAACAACCCATCCCGCTTTCTTTTTTTTTTTTGTCAAGGGCACATTTTTCCTATTGCTCGTAATTCACGTTAGGACTTCCTACATCTTCTGCTGTTAAAACTTCCATGTCTTCCATGGTTACGCCGTTCATTATGGTTATGTGCTCCCTCGGGTCTGTTACAAGTTCGAACGCTGTAGGAACGGGCTCCTGAGGGATGCTCAGCCCAGCCTTCTGCGTTGCCCTGCCCGCGCCTCCGGCCCCCTGAAGCCATCGGGACCCCACTTCGCTGGCTGCATTTGGCCCTTTGTAGACTTCCCACGGTTCCTCCTTAGGTCTTCTCCATGTGCTGTTCTTCCTCATAGTCCAAATTTGTTTTAGTGTTCCGTGTTTAAGAATATTTATGGTGTTTATGTTTTTCCTTAGGAAACTGTAATGGCAAAAATGTTTGTTGATGCCCTTTTAGTTAGTTTGTTCTCTTCTGCCTTTAATAATTGAGCTCAAACATTACCAGTGACACTTAGTCTCCTGCTATTCTGACGCTCCCTGTCTGCCTCAGATCAGTATTTGTCAGGCTTTTTTTCTCGGAAATCCCGTCTGCGCATGAGATTCTCACATGCCTATAGGAATATTCTTAAGGGCTCTTCAGCCATACCGTTATCTGCAGGAAGAGTAGTTAACGTAATTGCACTATCGGTAGTGAACCCGTGAAGACTTGTGTCACTGGAGTTGCTCTCCAGCCACCTCCCCTTCCCTTCCTTTTTAGGGCAGCATCTAAGGGCAACTTTTATGTTGTTCTTCGCCTTTGCCTGCCGTGTATTCATGTAAATCCTTTAAAGGATGCATCTTCTGCTCACCAGTCGTTTCTGCCACGAGGATATACATATTTATGGGAATGAAGCTGTGTTGTCTATCTTTCATACTTTGAAAGGAGTTTTGTTCACTTTTGGCTTCAAAGCCAATGGTAACCGGGTACCGCGAGCTGCAGCCCCGCTGCCGCGTCGTCTCTGACAGTCCTTCCTCAGCTGCAAAGCAGGATCTGCTTTCTCATGGTCTAATCTATTGTCGAGCTGCATCCTTGTTAGCTTTGTCCTCCCGTTATTCCTTTGCGTTCAGAAGGGGTCCTCCACATGCTCGGCGTATTCTGCTTTCTAATCCTTTCTCCACGTCTGAGGTTGTTGATCCGCACCGTAGGCTGTGAGTAGTTGCAAGCCCTTTGAAGTCTCTGCCTCTGTGTGTCACTTCTGCCTAACCTTGACCCGGGGCCGGGGGGGTTTCTCCCGTCTGGCTCGTGAGATGCTGCTGGTGTAGCTCTCTGGGCACGTGGCCTTCCGCCCCCCGGGGTCTCGCAGACCCGAGGAGATCTAGCGCGTCCTGCAAGGTGGGATTTGGTCACCTCAGGTGCCTTTAAATGACTGGGGAAGGAATCTGCATTGCTGCCAGCACACAAATCCTCCGTCTCCGATGCAGGGACCTGCAGCAGTATCTCTGAGAGAGGAGAGGAGCTTGTTCCCTTGCAGCCTCCAGAGTGAGCAAGAAAAACCATCAGGCTGTTGCTTTTCTGGTTAAATGAAGCTGTTTTTCTAGCAAGCTGCCAGATTTGTCATCTTATTGCCTGCATGACAGGCAGGGAAGGGGACGGACGCTTGCTGGGGTGCCGTGGCCGCGTGCTTCAGCGCCCGGAGGTCGGGGAGAGCTGGAACAGAGAAGGCACATGGTCAATCACTTGATTTTGAAGGTTCCCACCTTTTTCCTAGTGAAGCATTTTGCAGGGGTATTTTCCTAAGTGTGACTTTTTAAGAAGGAGGGAGAACTTTGAAATAACCTTAAATTGTCCTAATTTTGATTGGTTTTGGATGGGTTTGCTCTTCCCAGCCTGGAGTCGCATGTGCTGGAGATGCTTGCATCCAAGCCAATCCATCAGATGTCCTTTCTCACCAGTGGAGAGAGAGGTGCTTCTGAAGCCCGGTTTGCTCAACTCCTTTTTGATGTCTCACATATGGAGATCGGTCTTTTATTAATGATTTCTGCTTCTCACCATTAAAAATTTGCGAAGCCCAAACACTTCATGTAGCTGTAGAGGTTATAACTGCCCAAGTCCCGTTAGTTCATTCCCACCCTTCCCCCCTGTTAGAGTGGGTCAAAATTGAAGTAAAATTTTCATTTCAGTCTATGGAAGACATTTGGTTTGGCCAACCCTTCTGTTTTACTCTCGTCTCCACATGCGGTCCCTGTGCACCGTCGCAGGGAGGCCTTTCCGCACCGCTGCCGAGGCTGCTTGCGCTTTCTGCCCCGATGACCCGAGAGGACGGTAACCTTGGCTAAACCCCTGACCACAGAGAGCTGCAGGAAGCTTTAGAAAGGTCTCAAAGTCCCTAGTGCTCGTCCAGGCCTGACGACACCTCCCTGAGCTATAAACGGGCGCTTGGCCGCAGCTCGGGGCTGCTGGTCTGAAGACGCGCGCAGGGGACGAGCCAGCCCCGCGGCTGCGGCCGCGCCGTGTCCTGGCCATCGCTCTGGCGGGATGCTCCGGTCCGGAGTCACTCCTGCAGCCTGGGAGAGAAGAAACCCCAAAGGACTGAAGGATTAGGGCTGAAGAAGCAGGTGGATATCTGCAGGGTCTTCTTTCTCTTTTTGTCCTCTCTCCTCAATTTTTGTGGTTCCGCAACTGGGGCGGAATAAAACAGAATAGTTATTAATGGCTTATTTTTCCAAAAGATGGGATTTCTCAGTCAGGCAGGGATGCAGGCGATGCTCGGTCCCCGTGGGGACAGCAGAGCCACTTCCAGAGTTTCTCCCGAGATGAGCCTGGGGGGTTTCTGGCGTGGGTGGGCCGTGGGGGGGGACGGCACCGGCTCCTTTAGCACACCATAATCCATCCCCGCGTGGGGGCTCAGGGACGGGCGAGTGGGGAGGTTTGTTCCCCAGCAGCCGTTCCACCCCTGGGACATGCAGCTGCCGGTGGTACCTAAACAGAGCATCCCAAAACGACCTCCCTAGACCTCCTGGTACTGCTTTGGAAGAAAGCAGAAACTACTCACTAGGGGAAAATTCCTGGGAAAAGACATTGCTTGGAGCAGTGGAAATCTTCTCCTTTGGCTCTGTCTTTTTAAAGGAGTAAATAAAAGTAGTGGAAGATAAACAATTAAGCACAGGACTCGCTGTAGCCTGGGAATTTTTACATCAAATGTAGAAAATTTAATAAGATGTCTGAAAATCTCATTCTTTTAAGCTGTAAAGGACACAGCCTGAACCAGGGAGTAAAGTCTCGGAGTATTTAAATAGGACAGCTCAAACAAGCAGATAATGCTTAGATGGCTTCAGGTATAAAAACTGGCTTGTCACAGTCAGGATGAATTTAATAAAATATTTAAACAATTTTCAACACTGCTGCGATGAGACAGAAAACTGTGATAATATCCAATAGTAGAAGAATTGCTTTGAAAAGATTAAAAGACATAAACGCTGAAGGACCTAAATAAGCCGTACGCATTTCTGCTGTATTTTTACAAAGTGTTCATTAAGAGAGCTCTGTAGTGCCTCGTTAGCTCCTTTCTGTAGCTGGATGGTTTGGGGCTGGAAGGTCAAGGGATATGTCCAACCTTGAAAGAAACCTGTGCGCTGGGACCTGGCTGGGCGCGGGGATAAAGCCCTTGGGGACGCCGCGTCCTCGGGGCTCAGCTCTGTGGTCAGGGTCTGCCCCGACGTGGGTCGGAGAGGCTGCGGGTGCTGGGACCAGCCCGGCTGCTCCAGGGCCAGAGGGCTCGGTGTTTCTCTGGCTGCAGGGTGGGTTTTTCGGCCGGCGTGGGCCCCCCGTTAGCGCTGCGGGGCTGCTCCTAGGAGCAAACCTACCGCTGGGCTGCGCCGGCAGCGCGGCTCTTCTCCGGGTGCGCTGCGGGGTGGCTTGGTGCTGCCCCGGGCTTGGTGACCAGCCTGGGCCCCAGAGCTTCTCTCTTCGTAGCTGACTTGGAAATCGGCGCTTTCTGGTATCGCCAGTAACCCTTATTCTTCTGATTTCTTGATTTATTTGTAACTTGTTAATGTTTTGGCAGTCTGTCACACTGCCGAGTTGGGGTGGCCAGAAAGGAGCCCCGTCTGGGCCGAGGTCAGCCCTGCGCCGTGGCAGCGTCCCCTCAGGACCACCCTGACATCCAGAGAGAGGAGCAAACGCTGCAGGGTGGCTCCACCGCCCTGTTCCAGCTGTAAACCTCAGGGACGAACCTTCTTCTGAGCGTCGCTGCTGCTGAGCGGAGGGGGAACTGGGCCACCAGCACAGAGGCAAACAGCTGCCTTTGGGTAGGGGGATGCTGCTCTGCATCCTCCGCCCGTCTTGCCCATCAGGGGAGCCTGTGGCGGAGGGCTGACGGTGGAAGCAGTTACCGATAAGATGTGCTCCTCAGGCTATCTGATCTCCTGCAAGGCCTGCTGTCGCCCGGGCTGGCAGGCCGTGTTTATCCCACCCATGGGGTCAGACGGATAACAGGGAGAGGTGCTGCGGTGCTCCCGCATCCATCGGGCAGCCGCGCGCCTCGGTGCGTGCCCTCTGACGGCGGAGGATTTGGGGTCTCGGAGGTGCCAGATGTCCCTGCCCCTCCGAAGCCTGGAAGTGGATGTTGCAACAAGATCTGTCCCGAGATGTCTCAGTCGGTGATGAAGGACGCAGAAGAGGGACCACCCAAAAAGCTGCCGTGCTGTGCCCTGCACTGGCTTGTCGCTGGGGTGAAGGGAACCAGCCTCTGCTGGAAGTTTGGTTGGTGGAAGCACGGAAGCTGAGCTCTCCTTTGGGCAGCTCCTGGTTTTCCCCGCCAGGTCCCAGGACAAGGCGCGAGCCCGGGAGCGTGTGAGCACGGGCAGGAGCGTGCTGTGCTCCGGCGGGCTTTCCCCTCCGTGCGCTGCGGTCGTGTGGACTCACTGCTGGAGCCCTCTCGCCTTGTGACGACTTAGGAGAAGGTCTGGTCACCCCCTAACAGGGAGGGGGGTCAGCTGGCTTGTTCTTGTCCTTTTTCTCGTTTTGCCCAGGAAAACGGATCAAGGTGGCTTGCCAGGGAACAGCCCGTTCCTTGGGAGACGCGCTTGTGCGGACGAGCTCCAGCAGCAAGAGGTTATCCATCACCAGCGAGCCATTCCTCTTCTCTCTGCGGTGAGGATGACTCTTGCCAAGGACTTGCAGGTGTTCGGGCTCTTACAGGATCTCTGCCTGAAGGAGTCGTTTCAGAAGCAAAACCCTGTTTCTATTAAGTAGCGCAGGGACAGAAAGAGCAAACGGGGGAAATGTAAGTCCTCGAGATGCACGCTAAGCAGCCAGACGGCAAAACTTGCCAAAACGATGCTTCACGCCAGGTCTGCAACTAATCAGCAGCTTTGGAGAAATGACAACATTAAACTATTTCATGTGATTTTTTCCCCCTTGGAACTGTGCTTTGATTTATAGGAGAATTAGCATGCTCTCCCCACCCTGTTCCTCAGGTTGCTTTCTGTAGGAGCAGAAACATTTTGCCGTGTTCCTGGGGAAACGAGGCCAGAGAGCGAGTTTCTGGCAGGAGGCGAGCGTGACCCTGGGTTGCTCCCACCGACAGGCAGCGAGTTTTACCCACAGCCATTTTTTTCCTCTCGTTTCTTTAGTGGAGAAGCCAGATGTACCTTAAGAAGGCAAAAGCTCTGCGTGCGTACGTGTGCGTTGGTAGAAGTTGAAATCTCGCCCTAGTTGAGGATGTGCTTCGGCTGGGTCCCCGCGGCCCCGGGGCCGGGGGCAGTCGGACCGCGCAGAGCTGTGGCCGTTTGCCACCCGCAGAGGGCTGAGCTCTAGGATGAGCGCGGTGGGCTTCAGGAAGATGCGTAGGTGCAATTCTGCAGCTGGGCGTTTGTGCTGTCCCCCTTGGTAGACAAGGACTGTCGCTGGCAGAGGGAGGAGAGGGGCCGGGACAAAGCCGCTGCGCCTTGGGGGAAAGGTCCAGGAGGTGCTTTGGAGCCTGCAGAGCTTTGTAGTGCGATATCCTGGGTCGTGTTGGTGTTAAGGTCTCTTTTCCAGGAGCTTCCCGCCCCAAGAGAGGTGGCTGTGATGTGGATGTGTCCCGCCGGCGGGGAGGGCGCAGGGTCGGTGCCTCGCCGGGGCGGGCAGCGGAGCCGGGTGAGGGGAGCTCGCTCCTGTGTTGCGTGCCTGGCCCCGTCCAAGCACGTCTGCTCTGCACCTCGTTTCGGTGTCTCGGGGCCAGGTCCGGAGGGGGAGACGCAGGAGCCAGGGTTGTGCTCGCTGTGTCACCCCACGCAGGGGTCCACAGCCCTGGGTCGCCTCGCTTGCGTGGCAGACGTGGGTGCTGTAGCCCTGCCAAGCCGCAGGGGTCGATTTAACAACAGGCAGGGAAAGCGCTCCTTTGATTCATGACACGTCTTTCTCCACGAGCGGGCACCCCTGGGCAGCCCCAGCCAGCACCCGGGGCAAGCGCTGGCTGTCGCTTGCATCGCCCCCCAAATCCACAGGTGCCTCTCGTGGCCCCGGCCCCGCGGCCAGCCGTGGGCCCCCCTCTAGCACAGCCTGGGCTTGCCGGCAGGGTGAGATGCGCTTGCAGAAGCGGGTGTTGTTATAAATCTCGGAGGAGATGAGGTTTCCCGGCGGCTTCGCAGGGCAGCGGCCGCAGGACGTGGCTTTCCCTGCGAGGTGTGGAGCTGTCGTGGCCCCGGGGCTGCTTCAGCGGCACCGACGAGCATCCTCACACAAAGCTGGCAGCAGGGGCGAAAACGTGACGTGTCCTTTCATTTGAAGTGCCTCCTCACGCCGACTGCGGGACTTCCCAGCTGCCTCAGTGGTCATGAACCACGTCTGCGTAGATCGAAGAGCCTTGCTCTCGCTCTCCTTGCGGTGCCGGTACGTTTCCATCCTCCCTCCCATCCTGCCAAAAACCAGAGCTCGTCTGAAGCCGCGGGAAGAGAGGAATTTCCTGAGAAGGATAAACAAGCCATTCGCATTACCACATCTTTGCAGCTGCAAAGGAGGCTTGCCCACTCCCCTACCTAGGAGCCCGTAAGGCCTGCTGTGTTGTCAGTGGCCATGGGCTAGTGACAGGGCAGCGGGAGCACCGGGGCAGAGCGCGGGGAGAAGCCCTGGGCCGCTCCTCTCACTTTCCCCCGGTCCCTTGGCGTATCCCAGAGGAGGAGCAGCTGCTGCCGTCACGTCTTCGTTATTAACTCCATCACTTTTCGGCGTCAGTTCCCTAACGAAGCAATTTGCTGTTGGTACTTCGTGGTGGCTCTGTAACTCGGGCGGCTGTACGCACGCTAACGCACCCTTCGTTTCACGTCCAGTCAGTGGCTCCTACCGAGGGGACCCGCAGGGTGCGGGTGGCTCGCGGTGGCTTGCGGTGGCTTGCGGTGAAGCTGCAGGGACCACGCCAGGCTCGGCCCTGGACCCTGCCCCGCGGCAGGGGGGCGGCGGGCTGGGAAGCGGCAGCAGCGACGGCGGCTGTGGCGTTTTGGGGTCACCGGCCTGAGGTTTCTGCAGCCTTGCACCCAGCGCAGGGGGACACCGGCTCTTGCGCAGGCCAGGTGAGACTTGGAGATTGCAGGTCTCCTGTAAGCTGAGGGCTCCTTGCAGCCATGCCCTGGATGCTGACTTTGTCAGCCACAACAGGTATTTTCCCCGTATCCTTTCTATTAGGGAAGGGCGACGTGTCGGAAACATGTTGCTTTTTGGGTAAGCACGTCTGTGGGCAGAAGACTCTCCTCCCTGCCCGGGAGCACCCGCTTGCTCTGCTCATCGCCTTCCTCCGGGCTGCAGACCCTTCCACCCCTCTGGCTGCTGGCGGGTGGCTCAGGGCAGGTCGCAGGGGGCTGCGGGTCTCCGAATCAGCCCACCTTTTGATGCTGCTGCTCTTGAGCGCCGTCAGGCACGTCACGATGTGCCTGTGTGCGTGCGTTGGCCAAGGAGGGCTTCCCTCCTGCCACTGGGGTAAGGGAATTGGGGCTCTAATGAAGACTTTTACCTTGATGTGTAGCCAGGCCCTGGGGGAGCTGCTGAGAAAATCACCTGCAGCACCGACGTCCAGAGCAGTAAAAACCACAACAATTATGTGAAGAGTAAAAAAACCTTACTGTCTCCTCGGGTGATGGGTTTGGAGAAGCCTGGCTGCCTCCCCTTGGAGGAGATGCATTTCTCATTGAGAGGGAGCCTGGCAAGAGGAGCCCCTGGCAGCCTTTCTTAAGGAAAGGAGGGCTTAAAATAGGGGCAGGAGCATCCCGGGTGGGTCCCTGCCGGCGCAGGCTCCTGCCCGGGTGTCCCGGGCGGTCCCCATGGCACGGCGGGGGGCTGCCCCTTGCCTGCACACTCCAACTGCTTTTATTTAGCTCACAGCCAACTGGGACGTCTCCTGTTGCGGAGACATCAGGGCGTTTGGTTGCCTGCTGGGCACTTTCTCCAGCAAGCATGAGAGTGGCAATTCCCTGTCCCTCCTTCAGCGATGGGCTTGCATCCTCTGTGGCGAGAAGCTCTAGGTGTTACGAGCCGGTGGCCAAAGCAGTGCTTGTTAGATACTGCTAGAAATAAAAAGAAACCAGCGCATGGTACGGCTGCCTGCAAGAGCCAGGCGCTGCCTCCCTGCCCGCCGTGCCGCAGGAGAGCTGTGCCGAGCCCGGTGCCCGGTCAGGAGCTTTGGAAACCTGGTGGGGAAACAAGCCAAGCTCAAACCCTCGTGGCCTGCAGGGTCGGTGTGTCGTTTCCTCCTCCCTTGCGGCGACGGAGGGATCAGGAGCCCCGGGGATGCGCCAAAGGATGAAGGGAAGAAGCCACGCGTGAGCCCTTCGGCAGAGCTGCCGTGGGAAGGAGGAGTAAATAACGTGCTGCTCTGGTGGTTAAGCTTTGGTGTTGCTTTGTTCCGCAGAGGTTCGTCTGCTCTCATTAGGCTGGTTTTGGGACCATCCAGCAATTAAGTGCCAGAGCTGCTGGGAACCTGCGGTGCCGGTGATGGTGTCCCACGGGGGTGGATGTGCGGGTACGTGCAGAGCCCGGCCGGCGGCGAGGGATTGCGTTACAAACCCAGGGGGTTTTGTTCTCTCTCATGCGGTCAGACAGAGGAGGGCTTGCTCCCTGTAATTGGACGAGTTCAAGCAACGCTCGTTAGCTCAGTCCAAAAGAAGATGCTCGAGAAGAGCGAAAAAACGCAAATCCAATATGTGCTAATTGGGCAGTGGCACAACAAACAGCTGCAAATTTTACATTCAGTTAACCCTATTTACTTGGGTTTTTTCTTCTTTTATTTTTCTCTCCTAAATTTAAATTCCTGAGGAGACACAGTATGTGCTAACGCAGTCTGCGCTGAAATGCCGTGTGGAGCAGCACTTATTTCCCAAACTACCTGCCCTCCCCCTGCGCCCGTGTCCCTGCG
The DNA here is from genome assembly GCA_013400755.1 of Pelecanoides urinatrix. Lineage (NCBI taxonomy): Eukaryota > Metazoa > Chordata > Aves > Procellariiformes > Procellariidae > Pelecanoides > Pelecanoides urinatrix. Next base: position 107,911 of record VZTQ01002318.1, on the reverse strand, counting down.
CAGCCCAGCAAAGCTTCCCCTCTGGGCTCCGGGCTGACTCCTTCCTCCCCTTTATCCCCTTGCGAATTGGAGCCCGGCCGCTGAAGGAGAGCAGGATGCGGCCCGGGTCCTGCTGGGCGGAGGTGACTCTGTGCTTGCTGTGCGAGGGGTGAAGGGGATGGGCTGGGGACCCCCCCGGGCTCCGGGCTGGGGACCGGGGACGTTGCTTGAGCACCGCATGCCGGGGCAGCGCGGGTGACTCCCACCCGCGGGCTTGCGATGCTGCTCGGGAGGATGCGGCGGGGAGCCCCGTGCCGTGGCACAGCCGCCACCGCGTCCCCTGCACCCCCAGCCACCAGCCCTGCTCCCACGGGCGAGCTTTGCTCTGGAGCCGCTTCCCAAGCCAGCACGAAGGTGAGCGTAGGAGGAGCCGGTCAAGGTTTAAACCTGAGAAACCATCGGGGTTTAAGCCTGGCAAACAAGTTCAGAGCCGCTCTTAATCGCTCTGGCTGGGCAGGGGACGCGGAGGGGTTGTTGCAGGTTGTCGTTGCAGTGCACTGAACTGCACCCTGAGGTGCAGCCGCCTCTGCGGGTCCAGTGCTCCCCTCGGCCCCATCCTGCTCCGTGCGGGGGGCGGCTGCCTGAGCCCCTTCGCCTGGCGCAGGGCTCCCGCTCGGGACACTCCAGCACCGTTAGAAACACCGTCAGAACCTCGCCGTAACAAATGGCTTCGTTTTCTAGGTCAGCTCTGCCGGATAGGGCGATACCAGGCACTGAAAGCCGGCAGTTTATTTCAGCTTTTACTCAGTATGTTTTGCTCCAGAGTGACTTAAAATGCATTAGTGTGACACGGCGGGCGCTGCGCGGGAGCCGCTCGGCAGCTCAGCCGCGTCTCTGTCACTTGTCCTGTTGTCAGGGGAAACTCGCTTAGCGAAGGCAGGCAGCTGACTTGCTTATCGTATTTTCCCCCAATGGTTTTTTTGCTGGGGGCTGGGAATTGATTATAAACATCATCTGAGAGAGACGTGTCGCTCCCAGGGTTGGCGGTGGTAAGTAGCGGCTGGGCCCCGTGCCCAGTCCTGTCTCTGCCGGCGGGAGGGGAGATGGGAGCGGGAGCATCCGCCGGTGCGGGAGCGGTGCTGGGGCTCCGGACCCCCATCCCTGCGAATCCAGCGGGTGCCTGGGGCAGAAGCTCAGTGCAAAGCAGCGTTTTGGCCGGGAGCGGGGACACGGGTGTGAGTTTTCCATGGCTCCAGCAGTGTTGCAGGATGCCATCAAGAACTTCAGTTGTGGTTTTAAAATCTGACCGGCTCCCGCAGGAGCGATCGTGGCAGAGTGGGATATCCTGGGCAATGTGCTGGTGGCATCTGGCTTTTCTGTGCTGCTCCAAAGTGGGCAGAGGACACCCAGCAGCAATCCTTCCCCGTGCCCCGAGGCCTGACGGCCATCCTCAGCCCGCAGCCGCCGCAGGTGCCCTTGCCCTGCGTCGTCCTGGTGGGGCTGGGGAGTGGTGGGGGGTGTCCTGGTGAGGCTGGGGAGTGGTGGGGGGCATCCTGGTGGGGTGGTGGGGGGCATCTTGGTGAGGCTGGGGAGTGGTGGGGGGCGTCCTGGTGGGGCTGGGGAGTGGTGGGGGGCGTCCAGGCTCCCCTTCTCCTGCCACTGTGCAGCCCCGGAGGTCGGGGCCGGGCGTGCGGGGAAGCGTTTCACAGCTGGTTTGGCCTCGGTGCATGTGTGCGTGCAGGTGTGTTTTTGGAAGCACATGTGGTTTGTGTTTGCGGTACGTGGAGGGAGCAGGGCAGGGACCTGCGTCCTTTATTGAAAGCAATTATAAATGAACAAGGGCAATGGAAAAAGCCCTGAATAAATCACTGAAAGTAAACACTCTCCAGTTTGGGCTGCCTTTGCATGAAGATAAACGTGGAAAGCCGGTCCTGTAATAACGAGGCAGAGCCAAATGACACCCTCCCGTGCGGTCTCGCCAGGCTCGCTGGGGTGAGCCCTCGCCCGCCAGAGCCGCACCGGGGCTGGGTGCAGGTTCATGTCAGCACAGACCAGCAGCAGCAGAAGCCCCCCATGCCACCGGCAGCCTTTGGACTCCCGTCTCTAAGGCTTTCCCCAGATTCTCCTGTCCTGCTCCCAGGGGTTCCCACTGGTGGAGGAGACTCGTGTGGCTCCAAGCCCGTGGGAATCGGACCCCCCATCACCCGGCAGACCGGGTCGGTGCGATGCTCCCGAGCAGTCAGCGGGGACCCCTTCCCCTGCCAGCCTGCCTGGGCTCGAATGCTGCTCTGCTCCCGTCTCCCAGCTGGTTAAAGCCACGAGGCTGACTGCGTTTCCCAGTGCGGACCAGCTTCCAGACTGGTGGGTGGGCTGGGGACCAGCCACAGAGCACGGCTCCCAGCAGCGCAGGGAGTGCAGGATGTGCTCCTGCCGGGTGCAGCACAGCGGACCAGGAGGAAGCCTAATATTTATAATTCCTGAAGTTGTCTTGAACCCCCAACATCGATGCTATCTTCAAACAGGAATAGAGAAATCCATATTTAGCTCAACTGCTTGTTTGATATTTGGAGAAAAAGGAAAATCAAGTTGTTGCTCTTCATGCACACGACTAAATAAAATATGAACATCAGTGCTTGCACATCAGTGCCGTGCTGTTCAGCTCCTTTGGTTGGGTATTTTGCATATTTATATATATTTATTTTCCATCCGGGCGCCTGCAGGTAAAGGGGGTGCAGCCGCTGAGCTGCTGCGTCAAAGCTGCCGGGGAGGGTGGGCTCCTGCGGGGTGCTCTGCGAGCCGCACGGCCGCCGGCTGGGCTGGGGGGCCCGGCCGCTCTCCCGCAGGGACGGTGTCCGTGCGCGTCCCCGGGCGAGTGGGCTTCCAGCCCCTGGGCCACCCGGCCCCTTCGTCTCACTGAGCACTCGACTTTTGCTCAAGGAGATGGTGGTGGTTCCTTTTTGTCTCTTTTTCTCACTTCTCTTCCCAATTGTAGAGAAGTCAACCGTTCTGTATTTCAGGCCAGAAGGTGAATGTTTGGGGAAATTACGAGCATGTTATAATGCAATTAAAAAACAACCCCTATAATTGCTGTGATTTGTATATACCTACAAAATAACCAGCTGGTGTAATCAAAGCCTCTAGTATGTTTTATGTGTTTCAGCAAATCAAACAGAAGGGAATGGTTCCATCTGCATTTTCACGTGCCGCAGGAGGGTTTGCAGCAGTCAGGGGTGCCTCCTCGGGAGCCCTGCAAAGGCAGGGAGCAGCGAGAGGGGGTGCTGCTCTTTGCGCCGTCGTTAATACCAGCAAACCCCTGCCGACTGCTTCAGCATCGCTGCAGTATCAGCGTTCGTAACGGAGGGACGAGTGCTCAGGGGCAGGTTTCGTGCACGTTTACGGATGGGGGAGGAGTGATGCTGTCCCCTGGAAAACTGGGGATGCTGCATACGTGTTTTGGACTCGTGTGCTTCAAAGAGCGTATCTCGAGCTCATCTCCCTTCCCTCCCCTCCCTGCCCTCCGTCAACAGCCCTGGAACATTAAAGCAGATCGGCTGCAACTTCAAAGCTGCGACTTCAGTGCAGCCAAGTTGATGATGAGGAGGATAATTAGCAAGTTAAGTGTTCAATGCTTTAGTCAAATTATGTTTAATAATATTGGGCTGTAAGGAAAGAGGGTGGCAGGAGCTGTTAGCAGCTGGCTTTTTCATTATCGATACAGCGTTGTTGTGCAAAGCACTTCCCACTTCATGAAGGCACCCTGGGTTTTATTTCATTTTTCAAGCCTGTTTCTGTGTTCTGCTTCACCTGCCGTTGGCTAGCAATTTGCAGGATTGCAAACGAGCTCGGAGTATTTTAGGAGCCAGTGGGTTTTCAGGAATGAATGCTTTGCCTGTGCTTCATGACTATGATTCACGTTCTCTTGGCTAACTAGCCCCCAAATTATCTGTGTGTGCGGAGAAAGGCCGTGTTTATGGGTCTGCTGGAGTCTTGATGAAAGCCTCGGACTGCAGTTTCTAGCCGAGGATGAATAAAACACTGCAGGGATCCTCCTCCAGCCCTGAAGTTTAAAATATTAATAGGGTATCATTCTCCCGACAAACATTGCAACAAGTAGTGAGCACTTTGCTATAAAACATTTCCTCTTAGTGGACCCGCGTATTTTAATGGAAATGCGGTGTCACTTAAATTACTGATATCCAAAAAAATACGAGTCCACTGTGTGTCCATGGGTATCGAAATCTTTTCGAAGGGGCTCTTCCTCCGCGTTCTGCCCCATGACTATTGCAGCCTGCGGGCACGGGCCGCGCTCCCCGGGCATCCCCGCGCGTGGGCTGCCGCCCTGGCGCAAGGCAGCGTGGCCGGGGAGCTGGGAAGGGAAACGCAGGCAGCTTGTGGCGGGGACCACGGCCTTCTGCCAGCCCTTCATCTCCGGTACCAGCAGAGGATGAGGAGGGGAGAGCAGGGGTGGAGAATAGCAGCGATTCCTTCCGAGCGGGCAGGCTTCCTGGCTGGCCACCGACGCAGAAGAGCTCTTTATGCTCTTACAAAAAGTGGGAGGTGGAGGGAGGGAGCGGCCGGACTCGGTGGGTTTTGGCAGGAGCCGGGGAGGGTCTCGCCGCGCTGGCGCCCGCGCGGGGCGAGCTGTCCCTGTGGCAAGGTCTGGAGCTGCCGCGTTGCTCGCCCTGCCTGTGCCTGTGTTGCTCCGGCGGAGATGCCTTGCAGAGGAGAGAAATCCCTCTCTGACGGTTCAGCGGGCTCTTGTTTGGCTTCCTTACCATGCGCAAAACAGAACTGGTGACAAAAATAGCCGTGCTGGCTTCTTTCCTGGTAGAAATGCGGGGAGCGGCATGTTTAGTCTCTCCCACCTTGTCAGAGTGGTTTGAGAATGTTTTTGAGAGACTTGGATATTCCTGATGTTTTTCCGGCTGCCCGTGAAGTTTTCCAGGGAGCGCAGGAGAAACTCAGCTTTGCGGCAGGAGCACATCCCGCCCCGGCTTCTCAAACCGTCTCCAGAAAGGAGCAGCTAAAGGGCAGACACCCACGCTGTCCCCTCCGGCTGGTGACCTCCTGGGGGCCACCGCGGTGCCGAGCTCGGTGGCCCCCCCGTCTGGGGCCGAGCTCTTCACAACCCACCAGCGTGGGCAGGAGCTGTCAAGAAACCCCAGAGCCTTTGCCCAAAGTTGTCCAAGTTGTTGCTCCCTCGGGCAGCGTGTTGGGTGGCAAATGGTCTGGGTTGCTACTGGGGGACTGAGGACAGTCCTCCGGCTTTACTGATCTTTTTGGTTTTTCTCTTTCTCCTCTCCCGTTTCTGGACTCGCAGCAAACCCTGGAGACGAATCTCACCAACCTGGTTAAACGCAACAGTGAACTGGAGAACCAGATGGCCAAGCTGATACAGATCTGCCAGCAAGTGGAGGTTGGTGAGAGCAATCGGGGGAGCAGGGGGGTGACGGGGAAGGGGCACTGGGAAGCTCCCGGCTGGAGTGATGGGGTGCATGGGATTGCTCCTGTGTCCTTCCCCCAGGGGCTGCCCTGGGAGCAGAGGTGAGTGTGTGGTGGGAAGCATCATGAGGCTGCGGGGCTCGCGGGAGGCTTTGCTGAGGCTGAATTGTTTCGGAGAGTCTAGTCCCAAATGACGGAGGACGCGGGGATGGTTCCCAGGTGCTGAAGGAGAGGGTGGTGTGACTGGGAGCCACTGGGCAGGGCACAGGCTGCTGGGCTGGCTCACGAAGGGAGGACCTGCTGGTGCTTTTGGTTGAAGACGGGTGACACCGAGCATGCAAACACAGCTCAGCTCTCAGAGGTGGGGGAAGCAGGGTTACCCCTCTTGTAGCTGCCTTCTGCGATCAGGTGTGGTTTTGCCGGCAGCTCCTGTTTCCTTCGGTGCACAGGTGGGATCTGCTGGGGCTGAGTTCTGCAAAATCTCCTCTGCAGCTGGAAGGCATTAGTGAGAGTTTGCTTTGGATGCTCAGCGTGCTATAGCCTGCACCCTGCCTTCCAAAGCTGGGGCATCTCCAGCTGCGCTCCCAGAAACAACAAATCTGACGCCTCCGTGCTTCAAATTCCCTGTGAAACTGGGCTAGTTAGACCTCCTCTTTCTTGTCTGGGGGTGCTGTTAAGGTAAGCTAGTTAATGTTTGCAGAGCACTTGAATATCAAAGTGACGAGCGCTCCGGGAGAACCTGGGAGGAAAAGGCCAGCGGTGGCTGCGCAGCGGCGTTGGAGCAGCCGCGGCCGGGGCAGCCCCGCGAAGCGGGGGCCCAGGAGGGAGCCGTGGTCACACAACTGCGGCTTGTGCCCAAACTGCGTCTGCCCAGGCAGGTGTGGAAGCTGTCGCAGGGGGCCTTCTTAGCTCCAGGGTGCTCGTGCTGTTAATTATATCATAACCCTTTTCTTTGCGAAGGAGAGGGGCCCCACCGTGCCCCTCCCTCTGGCTTTTCTCCTTACCTTGCTGGGTAGGTTTACAGGCTGGGGTCTGCCCATCTGGGCAGTAGAGCTTGTAGCTCAAACCCTAACTCTACTGAAAAGCAGTAACTTGAAGAACTATCCATAGCTCAGCTTATTTAAAAAAAAAAAAAAAGTCCAGATACACAAAAGTGCCATCTTACAGTCACTTTACCTGCAGAGGGACACTTCCATGCGTCACTGGGACATGGTTTAGTGGGCATGGGGGGGTTGGGTTGACGGTTGGACTCGATGACCTTAGAGGTCTTTTCCAACCTTTATGATTCTATGATTCTATGACTGGGATGTAAATGCTTGAATAAGCTTTAGTTTAAAATGGAAGTTCATCTGGGAAAGCAAAGGTCTCCTGTGGCCATGTCCACTTTTCAGAAATGCACTGGTTGATCTGAATGGCACATGTCTGTAGATGACACTATTATTGCTTTACAGCTTTTCTTAGCATGTGGGCAAGTGAGCTTAGCAAAGACACTCTGGGAACCATGTGTTAAGGGCTGCTAGAAGTGCTGTGTAAAGGGGGAGTGGAGGAGTGGGAAAGCCTCTCTGAGAAGACAGGACTGTATCCATCTAGCTACAGAGCTTGAATTTTGCTGAAGTCCAGAGAGTGGCTCTTGAATCAGTCTCCTTTAGGAACCACGTGCTGCTGTTGTGCAGAAATTCCCAGGGAGCTCCCTGCCTGCTTCCCTGCAGGAATAAATAAAATGCATATAATAATAAATGCATAAATAAAACAAGCTGTATCTTTGTACACCCAGAAGTCCTCTGCCCAGCCCGGTGGAGCCGGGGGGGAAGCAATGGCCCGCAGGTGCTGGCGAAGGAGCGATATAAAATCCCCGCAGCTGCTTCCAAGCCTTTAATGGGTGGGGTGTGCTCTGGCTGTAGCAGAGCCCCGTCCCGGGAGCAAAGCCAAGCAGCTCGAGTCGGCCTGGAGGTCTGAGGGGGACAGAGGCAGCGATCTGGGTGTGCAGCGGGTGAGGTGGGTGCTTTGCAATGCACCTCTGCAGGGCTGGGGCGTCCCCCCGCAGCCCTCCCTTCTGGGCGCAGTGCTCCCAGCGCTGGGGCTGCCCAGGGCTGCTGCGTCCACCATCGGCGAGCTGGGGCTGCGCCGCGTTCGTGGGCAAGTCTCCCGTGCTGGAGAAGGGTGTGCCTCCATCTTCTGCAGGGCCTGGGTGAACCAGGGCTGGTAATGAGGACTCCTCTTCTCAAGGGATTAAAGAGGGGTCGGGTGTGATTTGGGGAAGCCCTTTGCAGGTAAGGTCCTTTGCGTGGTGAGGCACCCAAAGCACTGCGGATGAGGCTGAGCCTGCTGGTGAAATCAAGGCTCGTGGGAGTCTCTTCCTCCTAAGCACTTTGGCATAGCCTTACTTTTCCTATTAGCACGAGAGTGGTTTTCTGACCTTTGCTGTAAAAAGAGGACTTCCAGGCATTGCCTCCAGCCGCTGTATTCCCATTTTGCTGTGTAACGTGCTGCTAGCCGGGGCAGAAACCCTGGGAGAGCCTCATCCTGCTTTTCCCTCAAACGCTCCGTGAAGTGAATGTGGAATCGGAGGGTCCCAGACAAGGAGGACTGGAAGGGATCGTCCCCCGTGGGCACCTGTCCCGAGTGTATCGTGACAGTGGCTGTCCCACCCAGTCCTGAACATGCAATGGAGATGCTGCCTCTTCCCCTGGCATCTGGCATCTCGTGCTCCTCTGCGCCAGGAAGTTTTTACCAAGTCCAGCTTGAAACTTTCCTGCTGCAGTTTCAGCCTGTACCTCTGCCCCGTCCTGGCCGTTGTGGACACAGGGGAAAGTTATTTTGCTCATCCCTCCAGCAGCCTGTAACATACTTGTGGGCAGTGCATCCTCCCTTCTCTTTTTTGGGCTGAGATAGTTTCATTATTGGGTTTTTTTCACATTTCTTCATAGCACAGTTCTCAGTTTCTCTGCAATCCAGACTGTCCCCTTTTGTCCACGCTTTCTTGGGGATGCAGTGCTCTGGACTGGTGCAGTTCCCAGCCAGAGCAATGCTCTGCTCTTCTTCCAGTGCTCGGGGGAGAGAGGAAAGGGTTTTTTTGGCTGTCTCCAGGCTATAATCCCATTTCTGTGTCCCAGGGCAGTGGCTGCAATTTTCACACCCGTGTCTCCCAGGTAGTTTTTGAGCCTTCCCACCTCAGACCCTCTCCGCAGGCTGCTGCCTGGCTGCCGTTCCTCGGGACGGCGCAGTGCCCCGCGCTGGTCCTCACTGAACCGCACCCTGCTCCTTAAAGCTATTTTCCTCATCTCATTTTCCTGTTCATCCTCGGTTGAGGATGCAGTGTGGCAGTGTAGGCAGTGGCTTGTCCCCAGCCCCTCGGTTCAGGCGGGGATTTGTCTGCATCCCTGCCGTGACAGCAGCTTCCCGGGGCAGGGCAAGGCTGGCCCCCTTCCCGCTTTCCTTCCTCCTCCCAGACACCGCGCTCTGCCTCCCCGCATCCTTCCCGCCGGCGGAGGCGGCGGTTGCAGCCGCTCCTGCCTGATCCCTGCATTCTCTAGCAGAACAGCAACGTTCAGGCGTAAGCCAGCAGCAAGGGGGAAAGGCTTTGTAGAGGGGGTTACAGAAGGCATCGGAGGAGGAGAGGAGATCACCTTTAATCCTGCTGAAGAAAGGGACTCGGCTGACCTTGCTGCTTTGACCGCCTGATCTATAAAACTCTTTGTGTTCCCGGTGTGCAATCAGGCATCTTTTGTTTGCGTGGCCCAGGGACGTGTTTGTGCGAGCTGTGCTGACGCTGCCTCTTGGCTGCGGCTCCGGAGTCGGGAGTTCAGCAGCGATGCGCTCCCGTGGAAAACCTTCCAGAGGAAGGAGGCAGTTAATACCTTACTGTTGTTTCAAAGTGCGCATACCAATTACTAGCAAATTAATTTGCGGCTTTGTTTACTGAAGTGATACATGGAGAGAGGCTGTCGCAATTAGTTTCTGCTTAATGGGCTATTGATTTTTTTTGGTTGCTAAGTTGAGCAGTGGTTCCTTGAAGCAGCACCTTTCCAGAGAATAAAAACACCAGGCTGCGGCAGGGATCGCTGACGTGGATTCGGGCGGGGGGGGGGGATTTGCCAGTGCCTGGGCAAATGTGACGGCTATTTGCGTCGCCCTGGGTCGCTCCAGCCCTTGCTGGGGGAGGGCTGGGGCCTGCGGCTTCCCACGCGGCTTCCCGGGCTGCCTCGCGGGCCCCGCAGCCGGCGGGGTGCAGGGATGCTGCGTGCGCTGACTGGGCTCACCTGCCCGTCGCGAAGCACACGGGGATGCGTTTGCAGAGGGAGCTGCAGCTTGTGCTTCACCATCCGCTTCTCGGAGAGCGACTGGGGCTCTCGGGCCAGGAAGGGGCTTCCTAACCCCCGCGTTTCCTGCAGGCAGCGTCAGCGTTTTGCTCTTTGCTCGCTAAATAAGGTCCTTGTTGCTGTCCTGGTCATCTGGAGAGAGGAGAAGGGTGCCTGCGGTGCCGTGGGCTGCGAGCCACCGTCGGGTGCGCGAGGAGGAAGGGGCTGAGACGCGCTCTGAGTTTCCATGCCGAAATAAGGAGCAGAAAAACCACACCTGGGTCTTGCAGTGCTGCTGGCCTTCCCGAGCGTGGCTGCGCCGGTGCTCCGGCATTACTGGCATTGTCCTGCTCCTCTCTCTGCCGGTGCCTCGTGGTGGGGAGAGGGATTTTTGGCTCTGCAGTAGGAATGGCTTTTGTCGGAGGTGTCTCTCCTGGGCTGCCTCTTCCCCCAGGGCTAAGCGGGACTATGGTAAAATAGATAGCAAATGGATGTCTTGCAGGCAGGGAAGGAGCCAGAATGTCGCTGCAGAGCCGTGGTGACAGTCATCAGCACTCACTGCTCTTACAGGTCACGCTTTGACTCCAGACCCCACCAGGGATGGAGCAGGGATGCATCTGGCAGTGCCGGGACAATGCGATGGCTTTCCAAACCTCCTCCTCCTCCTCTTCATCCAGCTCCGGCATCTTAATGAACTGACCTGTGAAGAATTGAAAGCTATTTGGTATTTCTTGCTGATTCTGGAAGTTTCAGACCTCTAGGCTGTTGTTTTCTACATAGTTTAGGAGTTTTCAGCTTTGTCGGTCATTCTGCTTTTTAAAATAACAGTTGAAATACATTTCTCAGCCTTACTGAGCATGCAGTCCTGCCCTTCAGAGGCACCTTTTCAGAGAGCACATTAAAGTGTGAAGTCGAAAATATCTCTGCCCCTCTACGCTTCCCCGTGAGTCTGAATGCAGGGGATTTGGCTTTCGAGCTGTTGGTGGACATTGGCTATAGGCGGACAGATGCGATCCCGACATACCCTGCCCGTCAAGTCATCTTCAGTGTAAGTCCCACGTTATGTCCAGGCAACTGTGCCGGCAGCCCCCCGAGGTGCCGAGGGGACCCTCCAGAGAGGAGCCGTGCGGTGTCCCCAGGCGCCGAGCCCGCGCTGCCCGTTGGCGTCGCGAGGAGCGACTCCCTCCCGCGCGGTGCTTGGGGCTGCCCCGAGGGAGGGCGAAGGGACCAAATCCTGCCACAGGGATCCGCACGGGGACCGAAGAGAGCAGGTAACGACCCTACAAAGAAGCTGAGTTTGTAAGGTGCCAGGGTGGGTAGCAGAGACGGTACCGCCCGGTGTCCCCAGCCGGGAGGACGGTGGGAGATGCTGCCCGTGTAGCTGCTCTTGCACGGTGGGCTGGTGGCCCTCTGGGCCGTGGCCACCGCAGGGCTGGCCGTGGTGCAAACCGGTGCGTGTCCCCTGGGGCATGGCTGCCTTGCTGCATAGTCAAAAACCTGTTGACGGTTTTGGGGTGACAGCGCTGTGGGGGTGAGATAGGGTCCTCCGCTCCATCTCAGACTGCGTTCCTGCTGCCGGGGTGTGGAGGAGGTTTGTCTGTGCGTGAATCACGCCCCAGGCTGAGATGATGTTCCTCTTCCCTCCATGAGCTGCAGCGTGAGCTTTTTCCAGGTTTGAGTTTTACCATTTGCTTTTTATTGTCGGGCTGTATTGTCCCTAGCACACCCCCCCGCCTTGAGAAGGTTGAAGTACTTTTTTCCCCCCTTTCTTATGTCTAAAAGCTCTCCCCCACACCCAACTTTCCTGTAATTGTAGCACCCGCTGAGCCTTCACCCGCAAATGCAGCATTTACCTGGGAACTGGTTCATCCTAATAAAAAGTGGTTTGGCCGGTACCTAGCCGTGCCTGAGCCAGGGCTTTTGCCAGCAGAGCTGTGTTGGTCTGAAAGCCCACCTCGGTGCTCTGCTGGCACTTCGGGGTGGGACCTGGCCTGGAAACGCTCCTTTTTGGGCAGAAGGCAGCTGGGGAAAGGGGCCGTGGTGGCCTCTGCAGCTTCATCTGCCTTCAGTCTCCCAGAGCAAGAACGCTGGCTGAGCTGCAGATTTCTTGCCCTGGGTAGGTTTTCAGATTTAGGATTAATTTAACCAGGAGCCCAGGATTTCTGCCAGCGCAGGTTGCTGCAGGCTCCAAACCCTGGGTCTGATTTCTCCCCTCTGCTACCTTGCAGCAGACTTGCAGGATTATCTGCTGGTTGTTCTCAGGGGAGTTGTCTTTGCAGGCCATCAGCTGTCTCCCACTTCAGCGTTGCATAATCTGCTGGCCAGGTTTAAAAAAAGATCTTGTATCAAATGTGTTTAATTCTGGGTTGCCTTCAGACTTCTCCACTGTTTCACATACCTTTGAGAGTACAAAATGAAGAAAACCTATTTATGTCCTCTAGCACACTGTTTAATTTAAGTGAGAGGGCTCCATTCCCCTTCTGTAAAGTGTATCCCCGCTTTCTTGTCCATCCCCCCAAGGGTACTGGTCTTTCCTGGAGACAGAGGGCTGAAACCTCTGCCTCTGCTTTCACTTCACTCTTTGCATGCCTTCCTTTCAGCTTGAAAATAAAAAAAAAAAAATCTGTGTATTTGAACCCTGAAGAGGGGGTCCAGCAGGGATTAATTAGCCTAAATGAAGCAGGACACATGCAGCTTTTTTTGTAGGAACAGGCCACTGTTCCTTCTGCCTCCCGGGGCTGACACCATGCTCACCTCGGCTCGTTCGGGGGGCAGGGAGGCAGCCCCCCGCGTCCCCAGCTTGCTGACCCCCCGCTACCTGCATCCTAAGCATCCCGTCTCTCCGAGGGGCACAGGCCCCACCTCCGCCAGCGGCACCAGCTCGGGTGTACCTGGAGGAGCTGCAATGCCGACAAATCCTCCAGCGTCTCAGCTCCTGCCCGCCCCGGGGAGGGCTCCTGCTCTCTGAGGCCACCAGTGCCTGCACCTGCGTGGCAGAGCCTGGCTGGGCACGGACAGTCCTGCACCCACAGCAGGGACGTCTGAGCAGAAGGACCGATGGCCTGGGGAGGTCTATGACGAAGGAAATCATCACTGCATCTCTTACTTGGGCTTCTCCGCTCTTCTTTGAAGTCTTACAGGACTCGTCATCGCGTCCTGCTGCCTTCCCTCGCGGCCCCCAGTCTCAGCCAGGGAACGTGGCTCTGTAGCCCAGGGTGATGCGGGTTTACTGCCCTTCTCACCCTTGGAGAAGGGACCATCTTGAGCAGCGTCTTCCAGAGCAAAGCTTCAGAATCAGTCGCTCGGGAGTCCAAACCACACGTGCTGGTCTCCCGTTTGCAGCATCCGTCCCTTCATGACCAAGGAGCTGTAGTGTCTCCGTGCTGCTTTCCCCAGAAGCACCTTGAGAGCCACGCAGCCTGCTGGCAGTGCCCTGCCTGCCTGGTGGGTCAGCAGGGGAGGGAGAACATGTGTGATCTCTCTGTGGTCACATTTTGGTAGATGCTAAGCAGCAAAGTTATCATCTTGGCCAACCGTCTGGACGGCAGAGGCCACAAGGAGACCAGACTTGTTTAGAAGAGGCCAGACCGTGTCCAAGGTGGTTTGCAATAGCTGATCAGACCTGAAGGTGACTTTTGGGAAGCTCTGGCCAGTCTGACTGTGTCGTCTTTGGTCCCGCACTGGGACTGACTCAGGTGCCCAGGTCTACGCGAGGTCTCCGCATCTCCCGGCTCAAGTCCCTCCTCTCGGTGCAGCGACTCTGGAGGGCAGGGTGGGAGGAAGAACTGGTTGTGCCGTGTAGCTGTGTCTCTTTGCCACTGAACCATAAACACCAGGAATGAGGTTAGGGAGCAGGAATATCAGCAGCAGTCTGGAAGATGGCTGTGAAAGTGCTGTTTGATGCTCGCTCCGTTACTCCGCTGGGGGCCGGTCCAGCCGAAGCTGTCGAACCTCGCATTGGGAGGGGATGGTGCTGGGAGGAGATTATGAGCATCACCAGGCTCCCCTCGTCGTGAGCCCAGAGCAAAATCCATTAGGGGACGGTGCCCCAGTTCAGGAGTTGAACTGCAAGTGCAGTAGGAAATTTGCCTTGAGCTGGAGAAAGCTTAAGGATTTATTGTGGTCTGGGCACCCATCCTGCCGAACCTTTGCACTATGAAGAAATGGGGCTTTTTAGAGCAGCAGGTGCTACCAGCAGCATCTGGTACTTTTTTATTTTTTTAGAGGGAATATGGCTGTTTGTAAAAGGCTCTGCTCAAAGAGGGGCTCCCGAGGAGTGCTCTGTGACCACCAGGCACTGTAAGCACTGTGCTGTGGCTGAAAATAAGGGTAATGGAGGCGTCCGTGGAGCCTGGGGCTGCCTGCCGCGTTGCAGCACCGGCGTGGGGTGCCCAGCGGCTGCCCAGCTTCCCTGCTCTGTGGGCTGAGCGCCGCCTCCGAGGAGGTGCTGGAGCCCTGCCCAGAGCATCCTGCGGCTCCGGGAGGGGGAAGGTTTTCCCTCCCCGGGGCCCTGCACCGCGCTGCAGAGCTCGGGGCTCGCACAGCGAGCGGCTGGAGCAGAGGCAGGGTGGCTGCACCGGCCCAGCTTGCCCACGGTTGTTGCTGCTGCCTTGAGCTGGTTCAGCCCTTTCATTAGGACCCCACACGGCGTTTCCCGATGTGCCCTTTGCAGCCGTGCAGCCCCCGCGGGCTCTGCCTGCGCTCCCTCCCTCTGCCCGCACCGAGCGATTGCTTTTGGTCTCGCTTTTGCGGATGCTTTGAAGTCACGGCCGCCCTTGCTCTTCCAAGCAGGGTGCTCTCATTCATTTTTAAACTTCTTCTTGCTTTAACTAGCACAACTGCCTCGTGTAGGCGCAGGAGAGAGCTGTGAGCTTTGCTTGGGAGGAGAGGGCAGCGAAGCTCGCTGCTTCTGCAAGAAGCCTGCGCTGCTCAGCTGGAGGCAGGACGGCTGGGGCAGGAGAACTCCAGCTGCCCCGTAGCCGAGGGTCACTTGGGAGGGCCGAGAGCAGCCCAAGCCGTGCAGCCGTGGCTGTGCAGAGCACCCCAAAACATACACCCTGCCCAGGGAAGGGAGGTGGAGACGTCCCTGAGCATCCCTGCGCGGGGCTGGCGCAGGGTCTCAGCGCTGCCCAGGGGTACCCGAGCTTTGCTGGAAAGCGATGCGGCCGCGACTGGGGGGTGCAGCACCCCGGCAGGGCTGCGCCAGGCTGGGCAGCGGGGGCTTGCTGCTCCCGGGCTGCCACCTCCCCGCAGCCCGTGCCCCAGGCCCGGGGAGGGGGAGTACCCATGGAGCAGCGTGTGCCCCACGAGCCACCCCTGTCACCCAGCGCCGACCTTGGACGTGCAGCAAGAAGGGCTTCACGCCCTTCTCCGGCCTTTTTCTTCTCTCCAGCTGGAGTGGCGATGGATGCAGGCGCGCCAGCCCGCTCCTGTCTGTGTTGCAGGGCTGGTAGCTCCCGCGCGGCTCAGCCCCCGGCAGCCGGCAGAGCCGGGACCCAGTGCGGAGGGTATATACTGCACCTCTCCCGGTCTGAGCCGGGAGAGCCCCGGGGCTGCCGGGCTCAGGGACGAGTGTGTCCCTCCTAACGGCGTGTACTTGTTCCTGGCCAGGTGAACACAGCCATGCATGAGGCCAAGCTGATGGAGGAGTGCGATGAGCTCATGGAGATCATCCGCCAGCGCAAGCAGGTCATCGCTGTCAAGATCAAGGAGACGAAGGTAAGGAGGGCCAGCTCCTGCGTCCGGGGTTCGAGGGTCCCCTCCTGCGCCCCGTGGGTGGCCACCACAGGGTCTGTCCTTCCTCTCCGGGGACAGCCCAGCAGTTCGGCAGCCCGTGATGCTGGGATGTCCCAGCCAAACGCAGAGGGGCTGCTAGTGGCGTGCGTTGTCTTGCCCGTGAAGGAACTGCTTTGGGCAGCCATCAGCGTGCACGGCTTCATCTCCCTGCTGCCCCAAACGGGGTGCGAGTCCAGGTGTCCCTCGCTGCTGCTGTCCCCAGGGCTCTTCTGCCGAGGACGAGGCGTGTGCTTGACATGGCCGGAGGAGGGAAGGCGCGTTGATTAGCGTGACAAATCGGTGCGGTTGCTTGGATCGGTCCAGACAGCTTCCTCAGGGCTTTTCTAACACTGCGGTGCTAATATAATAATGTAGAATTAATATGGAAGGGCCATCCGAGCCCTGCACTGCAGATGAGGGAGAGGCTACTCGCTCTGCACTGCAGCATAGCCGTAGGTGAGCTAGTTTCTCACCCTTTTTTTTGAGAGGCGTTCGGACCCTTCCAGGTGTCCTGGCTTTTCCCGGTGGTTTCTGTGCGATGGGGAGAGGCTGGAGGGATCAGCTGTAGCTCTGAGCGGCGCCCACGGGAGTTTACAATGTGCATGCACAAGCCCTTTGTCTGTCTTACGGGGCTTGAACGTGCGTCAGGGTCCAGCTCTGCAGCCCTCACAGTGCCGATCGCTAAGCCATCGCCCCGGATACAGAATTTCTTTGCAGGCAAAGGTTTGGGAGCGGGTTGCGTCGTGTGCGTACACAAGAGCGAGCCAGCACGACTCTCGGACACCCTCGGCAGGAGTGGAAGCTTTAAAATGCGTGTTTTTATCCCAGCCGCTTCAGGGAACATATTTTATGTAACGGTGCCTTCTGCTGGTCCATCTGTCTGTCTGCCTCTCACTTCCCACCCTCTCCCCCTAACGTCTTTTGACCATGTTGTCCAGTTGCAGCCGTACTTGGCTGGAGGAGGAGCTGGAGGGCTCAAAGATGTTATTTTTCCTACAAATTAGCAGCTGGGCAGAGGAGGGAGGCCCCGATTAGTGCCCAAAACCATCAGCAGAAGAAATGCTCAGCTGCTTATAAATTGCCGGGGTAGGAGCAGCAAACTTGTGCCCACGTAGCTGCAAACCCAGCACCGCACCAGTGGGAGATGGGTGTGCGGACGGTGGTACTGGCAGTATCGGGGAGGGGACGGGGATTGGTTACCAAAGTTACCTGGAAACTGGAATAAGGCTCTTTGCTGGTGAAATTGGGCTGGAGATGGAAACGTGCGGGTTTGCAGCGCTGCAGTGCCCCTCTGTAGCCCCTGTGCTGCCGGCGCTGGCCCGCGGGCAGGTTTCCTCCATTGCTTTCGACACCTCTGAGCAGCGATTTCCAAATGTGAACGGGAAGCAGCCTTTCCGAGGAGCCCCAGACGCAAACACTGGAGAGTTTAAAAAGCTCCAAACACAAAAGAAAGGAGGAAGCGCCGGAGACTGCGGCGGGTTCAAAGTGCTCCAACTGCGGGGCGAGAAATACTGCTTTCCTGCTGAACCGCCGTTTGGTTTTCCATTTGTTCTGGGCTGCTTTTCCTGACAAATGGCCTGACGGATGCATGGAGCAGCCTGATTGCGTGGCATTGGAAAGAATGGCAGCCCCGGGCCCAGGAGGGAAAGTCTACGGAGGCAGAAATGCCGGGGCAGCGGTTTGTCTCCAGCCGGAGTGCGGTCCTGGGAGGAGTTGGCTGCTCCGTCCCAGGGCTGCTTTGGTAGCTGGGAGATGGAGCCCCTCTGCCTCCACGAGGCAGCGAGAGGGGTGAAGGGACCGGAGCAGCAGCCTGAAGTTGTGCTTGGTCATGGGTGGGAGCGAGGGGTGCCCGGCGAGGATGCCCGGAGGACGACGCCTGCCGAGCTCCTGGACGATGCTCCTTTGACGTAAGGAAACCATGCCCAGCCTGGAGGGATCTTTCGTTCCAGTAATCCTAAAAAAGAGCTCTTCCCGCATGCGTCACACACATCTTTGGAAACCCACCAGAGGTTAGCGGCTGAGGGGCCCGCGTGCGGCTCCAGGCTGGGCTCGCACCTTGCAGGGCTCGGGTTCGTGCTCTGCTGGGGCTCGGGTACCACCGCCCCCGCGGCTGGGCAGCACCGTGGGGAGCGTGGCACCCAGGTGGGGGGATTCGTGGGAAGGACCCAGGAGGCAGAGAAGATCGTCGGGGAGGACGCGAGAGGAGGAGCAGGAGGGGAGCGGGCGGTGGGCTGCCCTGGAGAGCAGGGTCCGGCCGGCGGTGCCAGCACCCGTGTCCCCTGCTCGGGGCCCTGCAGGTGCCGGTGTCACAGCCCAGCCTGGCTGGCCTCGGGCCGGGGCACCTGCACCTCCCTTTTGCTCAGCCACAGCGGAGGCTTAGCCTGGGATTAACGCTGCAGGCTGTGGTCATTGCGGGGACGTGGCCGAGGAGAGCTGGGTCCGGGTACGCCAGCAGCTCCCGGGGGCGATCGTGGCGAGGGAAGGGGCTCTGCCCCTCCCTGCCTGAGCCCGACAGCTACTCCAGAGCTCGCCAAGTCCTCCCTTGAAACAAAAGCCGTCTTATTTCTCTTCCTTATTCTCCTTTTGGTAATTTTTTTCTGACAAGTCATAAAATGAACCATCCGTCAGCCCATTAAGCCCCAGCAGGAGAATCGCTTCCTTGTGCAAACAGCCATTTTGAGCTGTGCCTGCCCGCTGCTAGCGAAGATGAGCCCGTGCTCCTCCCGGCTACGTGCCGCCGGGGCACGGCCTGCCGCGGCGTGCTGCTCCTGCCCTCTCCCCCGCACCGTCCCCAGGGAGGACCCCGGCCCTCCCCATCCCCGAGTCGTGGTGCTGGGGCCCTGGGGGGTCGCAGAGCTCCTGACCAGCGCCAGAGGATCCCCCCGGGGCTCTGGACGGACCCGTCCCTCATTGCGCTTCTGTCGCGGGTCTGCACCGCTTGTCTGACCCCCTTGTTTGGGCGCCATTCAGCCAAGCCAACGTCTTCTTGCTCACTAATAATCTTGCTGGTGTGCTGGGAAGCGAGAATCATAGAATCATGGAATCACTAAGGTTGGAAAAGACCTCTAAGGTCATCGAGTCCAACCGTCAACCCAACCCCCCCACGGCCACTAAACCATGTCCCCAAGCGCCTCATCGCCACGTCTTTTAAATCCCTCCAGGGCTGGGGACTCCACCACTGCCCTGGGCAGCCTGAGCCAAGGCCTGACCACTCTTGCAGGAAAGAATTTTTTCCTAATGTCCAGAAGAGAAGAGAAGGACACGAGAAGCAAATGGCAGCGGCTATGGAGTGACCCACGGCATCGTTCAGAGGCTGTATCGCTGGCGTTCGTCATCCGTGCCCCATCCCGTAAGCCGGCCATGCTCTTCGCGTGGCTTCCCCAGCCCTGCCCAGACGGCGCGGGGCCGGGCTGGGTCTCCCTGGGGTGGGAAGGATGGCTTGGCGAGGAGCAGGGTGCCCAGGCAGCCGAGCTTCCAGCCCTGCCTCGCTGGGGAGAGCCAGGAGATTTCGGGTTCAGGGGCGGTTGCTGCGTATCGCGTTCCGGGAGGGGAAGCACCGCCAGCTCCCTTGGCCGGCTCTGCTGCCCTGAGGGAGAGGTTGGGTGTTTGGTCCCACCGCTTCGGGTTTTTCTCAAAAACTGATGTGCCCTGACCCCCTGCCCTGTAGCTGACCAGGCCACTAGCCGTAATCACAGAAGAGTCTAGCAGCAGCGACTGCAAACCCTCAGCAGGCCGCACAGAGGAGAACGGGGGCTCGTAGCCCACCCGCCCTTGGGTCAAGGCCGGCTGTACCGGGAGAGGCTTAAACAAAACCGAATTCTCCTCTGTCATCTGCTGGCTAGGAGGCTCTCGGAGCCGGCTCTGTGCCGGGGCAGTGGATGCGACACGCCTGAGGGACGGGATGCCATCCAGAGGGTCCTGGACAAGTTTGAGAAGTGGGTCTGTGTGAACCTCATGAGGTTCAACAAGGCCAAGTGCAAGGTCCTGCCCCAGGGTCGGGGCAACCCCCGGTATCAGCACAGGTGGGGGATGAAGGGATGGAGCAGCCCTGCCGAGAAGGACTTGGGGTACTGGCGGATGAAAAGCTGGACACGAGCCGGCAATGTGGGCTCGCAGCCCAGAAAGCCAACCGTATCCCGGGCCGCATCCCCAGCAGCGTGGCAGCAGGTGGAGGGAGGGGATTGTCCCCCTCTACTCCGCTCTGGTGAGACCCCCTGGAGCACTGCGTCCAGCTCGGGGGTCCCCAGCACGAGGAGGACATGGACCTGTTGGAGCGGGTCCAGAGGAGGCCACAGAAATGGTCCGAGGGCTGGAACCCCTCTGCTAGGGAGAAAAGCTGAGAGGGTTGCTGCGGGGACACGGGGCTGGGAGCTGACGTCCTCCAAAAGCCTGGGAGAAGGAAGAGGGAGAACGTGCAGGGTTCCCTCAATGCCTCGGTCACCTAACAGCTCTGCCGCCTCTGCCAACAAGTCACGGCTGCCTCGCCACACGTTGTCACCTCCCGGGTTTAACCTGAGCTTCCTCGCTGCTTGCCTGGAGCCGGCACATGGCTGGCTCCGGGCAGTAAATCTCACGGGAAGGGTGCTGGGGTCTGGCAGGTGCCGAGGGCATCCTCACCTCGGATGGGTGATGTCCTCACCCGTGCTGGCAACGCAGTGGGCGCTTCCCAAGGGATGCCTCACCCTGGGCGCCTTTGCAGAGCTGCCGGCGCTGGCTAGAGGATGCCCAGTGTCCTCGCCCTGCTGGTGATTCACCCCAGGTGCCCTCCTGCCGCAGCCCGGCACGCTGCTCCGTGGGTGCAGCCGGGTGGGTGCCGTGGGGCTCCGTCAACTGGCGCCCAGCCACGTCGCAGGGTGCAATGGAAACCCTTAGGTGTTCGGGGAGGATGCAAAGCCACGGCTTTTTCTGGGCTTGGCGTGCTCGGAGCTCGTCTGTTGGCTTTTCACCCTTGGTCTTGTCTATTTTGAGCTCCTGCAGCGGTGCGGGGGGCCGTGGAAGGATGCCTGCAGGCAGGCGAGGGGAGCAGGGCCCTGCCGGCAGCCGGGGATTAGCACGCTACTTAATTGTAAATGCACTGACAGCGCTGACGCCTCGGGAGAGCGGCTGGAGCAGCCTCCCGTCACCTCCAAGAGCTCCTGCTTTTGCTTCCTGATGGATTTTCAAACTGCAGACGGGGCGGGGGGTGGATTGACAACGTGCTGCAGGGCAGCTGCGGAGCTGTCACGCGAGGAGCTCCGGGAGCCGCGGTCACAGCAGCTTCGCAAGGCTTGCAAAATTCCGTTAAAAAACGGAAACAAGGAAATAACGTGAAGGCGTGCAGCCAAGCAGCACAACGCACCGGCTGCTCCCTTTGGAGGAGGGCTGGGAGGGCTGGGTGGTCGTACGGAGCAGAGAGGACACGGCTAAATCTCTGCCGTTGCGTTCTCACAGGATGCGTCCGGCGCGATGCTTGGTTGCGGGTGTCTGCTAAACAAGCGAGAGGACACGGTGTCTCTCTGGTTGGTGCCGCGGGCGTGCTCCTGGAGGGCCACTCGCTTCGTTTTAAGATGTATTTGTGCAATGCCGTTCAGGGGGGCCTCGCGTGGGCTGCGGCTGCGGGCACAGGGCAGAGGTCTGGAGTGGGATTTATCGTTTCAGAATCTGCTGTTTCAGGTACTCCCAGCCCGGCTCCATCTGCTGAAATTTGCTTTCCCCTCCCCTGGGTGTCTGCGGGGTCCGTCGCTGCAAATGCACGCGGGAACAGGGCTGGGAATTTGTATTGCATTAGCAAGTGCCTCATTGCCGTCTAAAGATGCTTTTCCAAATACGAATTACTTCCAGCTTGGCTGCCAATGCAATTCCTGGTGTGCCGATTTGCCTCCTTGCTTCTATGTCTTCGTTGGTGCCGATGTAGGACCCAAGACGGCTCCTCTCGAATCAAAATATTGTCTCTGGCACCAGCAAAGCATCAGACAGCCAGAGCAATGGTACAGCAGGTTTTAAACACACAGTGTTGACCTCAGCCACCTCCAGCTCCAGGCTTTCCTGAGCTCCCCTCCTCCCAGCTTAAACAGGAGAACTACCCCAAAAATCTGTGTCGGCTCCTCTGTAACCTCCCTTTTCCCTCCGACCTGCTCTGCTCCTGCCTCACATTTGAGTTTTCCCATTTCCAGCATGAAGCTGTCCGGTCTCTGACAAGCCCCCATCGCTTCTCGGTGCCGTCCGTGCCCTTCGGGAGACGAAGGGATCTGCCGGGTCTGAGCCCCAGGGCAACCACGTTTTACCTGGGTGCAGTCTGACGTGAAGGGGTGTGCGCGTTCGTGTAGAGACAGGAGGGAAAGAAGGGCGTTAATCCTTTGATTATTTTGTTGTCGGAGCCGTAGGCCTTAATATTCAGTAGACCCTACAGAAACTTGACCGTCGCAGTCCATGAGCAGCTTCAGGGATGACCCAGGCTTGTGCCTGCCTTTCCTCTAGCTTTGCCCTGGCTGCACGGAGGAGGTGGGAGTTTCAAAGGGGTTTTCACTAGTGCTCAGCACAGTGTTCCCCTGGGACACAGAGACTTTGCCTAAGAAATAAGGTTTCTTCTGGTTTATTTGCTCCCCTCCCTGCTGCTAAGCACCGGCACTTTGCAGAAGAGAGAAGAGGTGCCATCAAACCTGTTCTCTTTGTTTATTCCTTAATGGCTTGTTCAGTGCTGTCTCAAGCCATCAGTAAGTATCTTCCACAGAGCTTTGCAGGGAAAGGACCGAAGTGTCAGAGGTGCTTTCTCTGGAGTCACTTCGTGTCCCCTTTTGAACGTGGCTGGGCAGGTCTGGGTTTGCACTGGACAGGGCAGAGCCCTGAGCCCCGGCCCCGAGCACGGGCTGCACGGGACTTGTGGGACACTTGTGGGGATGGAGCAGAGCCCGTTCAAACAACGTGCCCCATTTTTGGGTGCAAGCTGGTGCCTGGGCTGGTTTTTCAGCTCCTGCTTCCCGGTGTTGTGGGTAACTCTCCTGTCCCATCTTACTGCAGCACCTCACCTTTAATTGCAAAACGATTTGTGGCTGCAAATGTGATGTTTTCCGGCAGCTCTGCTGGGGCTGAGCCAGGGTGAGGTTTCCTCGCCCTGTGCTGAGTTGCTTCGCAGGAGCGCTCCGCTCCCGGCCAAATCTACTGAGAGCCGGCACAGGGGGGATGACACGGCATTTGCACGGGAGGAGCGGAGAAAGGGTGCCTCGCTCTCCTGCTTCCATCACGTGTGGGACCCTTAGAGGAGCGTGGAGGCTTTTCCCTAGGGCTTTCCCACCTGCAAGCAAAATTTAACAGAGAAAGTGCATTGCTACTCTCCCTCCCCAGAGCCTTTGGGGCATTTCCCTGGCGTTTCACCAGTCCTTGCTTCCCCTGAGCAGCCCCTGGCTTACGATGGGGTTTCCTCTGTGCTTTTCAAGCTACGTGCTGGCTTCTGAGCACCTTTGCTTCCCTCTGCTCCTCTCGCAGGTGATGAAGCTGCGGAAGCTGGCCCAGCAGGTCGCTAACTGCCGGCAGTGTCTCGAGCGCTCCACGGTCCTCATCAACCAGGCGGAGCACATCCTGAAGGAGAACGACCACGCGCGGTTCCTGCAGACAGCCAGGAACGTGGCCGAGAGGTGGGCTGGCACGCTTGGCTCAGGACACCGATGGGGTGTCGCTGGGGTTGTCCCCTGCTCACAGCTCCCCGCCAGGGACACCCCGTCCTCCCCCCGCAGCCTTCCAGCGTGCTGCCCTCACGTAAACGCCGGTCAGGGCCGTCGCCGGTTGCCGTCCCTCGCAGGACAGGAGTTGCATGGCAGGTCCTAACGAAGCTGAATGTCTACTGGGGGAGCAGACATCATTCCCTTGGGGGGGAAGAGGTGGAAATGCCGATCCGAAGGGAGCTCGGGGGGCAGTCGGGGCTGGGACCCCCCAAGAATGGAGCTCCCCGGCTCTGGGGACCTGTCCCCAGGCTGGGCCGCCCTCCTGGGGCAGGGGCAGTGGTTAGCAGTGCCAGCCGGTTTCCCGGCAGCATGTCACGTCACGTCACCGCTGCTCGCACCCTTCCGATCCCCCGTCTCGCCGCTGCGGGGTGTCGGGAGCAGCACGCACCCTGATGAGTATTGATGGGCTCTTCTTTCCTTTCAGGGTCGCCATGGCAACTGCATCCTCTCAAGTTCTGATACCAGATATCAATTTTAATGATGCCTTTGAAAACTTTGCTTTAGATTTTTCCAGAGAGAAGAAGCTGCTGGAGGGGCTGGATTATCTAACGGGTGAGTGCTCAGCCGTGCTCCCCACCGCCTGCACCCCGCGTCTTCCCCTCCTCCCCGGCGCCCCGCCGAGGGCCGGCAGGCCTATTTTAAAGTAAACTCCGTTGCCACTCATTCTCACCGGTAAAAAGTGCCTGGTCAGCTGCGGCAGAGCAGGGGCCGTGCTGCCACCAGCACAGTGACATGTCCCCGTCCTCCTGTTTGCTCTCTGCCTCTCCCGGAGGGCAGATGGAGAAGCTCAGAAAGCAGCTGAAAAATGATGGTCTCCACGACCCGGGGAGGAGGCTGATGCCCATAAGGATCTGAGAGGGCAGACTACAGAGAGGGAACAGTGAATTAACCAATTATTGTACTTCTAATGCACCGCATGCTTTAGCATTTCCCTTTTGGTGGGTCTCTTGGTGCTAAATTATGAACTCCTGCAGGCAGAGACCTTGCTGGGCCTCTCGGTGCCTTGATGCCCGTAGCAGAGGCTAAACGCTGCTCTCTCCCTCGTCCGGGGCGATGGGGGGCCGGGAGCAGCCCTGCCGCAGCGGCTGCCGCTGGACCCTGCCGTGTGCTGGAAAACCAGGGCGGGGTGGAAGCTGCGGGGAAGCCAGGACATCGTTACTCTCCCAAATCCGATTTTCTTCATCGTGAAGCAGTTCAGCTTGCAATGAAAAATTAACAACAAACATGTGGCTGGAACAGTTATGGGACGAGATACTTATTTCACAATCGGTGCTGAGAAATAGCTGGATTTTGAAGTGGCTTCTCCGCTTGTTGCAGGGTGGGGGTGTCAGAGCTGGCGGAGGCAGCAGCGATAACCCCTCACGCTCGCACACCTGAAAACACACTGGCCCCTGGATGTTTTGTTACCGCACTGAAAAGTTTAGTTAAGTGGGAAACACGATGACAGATAAAATGAGACAGTTGTGTTGAGAGACTCTGCTCCCCGCACAAGCCCGTCTCTATCCTCACGGGCGCAAAAAAGCCATAGGTATATTACAAAAAGAAAAGCACAAACTTACTGAAACGTTTTATCTGTGATCTCCCGCAGCACCGAACCCGCCGTCCGTCCGAGAGGAGCTTTGCACGGCCTCCCACGACACGATCACCGTCCACTGGATCTCGGAGGACGAGTTCAGCGTCAGCTCCTACGAGCTGCAGTACACCATCTTCACCGGCCAAGCCAACTTCATCAGTAAGTGGCTGCGGGCCAGCTCGGTTTGGGGGACCATGGTCCGCTTTGGGAAGAAGAAGGTTCTCGGGGAGAATCAGCAGGTTTAAAGGCTGGGAATTAGGGGAGGAAACGGCAACGAAGGATCCTCCGAGGACGCTGCTCAGGGCTGTAATGAAAATGATGGAGGACCCCCCAGTGCTGGGGGTCCCTAACTGAATTGTTCTGCCCCGCACTTGGTGCAGCCTCCGGCTGGGTGAAGCGTTTGCTGCGTTAGAGGGTCTCGTCCGTCTGACGGCTACCAGATCTGTACATCTCACACCGCGCCCTGGGATCGTACGCGCGGGGCAGCGCCGGCTGCTCTGTGGGCTGATAATTAAGCGTGATTTATATACCCTCCATAACAATATTTCAGGTAATTTTTCCTGAAAATAACTGTCGTACCTAATTACTTTTCCACACAGCCATATATTTGTTCGGCAGGAATGGGATTCGAGGACGGAGGGCTCTCGCTGATGGGTCTGTCGCGGTACCTAATCACTCAGGAAGCGCCGTGCTTGGGCAGCAAGGACCCGCGGCTCAGGTCACAGCATCCAGCTCCTCTGGCAGAGCCTGGGCTTTATGGGCTGTGTGGTGCTGAGCTTACTTTCCATGCCGTGATATCTTCTAGTGCAACAGGACAGCTTTAGAACAGTTTTATAGGGCTGAACCTGCCCCCAGGCTTGCCATGGGGTCAGGACAGCAACCTCTTAGATGCAAAGCTCCCTCCTGGATATTTGTTTTTTGATGAAGACTGTGGTAGTTATGGGGTTTTTAATGTGCCAAATGTCTATTTAATTTCCTCCCACCACCACCTAAATCAATCAAAAGAGACTCAGACTCTGAGCTTTTTAGCACCATGGCTTATCATTAGGGAGAGCTGGTAAACTGCAGGTTGGAAAAGCCGGGGCTGGAAACTGTCACCCCCCCACACCCCCAAGGACAGATGTGTCACATCTGCAGGAGCCATGTAGCCTTCCTCCTTGTTTGTTGTCAGGAAGGTTTATTTGAAAAAAAGAAAAAGCTGGCTTGTTTGTCCTCGCCATAAAGCCAAGGACAACTTGCCAGTCTCGGCAGCAGTGGTTTATTCCTTTGGATGCCAGGGAGTCCTCGAGGTGTCAGAAATATGTACCTGTTATGATTTCTTGTAACACTGACTTTTTCCTAAAATCGGAGGGGGTTTGCATTCTGGAGGAAAGTTAACTTGTGGGCTGGGTTATAGGAGAAAGTCCAGGGAAACTGTTTCATACGAGAAAAAAAAAAAGGATGTTGTAATGGGAGAACAAAAGTATAGTTTCCAGTTTGGCCGTCCTGGAGCAGTGCTTTGGAAGAGCACAGCATCCCCCAGCATGGCTCTTACAAGAAAGTTTTATTCCTGGTTTTCCTTAGTAGCACTTACCGTTGTGGGAAGTGCTGACAAAATGCTTCAGAGTGGACTTTTTGGGCCGCTGCCAGTTTATCTCACTGGTCAGGAAGACGTCGGTGCTGGAGGCGCAGTGTCGCGGCACGGGAAGGCTGTTAAGTGCACTTTGAAACACGCAGGAAGCTGCCAGAGAAAGTTACTGCTTGCGAGTGTCAGAGCTGGATAACACTTGCGTCCCCAGCCTTGGCCAGCAGCCTTCGCCCTCATTTTGGAAAACAAGGTGATTTATTTCCTCTCGGTCAGAGGTTGGTTTTGGGGACCCGGTGCTGCGGCAGCTAGATTTCCCCTGCTCAGCTCTCCTCTCCTCCCCCAGCCACAACGTGTTGTCCCCAGCATTTTGTCCTTCTCCGAAAGCCGGGGAGAGCTCAACAACCTCTTTGGCTCCGTTCTTAGACGGCCGCAAGCCTCCATCGCCCCTGCACTGCCAGCTGAGGGAGAAACGTGGACCGTGGTGGTGTCACCGAGTCGTTCAGGTGGGGAGGGACACCCCAAGGTCTTGCACCAGCTCTGCATAAGCCGGGCTGGCTTAGAGCTCCCTCAGGTTGCTCAGGGCTTGCTTCTTGAGCAAGGATGGAGAGTCCCCAGCTCTCAGGGCCCTGCTCCAGTGCTTCCCCGCCCTCAGACAGAAGAATTTGTCCCTTATTGAACCAGGATTTCCCCCGCGGCAAGTTGTGCCGCAGCCCCTCGGGGCAGGTCTGGCTCCCACCTCTCCCCGTACGCCGCTCTGGCGCGTGGCTTGGACTCCAGCCCGTCGGGGGGCTTGGGAATTAGTCTGTGGGCTAGTGGGGGGCTGTGTGGGTTTGGCACAGGCGTGAGGAAGGGGGGGCTGCGGAGCCGCAGGGGTGACGAATGGCAAGGGCGGCTCTGGAGGAAAGCCCAGAGGGGCACCGGTCAGGAGCGTCTTCCTTGGCCGCCTTCGGTGGCTCCTCATGGAAGGGGTAAAGAAAACATCAGTTAACACCTCAGAGGAGAAGATGAATAATATATTGTCACTTGAAATAACAGTCAGGTGTGGGTGATGAGAGCGTTTGAGTCCTGGCTGAACTCAGGCGTGAAGAGACACTGGAAATAGCGTGCGCGGGCTCAGCGCAGGGGCACGAGGAGGCTTCCCGAGAAGGGAAATGCCTTTTCACAGAGCGCACAGTTGGCCTGTGCAAACCGTCCCCTTCACGCTCTTTGAAGCCAAGCGCTCGGCAGGACTTGGACATTTTTATGGATGATGAAAGCTGCAATGAAAAGGATTTTTTTAAGCTTTGGCAAGGATAGAAGTCCTCAGTCTTCAAGGCCAACCCCTTCTTGGTTGTTTTGGGAAAGAAACCTGCTTGGGAGGCCAAATCACTCCCAGACTGTCGTCTCTCAGCCACCTTGTCCTTTCCGACGAAGGATCCAAAGCTGGTCCTTGTCTGCAGGGAGATAACGCCTACCCGTGCTTGGCTGAAAGCTGTGTGCTCCGATGAAAGCAGCTCTGCGTGTAGCACGCAATCGGCATCACATCTGGTTTATTTGCTGCATTGCTCTGCTCCCTGGGCCGTTTCCACGTAGAGTTTAAACCAAATCCAGGCTGACAATGACTGCAGCCTGCCCTGTCCTCCGGCTGAGCCAGCCACCGGAGATAACTAAACACCCCTTGTAAGCCTTAAAAGAGGAGGTGTGGAGCGTTTTCCAGGCTCCTGCTTTCCAGCTGTGCACACGTATGCTGGCGGTGGGAGGCTAAAAACCCTCCTCCAGTCACCCTTAATTCACAACCTGCTCCTCACATATCGTCTCCCTTTCCCCTCCAGACCCGCTGGATCCGAGAAGCCTCCAGCTACTGCTTCTGAGCTTCCTCCTTGTTCTTTCGGTGTAAAGCAGCGGTCCCGTGTGGCGATAGCTGCCCCAAAGCCGTTTTCTGAGAGCCCAGAGCTGCTGTGTGCTGCCGTGGGTGGCCCGGGGCATCGGTCCCCCGGCCTGATGGGGCCAGCACTGGAGGGTGCTCCCGAAACCCCCAGCCCTTCTCCGCCAGCGCTGGCTGCTCGGGGTACTGGTGCGGTCTGCAGGTTGTTCTCCCCCCAGCCGGGCCGGTAACAGCCTCTGTGGCACCATGTAGAGCTCTGCTGCTTTTTCGGCTGCAGCGTTAGGGCTTAGCACCTCCACGGTCTCCGGGCTCTTAATTCCTTTCCATTTCCAGAAAGAGTTCAGGCTCCTGAATGTTTTCCAAGCGTCCAGATCCCGCTCCCTTCGCTGGGACCTGTAATTTTCTTTGCACCACTTTGCAGACGAGTCTACACGGGGAGCCGAAGCATCGGCATCCCTTGGACATGGATTATTGCTTCCCACCCCGGAGCACTGAGCGCCGCAGGAGGATTGGGGTGCAAACATCACCCTTCCTGCTGCCGGCATCGCATATTGCAGCCCCCGGAGCGGCAGGGAGGTTGTCCTGAAGAAGCGAGAGGATGATGGCGGGCGTCACCGGCTCCCGGGCACCGGCAGCTGCCTGTGCCATCTGCCCTGGCTGGAAGGTGCCACCGGTTGGATTCCTCTCTCCCTGCACCCTTTCCCCATCACTTCCCATGGCGGCATCTTGAGATGCCAGCGCCCCACCCCTGGCTTTGCCTTACCGAGCATTGCCTTCGTGTGGTAACAAAAGAGGCGCTTTGAGTTGCTGGGGTTTATCATCCATGGAAGTTTTCCTGCAGGTTCTCTTGACTCTCAGGCAGGCGGTAAATCAGCCTGAGGGATGCGTGGTCGGTGAGCTCTGCGTTAGCAGCACGCGATCTTTGTATTCTGTCCTTTCCTGTGAATAAATCTTTTGCCCCCCTCCCATACCGCAGGTCTCTACAACTCCATGGACAGCTGGATGATCGTCCCCAACATCAAGCAGAACCACTACACCGTCCACGGGCTCCAGAGCGGCACCCGCTACATCTTCCTCGTCAAGGCCATAAACCAGGCGGGCAGCCGAAACAGCGAACCCGCCCGGCTCAAGACAAACAGTAGGTGCCCGGGCGCTCGCCTCGCGTTGATGGGTGGTGGGAGAGCGGCTTCATCGGCGCTCGAGCCCAAGGGGGTACGGCTGAGCCGCTCCCTGTGCGCCCGCAGCCGCTGGCAGCGCGATGGAGACCCCCGGGTTATTTGAATTAGTTAATGCCCATCTTACTCCATGTCTCAGCTCCTTCCCTGCCTCGAGGGATGGTCTCCTGCTACCCCACGCAGTGCCTGGGGCTCCCATCAGCTCTCTGCTCCTGCCAGCGCCCGTCCCGCCGGGCCCCTGGGACAGCTGGGATTTTAGGAGATCATGAAGGTCCATCCTTGTGGTTGCTTTACATCACTGGGCTTTTTGGGGCTAATGTATGGAATCCCAGGGCAATTGTGTGCTTGTGCGTGGTTTTGCTCACAGAGGGGTGCAATTCTGGGGAGCTGTAAGGAGATTGAAAAGTGTCTGTGTGGTAGCGGATGGGGCTTTGCAGCCGCACGCAAAGCAGAAAAGAGGTTGCACTTCACGTCACCCCGGGAATGGCCAAGGAGGGTGAAATATGTTTAGGGAAATCAGTGAGATTCTATCGAAAATCAGAGGGCAGCAGAGCGGGATCCGTCCCAGCAAGGAGGGAGTTTCTGGGTTTGCGGTGGGAGGGGGGAAGCCTTTTCCCACGGAAGGGCAGCGTCAGCACCCGCTGCCTGGGGACACGTCACGGGAGAGGCAGCGCGAAACGCCTGCAATGACGGGGAGAAAACAAGTCGGATCTCCAGGCTTCTGCCCACAGCTGCCTGCTCCGAGGCCGCGTCTCTCCGAGGCTCGTCGAGGCTGTCCCTGCCCGGCCCCGGCGAGCGCAGCCCTGCCTTGTGTTTCCTTCCCGACGTTGCCATCGCTCCTGCCTCGGCTAGGCTTTCGGGATGGTTTATCACCTCTGCCTCCTCATCTTTGCACGACTTTAAACCAAATGAAATTAAGTAAAGGCAGTGTAGCAGTGGGGCTGGAGGGAAGCTGCCGAGAAGCAAATTCCAATCCAGTTCTGCCTTGTTTATTAATGTATCCCTCCTGTGGTTGCTGGTTTTAAGTGCTTCCCCGTGCTTTGGAAGGTGCTCGCTTTGGAAATAAGAGATGGGTGGCCTGACAAGCCGGGAGCGATGATGTGCCACAGCGGCACAGGGGGAAGCGAGGGCGGTTTGCTTCGGTAGCAGCTGCCGGGGGACAGGGCTTGCTCTTCTGTTTTTTTAACTGAGTGTCAGTCATCAGAGATGCCAGCACGCTGCTGAGGGCTCCTCCCCGGAGACGGACTCGATTTAGTCCAAAAATAGGAGCCTGGTCAGGTTTTGAACTCCCCTCGTTGCAGGGATGTGTCTGCAGCAGCTCCCTGCGTGTTTAAGCTCTCGGGCCTCCCCTGAAGCCCTGTGCGAGCGGTTGTGTGTGACCGTGGGTTTGGGTGTGCGGGGGGCTCCTGCCACGCGTGTGACCGTGGGTTTGGGTGTGCCGGGGGCTCCTGCCACGCGACCCAACGGCCGGGGAGCCGGTCCCGGCGGCTCCGCTCGGGGATGGGGTGGAGAGGTGCCCGGCGCCGGCGGGCACGCACCCCCCTCTGCCGCTGTCTCGGCATTTATCTGCAGCCCATGAAAAGTGTTTAGGGAAACTTCTGAATGGTTGATTTAGCGATATACATGTATATAATATATATTTATGTATTTTCTTTCTGTGGCCAGCCTCGGTGCACCAGGGCTCCTCTGGGGTCTGCTCATCACCCTCCCTTGGCCAGCTGAAGGTGCCGCCGCTTCGTGCTGCACCCCCAGCGCATCCTCGCCGGCCCCTTCTCCTGCCTGTATTTGTCGTTATGTGGCAACAGGGTGTTCTCCTTTCTCCTGCGTCCTCTGAAACGCCCGCTGTCCCGAGCAAGATTTTGCAGCCCAGCTGCTTTTTAACTCCCATCTTGCCCATCACAGCTCACTGTCTGCAGATATTATCGAGCCCTGGGGCCAGGATGTGCCAGCACAAACCAGCGACAAGGGTTGGACTCCAGTTGTTCACACTGACCTTAAAAAGGGGTTGTCTTCGTGGAAAGGGCTGTGACTGTCTCTCTCCTGACGGAGCCGAGTATTTTTATACCTCGGTTCCTCGGAGCTTGTCTCTTTGCATTACTGCTGGAAAAAGATAGCTAGAGAAATATTAAAATAGCTAGAGGAAAGGAGGGGGCGGGTCACTCCCAATTTGCAGCTTTACTTTCAGGCCTCTCAACTCAATTATCTAGCAAATTGGGCTCCGAGGAAAATCAAGGCGAGCTACCATCAGGTGCCAGAGAGCAGCGCGGACGAGCTCCATTACGGCGTCGCACTTGAAAGCTCTCCAGCCTTGCCACAGCTGATGCTGCCGGCTGTTGGCAACGGTTCCTCGCCCTGCCTTGGGAACCCCTCGCTGCCCAGCGTTGGTGCGGGCGTTTCTCCTCACCCCGACTCGGTGTCCGTAGCACGGCTCCCGGGACCGCTCCAGGTACCAAAGCCTGGTTTTTAAGCTGTTTGCAGCTACCTAAGGTGTTCTGCTGCTGCTGCCCTGTTCAGTTTGCTTTGTGCTAAAGTCGATGAATCCCTATAGAAATCCTATCCGGTACCGATAAGCTCTTTACTGTATCTTGCATGAAAACTCACAGCGACAAAACCCACTAGAACGCAATTTGCTTCTTTACAACATCTTGGTGTTTCGTCTGTGAAAAGAGGGGTAGTTGGGGGCTTCTAGAGGGGAATCGGTGCAGAATAAGGAGGTGGGGTGAAGTCTGTGTTTGGAAGCAGGCGGCGGGCAGTGCTGGGCAGCTCACCCAGCTCTGGTTGAGCTTCTGCAATAACCCGTGTCCCGGCGCTGTCGCATCCCGGCGCAGAGGAGGAGCGCGGGCAGCACCGTCCCCCCACGGCCGGGGGGTGCACAGGCGGCCGTGAGAGATGCTGTGGGGGTGGGAAGCGTCCCCGGCCCCCAGAGCGAGCCCCCGCTGCAGGACATCACCGCGGCAGATCTGTAACCAGAGCTGTGCCGGGGCCCTGGTGCGACCGTCCCGCTGCCCTGCCCCTGCGTCTGCAGCGCGGGGTTACCTGCGGAGCCAGGAGCTGAGGCCGCCCCGTCGTTTTACACGTCTCTCCGGCAGCGATGTGGGCCGGGGCAGAGCGTGGGGGACTTATTTCTGACCCGTGGAAAGGAGATCGCTGTCACTGCTGCTCAGCAGCTGCTTCAGCTCAGCTGCGCTGTTGATGTGGGTTCACATGCAGCTGGTAATGTATCGGGACTCCACTTCGCAGCTCCCTTTAAGGAAAAAAATAGGGAATTACAGATGGAAAAACCTCGGGGGAAAAAAAACAAAACAAAACACCGTTAAATTTGCAAAGCCAAGAGCACAGGATTTCAAAAGCACCAGAATTAAGTTGCATGTGCAGTTTAATTTTATGCCTGCTATTCCTGCATTGTGCAGCAGTCTGTAACGCGCGGTCCCAAGCCCCTCGGCCCCCGGGCTCCCCGCTGGTGCCAGCGGCGAGGGGCTGCGGCGGAGCAGAACGCCTGCTTGCGGGTGTCCCCGGCCGGGCTCGGTGGCTCGGAAGAGCTGGCTCCTGCCACAGCCACCCGGTGCCTTCATCAGCCGCACTTTGGCACCAGCGCTACTAAAACAGGCTATTGCAGAAATGTTCGGTGCAGAATTTCCACCCCTGCTGGAACAGGCTGCCCAGGGCAGTGGTGGAGTCCCCATCCCTGGAGGGATTTAAAAGACGTGTAGATGAGGCGCTTGGGGACATGGTTTAGTGGGCATGGGGGGGTTGGGTTGGCGGTTGGACTCGATGACTTGAGAGGTCTTTTCCAACCTTAATGATTCGATGATTCTATTCTATGATTCTACTCTCCACAGGAAAAACCCCCCGCTCTCGTGGGACCCCACTGCCCTTCCCGGCGGCGCGGGGCCCACGGGCTTGGCGGGGGTCGCTGCCGCCGCTCCCCGGGGATGCTGCCGTACTCCCCGTGGGAGGGTGCGGGGATGGAGCAGCAGTTGCCCAGAGTAGCTTTTCTTTTGCAGCAGCAGCCAGAAAGGGTCGGTCCCCAGCCCGCAGCACCCCGGGGGTCTTGCACAGAGGGGTAAGCCGAGGCACAGTGTGTGCATTAGGGATGGACCAGAGATCCTCAGGGCTGGGCAAACTCATTTAGCCATACAAAACAATGAGGTGTATAGAGAAGCCGAAGTCCGTCCTGAACCGAGAGCAAGGAAAGTGATGGGAAACGCTGGAGCAGGGAGCAGAGAGGCTCCCCAAACACACTGGCTCCCTGCCCTCGCCGCCCCAAAGGGGAGGGCTGTGTTTCGAGCTTCTCAAAATGCAACCTTCTGGCGTCTCCTTTCCACACCTGATCTTAAAATGACCCTAAATTATTAAAGGAGAGAAAAAACAAAAAGCATTGACGCAAAAGGGGTTGTGAATTCCCCCTCGGAAGAGAAGGGGCTCAGAAGAGCCGCTCTGGCAGGGCAGTGGGGGTTCAGGGGCTGGGCATCAGCCTGGGCACCGCTGGCAGGGCTGCCCACCAGCAGAAGAGGCACCAAATCCCCGACCCTGTGTTTGTGAGTGTTCTCCTGACCCCATCCCCACCTGTGTCCCTGCACGCACAAGACCTGGACTCGGTTAATTTTGCAGCGAGGCTGCATGGCACCAAAAATTGGAGCCTTCCAGAAGGATCCTTAGCGCTCGCTGTTGAACGTGTTGCGGAGCTGGTGCCCAAAGAGACGGCGTTACCGGCGCGAGGGAGGGCAGGTGTTCCCCTGGCCTTGCGGATCTTCAGGAGGGTTTTATCAAAGTGAGCAGGACAGCCAGTGCATGTCAATTAGGAAGCGGTTTGGCTTTCTGTGTGCTGGTAACGTTACAAAGGACTTGCAGTTGGGTTTCAAGCCAGCATTAGAGACCTGCAAAATCCATCAACCTCAGCACTGTTAATTGCGGAGGAAGCCCCAGGGCGTGCGCTCGCTGGCTGGCCCTGTGCTCACACCTCCCTGCCAGCCTCCGCTAAACACGGGCTGGACCCGACGCCTTTCATTTGCTTCCACCACCGCCTGCACAGCCCAGACTGTCTTCTCCGGGTGGTGAGACCTTGTTTGGCAGCGCAGAAGCGCTGGAAAACCTCGGGCGTGCTTCCTATAACATGTAATAGCAGCCTGTGCACTACGGGGAGCAGTCTGCCTCGCTGCTGATGGGGATTCAGGGACGTGCTCGGTGCTGCAGTACTGCTTCTGTGATTCAGTATCGTTATACCAGCACTTAAGGGTCTGTTCTCCCTTCCCCGTGCTCATATAACTCTCATTCCTGCTAATAGAGTATGGATCCGTGCAGGAATTCAGGCTACGTGCCCTGCCTAGGTTTGGTTCGCAGTGCATCTTGATGGCACCTTCAGTGCCATTTCCACTACCTGGAAACACCCCCCTGTTTCTGCCACGACATTTTACATCACAGAGGGCGAAAGGGAGTTGCTCTGTTGGGGAATGAGGCGTGCGAAGGGGGTAGTGCTCAATAAGGAGACCCCGGACGTTCCCCAGCCCCTCGCTTAAGGATCCCTGCCCGACGCGCCGCGCTGCCCAGCCCGGCTGCTCTCAAGATCCTCCCTGGGGGCAGAGAGCTCCCTCCCTTCAGCTCATTCATCTCTGCGTTTTCGAGTTTCGCCTCCTTTCCCTCTCTTTGCTCCGGGAAGGTGGGTGAATAAGCCCCAGGTGCAGGTGCTGCTCCCGTCCCTGCTCCCTCCGTCTCGCTGCGGTGCCTGGGGTGGGGGTTCGCTTGCCGGCAAGTGACTCGCTTTCTCCTTCCAGCAGGGCTGGGGAAGCCGCTGCAGGCACCGGGGGCACAGGAGCAGCCCAGGGACCCATGACTTACGGATCAGCCCCTGACAGTAGATGCACAAGTGCCTCGGCATCTTGCTGGGCATCTGCAATCCAGTGTCCTTGGCTGCTGGGGGAACTTTTGGCTCATGGAGGATGTCCAAAGGGCCTGGGGCAGACGTTTCCTGCCACGTTCTGCCTGCACGATGATGGTAACAACATAAATCCTAATCCCTGTGTCGTCTTCTAACAGGTCAACCTTTTAAGCTGGACCCCAAGATGGCTCACAAGAAGTTGAAGATCTCCAATGACGGGCTGCAAATGGAGAAGGACGAGAGCTCCTTGAAGAAGAGCCACACGCCCGAGAGGTTCAGCGGGACGGGATGCTACGGCGCGGCAGGCAACGTCTTCATCGACAGTGGCTGCCACTACTGGGAGGTGGTGGTGGGATCCTCGACCTGGTAGGCAGCACCGTTGTCTTCCCTCCCTCTCCTAGAGGCCCTCAGATTGCCCCAGAGATGTTGCGGGACACACTAGGGTTAAAGGACAGGGTTTTGGTAGAGCTGCTCATGGGCAGGGAGGTGGTCGAGACCTTAAATCTGGGTGGCTGTGGCTTTCGAGAGGTTTATGAGTTTCTCCTCTCTGCCAGAGAGAGTTTATGAGTTTCTCCTCTCTGCCTGATCCTGTTAGGCTGCAAGGTGAAGCTCGTGTCTTCATTTCCCTCACCTATTGAACCTGCTAATGCCTGCCAGGGCTCAAATCTCACCCCGACGGCAGGGCAGAGGTGCCAGGCAGCTTCAAATCTGCTGGTTTCCCAGTGCAGTGCCCTCCCCTGGGCTGTCCCCTGCAAGGTCCCGCTGGGCTGGGCCAGACGCGGTGTGAGGTCTGAGCTGGAAGGCTAAGCCCAGGGGGACCATGGCTAAGCAGAGGAGACAGGGATGTCTCCAGGGGAGGTTTGCAAAGGCCTGGTGAGCCACTGAAACGTGGCAAAAGGTTTTGCCTTTCTCCCCCATCCTGCTCTCCCCAGCCGGTTGCTCTTGACCAAAGCTTGCTGGTTCTTCCAACTGACCAGGGGGGCTTTGAGAACAGAGAGTGGCAGCAGTCAAAACCCGAAGAGACGTGGCACACGCGGTCTTCATGCCCCCTGACTCATGACCCCAAGCTTCAGGGAAACGGTGCTCTTCTCCCGGGGGCTTCAGGCGCAGCCAGGAGGAAAGGTCTCGCCGTGGGCCGGCAGCTCTGCGCTGCAGTGGCAGGGGGAGCGATCAGGAGCTTTTTGTCCTGGGGGCTTGGAGGAGAGGGGTGTCACTTCTCGCCTTTCCCTGAACCCCCTGCTTGCAGCTGCTGCCTGAGGCAGGACACCAGAGCTGATGCTCGGGGTCATTACCAGAGAAAGCCCCTCTCCCTGACCCAGGGGGGTGGCTCTGGTTCCTGGCTGTGCCTGTCTCCCCTCTCTCGTGGGGAAGGGGGGCTGAAGGAGCAAGCACAGCAGCGGCCCCAGCTCAGAGACCGCTCCCGGTGCTCACTGCCATCGGGCTCAGCCTCCCATCCACCCCCGGAATGAAAAATGCCTTCACACAAAGCACGCTCAGAAGCGAAACAATTGGGGCTTATTATGAAAAGCCTCTACCAGGCAGATCCCCAGAAAGCCTCTGCTACCGAGCCGGGCCGGGAGGCATTACAGCAGCTTTGTCAAGCTGCTGCCTTGTTAAAGCGGCTTGTGCAGCACAATGGGGCTAAAATGGACGGTTCCTGCTGAAAGCGCCCGGCTGTGTCACCTCCGCCCCTCGCTGCGCCTGGCAGCAGGAGGCTGCGTGGAGAGGGAGCGATGCTGTTCCCCAGCCAAGCCTCTGCAAGCGTCTTTCCAGTCACGTAAAGCTGTTGCTCTGCTGCTTCCACCGTCAGGCGGACTTCTAGAGCGCGGTGTGCCAGCAGCCGTCGGGGCTGCACTTCGTCCTGCGCCGACGCTGAAGGTCGCTGAGCAAAGCTTCTCCTCTCTTCCAGGTACGCCATCGGCGTGGCTTACAAGTCGGCCCCCAAGAACGAGTGGATCGGGAAGAACTCCTCGTCTTGGGTCTTCTCCCGCTGCAACAACAACTTTGTGGTGAGGCACAACAACAAGGAGATGCTGGTGGAGGTCCACCCGCAGATGAAGCGCCTCGGCGTCCTCCTGGATTACGACAACAACGCGCTCTCCTTCTACGACCCGGCCAACTCCCTGCACCTCCACACCTTCGAAGTCTCCTTCATCCTACCCGTGTGTCCGACCTTCACCATCTGGAACAAATCCTTGATGATCCTCTCGGGTCTGCCCGCCCCGGACTTCATCGATTACCCCGAGCAGCAGGAGTGTAACTGCAGGCCCCAGGAGTCCCCGTACGTGTCAGGGATGAAGGCCTGTCACTAGGCTGCCCCAGCCCGGCCCGTGCCCCGTGGCGGCTCCTGCCACGCTGGCGGGTGCCGGCGGTCGGAGCCGCTGCCGGCAGCCGTGCCGGAGAGCCGCCCCGCAGCCCTGACACTCCAGCAAGCCAGCGCCTTCCCACACGCAGCTCCATTTGTTTTTTTAAGGGGAAAGAGGAAGAACCTCTCACCGCGGCTGAAAATAAACTCCTGTTGGCGAGCTCCGCTTGTGTGCGCGTGCGGGTTGTGCAACTCCTTGGTGGTGTGCTGCGATCTCTCCCGAAGCGGATTGTCACCTGGATGGTTTTGTCTTCCCTTGGGGGCTGGAAAGGCTGGGGTGGGTTTTCGGGTGACCTTCTGAGGCGCTGCTGAGGTCAGGGGCACGTCTCGGCGTCCCCGCAAGGTTGGAGCAGGAGGGATTGGCTTTCTGGAGCCGGCTGGTGGCCTGTCTCCAGAGCCCGGTGGGACCTGAGCATCGTTTTCTGGAAAGGACTTTCTGTTTGGCTGAAGTTTGGCAGCTTCTCTGGTTTGGTAGGTAACTGCATAGACCCCTCGCACTGGGTGAGCACGGGCGTTGGGTGCGTGGTGGGTGGTGGTTATGTGGTGGATGGTCGGCGAGAGCGAAGGCGGCGCTGGAAGGAGGGTCCCGCTGCCTCTCCGGCCGCCTCGGCTGGGTTTGCAGTCCCATGGTGGAGGGCAGCCGGCCGCGGACCCCCACCCCACCGTGTCTCCTCCTTCGCGAGCTCACCGGGAGCCGGGGGCCCCCACCCTTAAGGAGCATCTCGCCCCCGGCGCAGAGGTTTGGCAGATGCTCCTTCCCAACGCTGTGCCCCGCCAGGCACGGCTCCGCGTAGACCTCCATCAGTTCCACGTCTGGTCTCCCTGCAGAAAAAACACATCTCCCCGTGCTGAGCAGATGGTCAAGTCCTGCCCAAAGACCATCTCTCTGCTTCATGGCCCAAAATCTCAATTTATGACCCCACGTCTTGGCTCTTGGTTTGTTCTCCACCATGGTGGTGTAAGCATGAAGCCGTCCTGTTTGCTCTGTGGCAAAGGACTGAATCCGTCCCAGGGGCTCCAGCCCTTGGTTACTGGGAGCTCTTCAGCTGCCACCAGTGCTCCCAGTAACCACAAGCACCAAGTCCCCTGGCCACGTTTGCTTAAAAGCCAGGAGGAGCTGGGCCGGGCACACCGGTCCCTGTGTCGCAGGGAGCAGGGACCCAGCGCGGGAGCTGCAGCCGGGGTCCGTGGCACGATTCGGGGCAGGTGGGCCTGTGGGTGTCCACGTCGCACCCACGGCGGGCGGCGCGGTGGGATGCCGGGGGAGGCGAGGGGGTCGGGCAGCACGGTGGCCCAAGACGGGCTGGTGCTTGAGCTTTGGTCCGTGGTGTTTGAAAACCCCTGTTTCTCCTCTGGATGTGGGGCTGTCAGATGCCTCGGTGGCATTGCTCGGGGACCGTCAGGCTGAGACCTCCTAGCTCTGCCAGCCTTTTCCTTTCTTTTTTTGGACCTTGCTGATAGGGAACTACCTCAAAGCCCAGCCTTGGGGGGTAGGTGGCCGGTTCAGACAGGGTGACAGCGCTTCGAGGCTTGTCCCACACGGGCTGCAGGAGGGGCTGGTTGAACTCGGCTGCAGCCAGTCGGCCCTGTCCAAAAGTGGGTGCTCCCCACCAGCAACTCGGCCTGGGGGACACTTATCATTAAGTCTGGCGGTGGCAGCTGCCAGGCGATAGCTTTGTCCAGGGAGAGCGCGTATAGAAGGAGCCCGCTTCTCGGCACAGCACCCCTCCGCTTTACCTGGCTGACGTTTTTGGTGACTGGCCACCTGATGCTGCGGGCAGGGAGGCGGGTGTCCCCTGCGGGGAAGCGATCTGCCACCTGCACAGCCAAGCCGAGGGTGATTTTGCCTCTGATCCAGGCCGCTTTCCCGTGGAGCTTGGCAGGGGCTTGCGGCGGGCGCTGCATCCCTCCCGGGCGGACGGAGCGGTTTTATTTGCTGCTTCTGGCCCCAGCGTGCGAGAGCGCCGGGCGGGGATGCAGCAGGGTCGCGTCCGCCATTCCCCGCAGCTAAGCACAAAACCACAATTAATTTTAAGAGGATAAGTTGCCATTTTCAGTTGGATGTTTTTTCAGAGCCGCATGGGGCTATCATTAAAGTCTTTTCCCCGTGTGCCGGTCCCGGCCGGGGCTGCTCATGGTCTGTCAACCTCAAACAAATGCCCAAGCACTGGAGATGGATTTTAGCGTTTGCAATCCGGGTGCCAAGCTTTCCGCCGGCACCGGCACCGCTTTGACTGGCTTCTCGCTAGAGGACTCAGCGCATCCATTAACTCAGAGCACACGAGCCATTAATGTGACATTTGCACCTGATGAAATTGCACTAAGGGCGGTGGGAACCCCCAGCCCGCCGCACGCGTCTCGTCCCGGGCCAGGCAGGAGGACGAAGCGGGAGTTCGGGGGATGGGAGCCCTTTCCGAGTCTCCCACGTTTTCCTCTCCCGGATTTGGAAAAGCCAAACCCGGCCGAGCGCTACCAGGAGGTGGGAGAAGCAGCCCCAGCCCCGGTCCCGGCGCTGTGAATGATGCTCCCCTGCTGCCTTGCGGCCTGTGCCCCCAGCCATTGGTTAAAACTCCTGGTGTGTGATGACGCAGCAGCAGTTCCAGCCAATCCGAGCCCCTGCGGGCTCCGCAGCCCCGGGTTATGAATGAACACCTTTCCCACGGCCCCTCGGGGGCAGGACAGGGGTGGAGGGGCTGGGGCTTCCCGTGGGGCTGGGTGCTGCTGCGGGCCCCTCTGCTCCTGGTGACTCCGATGTACAGACTGGGATGTGGTGGACTCCTGGGTGCCCTGCGACCCGTCAGACTCTCCTCTTCCATGTGTAACATACTGGTTTGGTTTTGGTTTGGGGGAGGGTTGCTCTTCCTGTTCTGTTGTTTCCCTTTTTTGTTGGGGTTTTTTTTGCAACTTCTTTGTTAATGTGTATATATATATATATAAAAAAAATATAATATAATATATATACGTTACTGGATATGTCTGTGTGTGGCAGAGATTGTGCGGTCCGCGACATCCCTGGTCCTGGGGTGCTCTCTTTGGCCATCACGGTTGGTGTTCTCCAAACCTCTGACAAGATGCAGACCATGAACCTCAGGGTTACCGAGTCACGGGCATAGCAATAAATCAACACCACGAAAGAAAAGGCCTTTACTTAACATAACCCAGGGTGGGGATGAGGAGCCAGCCCAGCTGAGTCCTGGGGGGCAAAGCCCCCGAGAGCACAGCAGGCTCCTTGGGGCAGCGAGCAGGAGATGGTGCGAGGGTTTGCTCTCCCCAGATGATGCTATGTGTCACGTTTGCTTGGGGGACCTGCCGAGCTGTGCATCCAGAGGGGCGGGGGGATACGTGGCACCATCCAACTGCACCATTTCTTGTCCTGGACTGCAACTCAGGCTTGAGAGCCTGGGGTGGGGGCAGGTCACACAGGGTGCTACAGCCCCATCCAAAAGGGTCCCTACACATAAATATTCTGCACCCTGCTGTCAGCCCCCAGAGGATGTCACGCGAAGGCACGTTGTCCAGGTCGACAGGACACCAAGTGCTCCAGCATTCCCTTTCCCGAGCCTTTGATGGCCACAGGGACTGTGGAAATCTCTGAGCGCCAGCCAGACACTGCTGGAGCCTTGTTTCTGCTGCCCTTGAGCCCCGGTCCCGCTCCCACCCCCGGTGCCTGAAGAGCGGTGGGAGGGCAGGGGTGGCGGCTGACCCCTCCTTCGCGGTGGGGCTGGACCGAGCTGGTGGGGGGCCGAGCACCGGCCGTGACATCTCTTCCCTGCACAGAGGAGCCCCTGCCCCAGCGCGCCGGCAGCCAGCCCACCTCCCTCCCTTTTCGCTGTCTGTGCCTCTGTCGCGGGAGGGCCACGCCAGCGTTCCCCGGGGCCCCCCACCCCAGTACGGACCCTCAAGCCGCCTGCCCAAGCCCCGGCGCTGTGACCCATCCTCCCCGTCCCCTGTCTCTGCTGCCAGCGCCTGGGGCTCTACTGGGGTAAGACAAGCCGCGGCTGTGGCCACAGGGTCTGATCCTGCTGCATCTGCCCCAGAGAGCTGCTTCACG
The DNA here is from genome assembly GCA_013400755.1 of Pelecanoides urinatrix. NCBI lineage: Eukaryota > Metazoa > Chordata > Aves > Procellariiformes > Procellariidae > Pelecanoides > Pelecanoides urinatrix. The sequence continues at coordinate 66,250 of VZTQ01002318.1, read as the reverse complement.
AGGCAGGAGTCCAGCCGGCCCAGCACCCTGTGCTCAGCACCGGGCTCCCGGCTTCCCCAGCCCCGGACAGCGCCGAGCCCTGCCCGGACCCCTGGGCTGGGTCCCTGGGACAAGGCAGGGCTGGCTTGGCCAGGCGGGAGCACGTCCCCACCACGGAGCGCTGGCCCCGGCTGGGCTGGGACCCCGTGTTGCCCCATCCTCTCCTGGCTGAGGCAGCCGGACCTCGCACGGGGCTGGGCGGGCTGAGATGGGGCCCCTGGGCAGGAATCTCCCCCCGGCTGCCTCGCCAAGAGGCGTCGGCAGAGGGTGGGAGCCCAGGACCTGCCTCGCCGAGCGAAGACACACAAGCTTTGTTGAGCATAAGTGCCTAAAATATTTATGAAGTCGAAAACATATGGTGCAAACCAACACTGTACAATTAAATATTTCTTACTTTATTCCTTTGCTCTAGGCTTTTTCCCATTAAACATTAACCACCAACACATGGAAACTGGCCTCAAGATTGAGTAGCTGCTTTCATTATGGGACAAATTTGTGGCACGTGCATTATCTCAGACCTCTGCTCTCGCTGCCTGGTGTTGCTGACAAACAAACTGTAACGGGGCACTTGCTGGGCCCTGACATGAATGCTCCTGCCGCTTCCACGCAGCACCAGCAGCTGGAAGACCCCGCTAATCCAGAGCCCCACCGCAAGCTCTCGCCGCAGCCCCACGGGGTCACAGCCTGCATTTCCAGACCTGGCATTCCCTGACCCAGAGCCCGGCAGGGCAAGACAGCCCAGACCGTCTGCGGCTGGCCAAATATCTGTGTGTGCTGTGGTTGTCCCGGCCCCAGCCCCGTCATCCATCCTCTGCCGCTCTGCTCCAGCCAGCCTGTTCTGCTGCGTCCTGTGGCAGAAGTGTGTGGGGTCTGGGTAGGGCGGTGCAGGTGCTCCTGAGCTCCAGCCGCTTGTCAAAGCGAGGACACACTCTGAAAATCACACTTGGTCCTTGATGGACACCTCAGCTGCCTCCTAAATCACTGCCGGAGACTCTGCTCCCTCAGCGTGAGTCACACTCACTTGCATTTATTCCCTTTCAATTTTCCAGAGCTCTGTCTCTACCGACTGGTGTGGAGAGGAGAAGGAGAGGAGAAAATGCTTTGAAAAGGATGGTAGCATTGCAAAGTCAAAATTAAGGCCTGCCCAAGAGGCCTGGATGTCCCCTCCTGTGCATAAGCTGATGCTACCTGGACTGCACGACCACTGGCTCGCTCTTTCCCGGCAGAGGATGTTCTTCCTTGGGAGAGAAGCCGCTCGCTGAACTGAAGCAGCAGTTGAACCTTCCTCCCCTCAGCCCTCCCACGCTCTGCAGAAAGCAGCTTGTCCTTTCCACATCAACTTTTCCGTGGTGCTGGGCACGGCGATAGCAGAGCGGTTGGCAACGGCTCCTTTATTCCCAGAGCCCCGTGAGGTGCCGCAGGGGGCTGGCACCCAGCGCGGGGAGGCCGATACGACCGTCGTCAAGAGTCGGCGGTGCAGGGTGCTGCCCTGCTCGGAGCTGTGAACGCTTTCCGTGTTTAATGCCCACCCCGCTGATTGCTGGGATTGACTGAGCACGTGGAGCTTTTATTTTTTTTAAATTGAGAAATAAAACCTTCCAAAGCAGAAACGTTACCCAAATGGCTACCAATGGGCAATCCAACAGCAGAAAGCAGAGCCTTAGCATGGGAAACGCCGGGCACCGCTCTCGGCTCTGCCTGTTTTCCCACCCAGTGAAAACTCCAAAACTACAGGGGAAATACGCCCTGTGCAGCCCCAGCTGCACGTCAGCTCAGCCCTAGACCCTCCAGAAGGTTGTTCTGCTGGGGTTCGCGCCCAGCTCTCACGGCAACTCAACGGCATGGACCGTCCACCCAGTGCAACAAGAGCATGACTTTATGCTCCCGTACCAGCAGTGGGGACAGGGAGAAGACAAGCCACTCTTACCTGTCACTGGTTGCTCCTTTTGAGAGCTCTAGAGGCCTCATCGTGCTGACTTCGGCAGTGATCTCAGCAGAAAGCAGCTCCCGGGATGGACAATTCAACAAGTGCGTGCATGTACTATCTTCCACACACATCTGGAAAACACCAGCATGCCCACAACCCCCCCCGTGGGGGGTAACTGCATCCCCTTAGCAGTCATGATGCCTCCCGTGTCAGCCATTTCCAGCACAGTCGTGCCAGTCCTGCATGCTCCGGAGGGTCTGGAGGGAGATGCCCTGTGCTGTCTCAGCTCCCTTACTGCCGCCATGTACACGTGCACTGCTAGCACAAACGCCTCCCGAGGAGTTAGGGTTGCTTGTAGCCAGCCAGTTCCCATTTCTTCTGACCATCCAGCAGGTTTTCTTCATCAGACAGGGAGCATCACTAGGGAGAGGGACCTCAGAGGTTCATCCAGACCCAGCAGCCTCAAGCAGGACACCCCCTTAATGCCTGGGATGAGTCAGAGGCACCAGCCAGCTCTTGTCTGCGGGTCCTCCTTACAGACAAGCACAACAAGCCACAGGCAGTGGCTGATGAACCACTCACTAACGAGCCCCTTAAGCTCATCTGACATCAAACCAGCACCAAAGAGCATGGAGATGTAGCAGCCTCACGTTTTGGAAGAGCCCGTGAAACCCTCTTTCACCTGTGGCAACCACATTTGGCTCCTATCCCAGCTGTCGTGGGCAACCTTGATCCCTTCCTGTGCTGGGGAGGGGATTAACGTGTCCCCTCCGGGGCGCGGGTCTCCGAGGCCCTGTGGACAGAAGCACCCGTGGGCCCACTCTCCTCTACCCAGGGGAGGAAGAAGAAAGCTGGGACGCGGAGCCTGCATCAGCCAGGGGCTGAACCGCGCCGTGCCCACCTGCGGCGACCGGCTGCCATCCCCGCCTGCGGCAGCCCTCCGCCCTCGGCTCCAGCCCCCCAGCCGCCTTCTCCGGGGCGGATTCTGCAGCAGCACTTTGGGATTCCTTTACACGTAGGGAGTGTGTCCTCCCAGGCTCCGGCAGCCGCAGCTCAGAGGCATTCTTGAGCTGGAAGCCGTGTTTGCGTTGCTTTAGGCTAACTGTACGTGGGGATTTCCACCCAGAAATAACTCCTCTTCCTGCATTCATCCTGCAGCGCTGGGGTCCGTGAATTGCGAAGCAGTATCAGAAAAAAGTAATTTTTCATACTTGTTTCAAAACCTGCCTCCCGACAATTTCAGGGTTTGGGCAAAGAGCTCCTGGTTTGCCTCCTTTGTCAGGCACAATAACAACTTTAAAATGTTGGAAAGGAGGAATTCTTCAAGCCGTGAGCAGTTCGTGGACTTGAGTGCATGAGGCAACACAGAGGCCAAGAGCTTCCAGAGGGAAACTGCCGTGGAGGAAAGCCGGGGATCCCCTCGTGCACGGCTGTGGTCCAAGACCCGCTGCCCCGCCACGCTGCGGGGAAGATCCTGCTGACAGGGATCAGGGCCTCGGCGGATCACACTGGGGCTGGGTGTTGCTGTGCCTGCCCTGCCACTGAGCGAGCCTCAGCACTGCAAAGGATGAACGTCTGCAGGGCTGGGCGCTGCGGGGAACGCGAGCCTTCGGAAAGCGAGGGTCTCAGGGGTGCTGTGAATCGCACCCTCCCCATCCTTCCACTACAAGTCAACCAAGGGAAACTCCACACCATCACTCCGGAGATTGCTTTATTGTCCATGTAATGACTGTGTTAATGAGGGAAATGAGACATGCCTGAGAGGTGGGAGGGAGGTACACGTTATCCTCTGAGGCTTTTCACAGCTGAGCTTCATTAGCCTGACCCTGAACCCACAGCTCCAGGATAAACCAGATGCATGGTCCCGGTGGGTGAGGAGCACTGGGGGGTTCCTTCTTGCTGAGGTTGCCCTGTGTGGCTCGGGACACAGCCTGCTGGGTGCCAGGGAGGGAGCGGGAAAGGCTGGGGGATATGGGGCGAAGGGAGAGAGCAGATGGCAAGGGGAAAGCCTGTATTGAGATGGCTGCCCTGGACAGACACGCGGCAGTGTCTCCTCTCATGTCCTCTGGCTGTGCCCAGAGCCCCTGGAGAGCAATCATCGTGCGGGACCCTCCTTTCTCCTGCTTCACACTTCACCAGCGTCCCAGGGCAACCGCTGGATGAGAGCGGCCAGCCCCAGCACTGGGATGCTCCTTCCAGCCCCCCCGGCTGGTCCAGGGCTCTCTATCCACATTTCCTGGAAGCCAAAGGAGGCTTTGCCCTTTAGAAAGCATGTAATTGCTGGTGGTCTTCATTTTTACGAAGCAGCTGGTACTAGCCAGGGCGCAGGAAGGAGCTTTTTCCTTTTCTTCTTGCTTTATTTGGCACCTTTCTCCATTAACCTCTGGTTTCTAGGAAACAATATCTCTTGTTGATGGGCAGCTGTGAAAGTCAATTTAAAACCGTTACTGACATGGCAGGTTGCTTCATAGAAAGAAAAAGACTTCACTGGAAGATGAAATGAGCTCTGCCATTGCTTTCCAGGAATGCACTTTTAAACACTTGAGGCTTCGATGTCACAAGCGCCACAAATCAAACCAGAAATTGCTTCCTCGAGTCAGCCAGGAGGGGAAAAAATCAGCCTGCAAACTGTCAGCGTGATGAAGGGAGCTACGGCCGCGTCTCTGAGGGACGCTGCCCGGCCCAGGTGTGTGCACACAGCGCGGAGGGGTCGGAGGTGCCCAGAGCCCGGGGCTCGGGGACGGCGCCCGGAGGGCTGCCCCCCCCGCGGGGCCGGGGCAGGGGGACCCCCGGGGCAGGTCGCTCTCACAGTGCCAGGGCCAGGGCTCTCGTCTCGAGACCCCAGCTCTGAGACTTGGGGGATGCAGAAGGAGGGTGTTTCTAAGCTGTGCATGGGTTTGGGAGGGTAGTGGCACGCTTTGGGGCGGGCTGAGGGGAAGGTTGGTGTTGGCTTTTTATTTTTTTTATTTCCTCTGGAATACATGAAACGGGAAATTCAAAAAAACTCCCTTGCCAAAGTTCAAAAATCCCACTGACTTCATGGGGCTTCACCCCTTCTCTGGGAAGCTGCAAAGCAAAGAGACAGGACAAATTACTATTTTTATATAGTAAGTGACCTCAAGAGACTGCCTCATCTGTTCCTGTCTACTAACGACAATGGCTTGCACTGAGATGTGATAATCCTAGCCAGGAATACAAAGCTGCTGTCCCTCCATCCATGAATGAAAATTCCTTTAACTGGTGAATTCACTCCAGGTTAAAAAAGAACCCAACATTTTAATAAATGGACAGAACAGAAAATTACACCCCTGAGTCATTCAGAGACTGCATGGGGTAAATGATTTATAGTTCCTGTGCTACATTGTCTGAACTGGTCCCAAATTAGTCCTCCTTAATAGAACTCTAATTGAGATTTTAAATACTCATCTGAAGTATCAGCCCCTAAAATTGCCTGTTCTTGCTCATTAGACACGTCAAAGCATCACTTAACATCTTGCAGAAATATTCTGTTCGTCTGGCTACGGAATGATGGACAATACCTGAGATGAGACCAGAAAGCCGTTATTGAAGTATTTCTGAATTTTAAAGAGTATGTCGAAATGGGGACTTGCAGAGGGTCACCTAAAGTCTACTGGCATTTGGGCCCGAGTGGGGACAGAGAAGCAGGGGGTGTCCAGGGGGTGCGAGTGCCCAGCGTGGAGTGGGGTGCGAGTGCCCAGGTCTCTGGGGCGGCCAGTCCTCCCTGGCCAGCACGGCAAGCGCCAGAGCAGCCGAGATGCTCCATCCCGTTCAGCCGCAGCGTGCTGCGGGGGTGAGGACATCGTCCGTGGGGCGCGGGGAGTGAGGACATCGTCTGGGGGGCGCGGGGGTGAGGACATCGTCCACCCTTTGTGTCCCAGACTGGGAGCTGCCCAGCGGAGGGGGTGGGAAGGTGTTTGGGCAACTGCATTCCTGTTTTTGCAGGCCAGCATATCTTGGCCACCACCAGTGGGTACCAGTGCCTGGGGGTGAGGCGGGGCTGCGGCTGGCACAGGGCTGGTGGTGATGCCTCTGTGCAGACGGTGCTGCAGGACTGAAGATCAGAAGCCACAGCTGAGCCACTAAGCAATGCATCGGCTGATCCAACGCAAGGAGCCACTAGATGTTGATTTTCCTCCTGGGGTCCCAGGGGAGTGCAAACGAAATGTTAGCACCACCCAGAAGCACCTGCCAAATGCCAGCAGACGTCAGCTGCGCAGGTTCAGCGGAACCCGCACGGCAGGACGCGCCGGGGCAGAGGCTGTGTTACCAGAGAGTGCTGAAGCAATTAGGTGACAGCGAGCTGCAGAAACACGTGCTGACCCACCTGGAGACAGGCAGCCGGCAACTGTCTTCCAGCCCATCGGTGGTATTTGCAAAGCTAACCTGGCCCCTTCTCCCGGGAATACCGCATCAAGGCTCGTCGCAACATCCTCCCTGCTGGGCCGCGCGGTCAAGGCAGGAGCAGCACAAAGATGTTAAATGGGAAGGAGTCCAGTTCTCCATGGCAACGGGCAAGAACTGCGTCAGCGGCGGGATGCGAGGAGGCAAGCGCTCAGCCAGAAAGGGACCTAGAGCCACGGGGACAGGGCGAGGAACGAGGGGACCCGGAGCCCTGGGTCCCTAGGGCCCCCAGAGCCGAATGACAGCTGCTGCCAGTGTCGGACGGCGCAGCGGGGACCCCAGCCCTGCCCACGCTCGGGGGGACGGCCGTGCCCCAGGGCGCAGGGAGCTGGGAGGCACCTCAGAGCCAGCTCCCGTGGGTGCTGCGGCTGCAGCAGCACGGACGCGGCTGTGCCGGGCCGCGGCTCCGCGCGCTCCCCGAGGCTCAGCCTGTGAGCACAGACGTCCCTCCGTGGCCGCGGCCTCTGCCCGGCTCCGCAGCTCTGCCCCAAAAACACACCCTTCCCTCTCTCCCTCCACGCACGGAGCCAAGTGCCTTCTCTAACGGGCCACTGCTCTCCTGTCGCTCCTGGACTGAGTTTGCCCTTTTTTATTTACAAAGGTAAGCAGGCTGAGGCCGTCCGTGTGAAAATCCTCATTACGCTCGCTCGTTGACAGGGACCTGCCGCCTCAACTCGCTGCCTTTGATCAGCCGATGCAGCGCCTGGACCCGAGCGATGCCGCCCCGCCTGTGCCTGCACTCGGGAACCTCGTGGCAGAGTCGTCTTCATTATCCTGCTTTTACCATACAGGTGCCTTTGCCGTGATAACCCTTCACTAATTACCTGCGACCACAGGGCCAGCACTGAGCTGCCAGGGCAGAGGTGACTGGTGAGGAGATCTGAAGGGAAAAAGACCTTGGAAGGGGGGACTGGCAGAGCAGAGCATCGGGTCGCCCCGTGTTGCCCACGGCCACGCTGCGGGCGGGCAGCACCGGTCCTGCAGCTGACGCCAGTGTGCTGTGCAGCTTCGGTACTTTTTTAACACGTACGCAGCCAAATTAAACATCGGCTGCAAGTTTTGAGAACACAGGAAAAATTACCTGCAGACTTTCTGCAAGGCCCATCAGAGCCATCCATTCAGGCGCTGTGTTTACCAGCAGTTATGAGGAAGCATCACCTCTTTTGGCCGATTCCATGTTTTGGATGACACTTGGGCTCTGATATTTTATGTACCAAAAACGTGGCAGTCATCTGTCAGATCTTTGCCCTTCACTTGTCATTAAAAGCCCTCCGTTCTGTTCCCCGCTGTCTCAGTATGTGACCTTGATGTGAATAACTTCTGTGGAGTAGAGTCTTCATTTGTAAAATGGGCTTCTTAATCCTGCTCTACCTGATAAGGGATTAAACGCACTCTTAACATTTACGCAGCACCTTGAGAACGGAGGGGAAGTGCTGTTGGCGACAAAATGACGGTGTTATTTCAGCTCTGCGGTGCACGGCGACTGCACAAATACACAGCAGCATCCTCTGAGACGACTGAGACGCCCTTGTGCCTTCGTCCTCAGGCCACGATGGAGCCTGAGCCCCCTTCCCCTCCGCACCCGCACGCACGCTGGAAGCACAACTGCCCTCGCAGCAACAAATCCCCGGAGGAAAGTCTCAGTTTGTGCAAGCCTGTTCCTCTGCAGACTTCAGGATATTTCATAACCCCAATCGGCTCTGCCCCTCCGGCTGCGCTCTGCAGCCCTGGCCCCTGCTCCTCACCCCCAGCCAGGCTGGACCCGTGGCCCCACGGCACGGCTGAGCCCCACGGCACGGCTGAGCCCCACGGCACTGCTCACAGCCACGGGCGCTTCCCGATTAACTCACCCCCCCAAAGGCCCGGGAAGGCTGGCCTGGGAGCAGTGCTTGGCCCGGGGAGGTGGGCAAGGTGGGGATGCTGCTGTTGTGCTGCATCCCTGTGCCTGCCCAGGAGAGGCAGCACCGGAGCAGTTGGGCCTTGGTTAACGGGACGGGAGCCTTTTTGCCAAGTTTCCCTGGTGACAGGGGCACATCGGATGCCTCTCATATCCTCGCAGGGAATACCTGTGTCCTCGAGGGCTCCTTAGCCAGGGGGGACTCTCCCCCTGGGCTTGGTTCAGTGAAGACAAGGTAAGCAAATCCTCCCACGCATGCAGTCCCATGGGAGATGGGATCAGCTCCCCACACCCCTCCCCAGTAGAGCCCCCCACTCATTCAGTACAGGCTGCAGCGCTGTGTTTCACCCGGGTTTCACCTTAATCCCCTTAAAACGGGAGCCCCTTCTCACTTTCTCTGTCGTGACCACTCACTGCCAGTTAAATGGGAGCTGCTGCTTCAAGAAAGGCTTTAAGGAACAAAAGATGCTTGTTTTTTCTGAAGACGATGCCAAGATACCGCTGGGGCAGGGTCAGCGTTTCCAGTTTGGCGGCTGTGGCCCCAGGGTGGAGCACGACGTGGAGCAGACCCTGCTGAAGGTCTTTGCAGCCGAGGCTTCGCCTTCCCCTGCGGCCCCTGGCGCGGGGCTGTCACATCGGGCTGCTCGGCGCGCAGAGGCATCCAGAGCCGCGGTCGGACCGTTTGGGAGGACCAAGTGCTGGCTCAGGAGCTTCGTGACTTCCAAACGCCATCTCAGCTCAGCCGGGGGTTTGGCTGGGAAGAAACAGACTGTCCTGTGGCTGTGCCGGCTCACAGCAAGCAGGGATTGCACTTCAGAGTAAAGCCCAGGCGAGTAAAAGGAGTTCGGGAGCTAAAAATGGGGTCATAGGAAAAAAAACCACGTTTGCTCAGCAGGCGTGAGTGCCTGGAGGCTGGCGGGAGGGAGGGCTGGCCAGCCCTGCCCCGGCACCCGGGCACCCCGGGGGGACCCGGGAGTTCCCGGGCCAGGATTCAGAACTGCGCAAAGGAGACCGGGGCACTCTGAAACGAAGAAGAAATGACAAGAGCCTTTACCGAAACAAAAAGCTTTCAGAGCTGGATCTGACGCCTGTTTGTGACGTCCCCACAAGCAAGTCTTCCACCGGTTCCCTGAAAGGTCTCCAGAGTGATGCTACTCAGCCTCACGTTTTCACCCGGGGTAAATCAGCGTCGGTTTAGGTGGCAGGGGGGTTGCCCTGTGCTCCAGCCCTGCCCTCGCTTTGCTCGCTGCCATGCAGCCAGGACCTCCTCCAAAAGCAGTTCACGTGGGTTTTTGTAGCTCGGCCCTTTGAGAAACATTACTGTGACAAGTCTCTGCCCCTCTGGACGGGCTCTTGCCTGGCTCAGGGCAGCCAGGCGGGAGGAACAGCTTCTTGGACCTCCCCTCCTGGTGCCTCTCCTCTTGACCTGGGCTTCCCATCCACAGCTCCTCGGGCAGCATTGCACTTGAACCCAAGAGCTGCCCAGGCAGGGCATGGCTTGAGCCGTCGGAAGCAAAGGTACTGAAGGAATTTGTAATTAAATTGCCATTAGATGGGTAACAGATTGTCTGGCAGCTGACAGTGAGTGAAAACGCTCTATTCTGTCATGTTTTATCAGCATGAAAACCATTTGCAAGTGCTCTAATTACATTCCTAATTGCCAATGTGATTAGGGACCTGCAACTGTTCATTAAACGTGTGTCACCCTCAGCCAGCAATCTGTAGGAAAGAATATTTAATTAATTGAATAGAGCACTGGATGAAAAGAGGAGATGGACAAACCTGGAAGCTGAGCGAGGAGCCTTGCACCGAAAGGAGCTAGTGGGCGGCAGTCATCTTCTTCCAGCTCTGGGCACCGTGTCGCACAACCTCTTTCAGAAACTTAATAAGCACCATCGTAAAAAAATCAGGTTTCTGTCCATACTCCCACAGGAGCTCTCCTGCCCCGACGGGCAAGGACTAACTTCTAATTTCCAGCCAAATTTTTATCTTCTAGCAGGTTATGCTCTTTGTCAGTAGGACAGCGGTGGCTGAAATGCGTGTGATAAAAATACGCAGGCAGGAGCTCGTTGTGCCCCGTCACTGCTGCCCGCAGGAGCTGCCCGGGGGAAGAGGCAATGGAGGACGAGCAGGTCCACGTGCATCACGAGGATTCGGCTGCGGACGCTGCACACGGGAGTGGAGCCCCCAGCCTGTCACAGAGATGCTTCTTCCCTCATCGCTCAGCTGCTGTTACGACAGAAAAAATACCAGCAGTGTATTTTTGGGGAACCCTTCAGCCCGTTACACACATCTGCAGGCATGGTGGTGGGGCTCCGCTCACCGACAGCTCCGGCCCCATCCTGTAGCCACACGGCTCCTAGGGCTGATGCTGTGAGCCCCCGGCCATCGCCCGTGCCAAGGGGTGAGGGGCACCGGCACCCTTAGCCAGCGTAACCACCACCTCTGTGAACGCCCCGGGGAAGCAGAAGGCAGCACTGCAGGTATGAAATGAAGGTTTCACTTTCAATTTACCTTCTGCTGTTGGACACCTGTGTCTCACTCCTTGGATGCCCTTCTGCCTTTCTGCCCTGCCATCGCAGGTGCGAGGGGTCGAACAGCCCCATCCCCACCACCCCCCTCTCTGGATCTGTGCTGGGCACTTCGTGCTGCTTTCCCAGGGGGTGGGCAGGGAGCGGGGGCTCCCGAGTGCCGGCAGGAGCGCTGGGGAACCCCGGGGAAAATGGCCCTTCGCATCTCATCTAGGCTTTCCTTCACAAAGCGTTTGTTTCCCTCCCATTTCAGGCAGTGCTCGCCAACATGGGTGGGACACTGGGGCTTGGAGGAGGCACACGATTTAAAGGCATCTCTGTTTAGCACCCCAGTACTTCCAGCTCCCTCTGCTTGCCTGAGCAGCAAGACAGAGAAAGGGAAAAACATAGGAGTGCTCCAGATCAGCTCATTTCTTCAAATTTAACACAGTCTGGTGCCTTAAAATATTCTTGGTTACAACAGGGAGAGTCTTAGGAGACTTCACCTTAATCCCTGTTTAATTTCCACTTAAGAAAATGTCACTGTGGATGTTTAATAAGAATTAATTCTGGGTTTTGTACAGTTGCTTTCAATTAAATAGTCCCAGTATTTCCTGACTCTTCAAACAGACACTAAAGCACATTGAATCCTGCTTCCCATTCATTGACTCCAGCCTCCGCGTAGCGTCAGCGCTTGCGTTTCTGCAGCCAGGATCCATCAGCGCGGCACCGGCACCGCTCCGCTGGCGGGCGAGGAGGAGTCGTGGCTCCTGTCTGGGCTCTGCGGTCGTTCAGCGGGGCTGACGCCAGGCTCCGTCTCGGCCGGGAGGTAATTTTAGCCACAACGTCCAAGCTGGGTGTGAAGGGCGTGGGGCTGCCTGTAGTCATCTATGAAGACGATACGGTCTGTCTGTGAAATTGTTCCTGTGCCACGAGCTACTGGCTCACAGGGACGTGATCCACAGGGATGTGGCTACTTCTTACTGGGGAAAGAGGAAAATGTCCACTCTCTCTACACTCGGAGGACGGAATCGACTCCTTCTGTTTTCCGTTTCACTTCCAACGCTGCTGAACCAGCTCTCAAGAACGAGATCCAAGCAGGGCAGGCTGAATGAAAACGTGGGTTGCTGGAATGACAGCTCAGACTGCCTCCAAGGCCAGGGAGCCCGGACCAGATGGGCTAGGGAGACCTGCAAAGCCTTTGCTGTGTCAAGCCTCCCTTTCCTGGCCGTACTGGTCACACTGTCCTCCAGCTTCCAAGACAGCTCCCAGAGCAGCTCCCAGAGCAGCTCCCTCCAGCGCCTGCTCCCAAAGAAGGGTCCACAGGACCTGCTGAGCAACCGTATCTGGTGCAGAGGGAGGACAGACCCTGGCGCCTGAAGTGTGCGGAGAGCACGGGAGGTGCTGACAGCAAGGAGGAGGGACAAGTATCCCCTGATGAGAAAGATGCCCGTTACTCTTGTCCGGCTCCCATTGACCAAAAGGAACTAATTCATCACTGTCATAGCAACCACTGACACGGCAGAATTTTGTCACTGTGGGTCTCCCCATCTGCTTTGCCAGGTTGAACCAGCTTCCTGCAAACCTTCTGGCTCCCTCCGTTTCTCCAGGGCTCACCCCGCATGGTCCTGGGCACCAGCAGTGCGAGGGAGCACAGCCTTGCCCAGACTGCCTTTCCCCAGCTGGACACCACAGCCACCAGCGTCTCATTAAGGAGGAGCTGTTGCCCCACAGAACCACTCAGTCCATGCTAAGAAAGGCTGGGGTGAAGCTTGCTGCTCCCCGACACCCTCTAAGGCAGGTCAGGCCCTCTCTGGCTAGCCCCGCGGTTCCCCTGCAGAGCCAATTATGCCTCCTTTCATCTTGTTGCACTGGTGTTTTTTTCCCTGCCTAAGTGCAGTGCTTTGCATTTGTTATTATTGAATTTTCTGTCATTGATTTTGGCCTATTTTTTCAGCACGTGGAGGTTATTCTGAATGCCAAGCCCACTTCTCCGACTGCAAGCCTGCAGCACACCCCAGGCAGTGTCCTCTCCCCTCCGCTGGCAAAGGACCATTTGTCCAAACCCTGTTTCACTCTAAGCCACTTTCTGGGGTGAAAGTGCTGAAGGCGATTGCTGGTCCCTGCCCAAACCATTCCCTTCAGCAGCTGCAGCCCCAAATCCCAGCAAACTGCCTGTCGTGCGTCAGCCCACATCCATCTCTACCAAAGGTACCCGTGGAAATTTGGGTTCCCCAAGAAACCACTTCTCCAAGCTCCTGCTGGCCCAGACCCATCTCCCGAGGGCAGTCCTACATCTGCCTGCTTCCCAGCAACACGGTCCGACCCCATCGCTGACCCTGCCCTGAGCGGGAGGCAGAAGCAGAGACTTCCCAAAGTCCCTCCGCACCTGGATTGTCCCGTGATCCCGTGATCCCGTCAGCATTTGCAGGTGTTGCGCAGGCTGAAGGCGGCTCCTGGGGTACCTCTGAGCAGAGCCATCCTTTGCACCCGCGTTTCAGGGGGCTGGTGGGGCCGCGGGACCATGGGAGATAAAAAGGCTGCAAGAGCCGTTCCTAGGCTAATAAGCAGCGGGGTGATTAGCAGGGTGAGTGGCAGCAGCAGCATGTGTTAGTGGCAGGAGAGGAAGACAAGACAGCAGCCTGATCAAACACATTTTTACAACCACTGGTGAAAATTGATTCAATAAGTATCTCCCCCACCTCAACCGACAAAGTCATTTCCCATAACAAAGACCTCCTTCATCTCCCCGCTGCCCGGGTGCTGAATACGCTCTCCGTTAATGAATCATCAGCCTGCCAGGTAAGCTGGACTGTTCTGAGTTCCCAAAGTGAAGGATGTGGCTGAGCTTTGCACACTCAGCACCCTTCCCGTCCATTGCCCCGTACCGGCAGGATGTGGGTGCCCAAATCCACAGCTCTGCTGCTGAAGGAACTTGAAACCTTGGCTGCTGAAGAAAAGCACATAAAGTTACCTTTTCTGATTGTCTTTCAGAGCTCCTTCCCCCTCTCCCCTCCAAGAGCAAGCGAACCTGTGTCCTGGTTGCGGCTGGGGCAGGGTTAACTTTCCTCCCCGTAGCTGGGGCTGGGCTGGGCTGGGTTTTGGTTCGTTAATGGCCCATTGATGCTTTGACTGTTGCTGGGTGGTGCCTGCCCCGGGGCGGGGGGCGCACCCAGCTGGCCAATGGGGTGTTCTATACCATGTGACATCACGCTCAGTATAAGAACCAGGTGTGTGAACCAGCTCACCCCCCCCCTCCCTTGGGACACCTGGTCAGCGGTCGGTGAGCAGTTGCATTGTGCATCGTCTGCTTTGTATATTCTGTTGTTGTTCCCATTTGCTATTATTGCTGTTCTGCTTCTGTTTTATTTCAGTTATTAAACTGTTCTTCTCTCAACCCGGGAGCTTTCCTACTTGTGCCCTCCCAATTCTCTCCCCCATCCCACCAGTGGGGAGGAGGGGGGGGTGAGTGAGCGGCTGCATGGGGTTTATTTCTGCTGGCTGGGGTTAAACCACGACACCCGGGCAGCTTGATCTGCTGAACTGGAGAGAGCACTATCCTGTTCCCTAAGTCAGATTTTAGTGGAGCTCCCACACCCAGTGCCCTCCCAAGGGGAGAGGGAGCTCCCCAGTTCAGGCACGGGGAGGCACATGGGCCAGGAAAGCAGTTAGCCACAGCCCAGAAGGGGCCACAGCCAGAGGTGGAGGGAGCACACGCTGAAAACTGCCTGGACGTGCCTTTTCCAGTCCCGGCTCTGGATGTTTGGAATAAGAGAGGCCAGGAGAGGACCCCCGCTCCGGGAGGTCCCCGGCTCCAAAGAGCAGGGCAATGCCACGCTGCCGTCCGACTGCAGGGCACGACGGCTGTTAGGAAGCACTGTCTGGTGGGGGAGCAGTGCCTTTGGGAGGGTGCTGTGTGTTCCCCAGGGGCCACGCAGCCTCCTGGGCTCCTATCGAGTCCCTCCAGACCTGCCTGGTAGCCAGGAGCCTTCCCAGAGGTTTTCGGCTGAGCCTCCCTCCCTTGGCACGTGGCACAGCTCCCCGCATGGGACAAGAGGCACCAGAATCACAGAGAAAAATATAAGGGGGGAGGGAGACGGGAACATACGGTGTGGGGTTTGTCTGCCTCATCTTGCGTGTCTTCTTTGGGAGAAGCTTAACTGGACCCAGGCACTGTCCTTTTGCTCCTCTCGTCTGTCGCTGAACTCGACAGAGAGCACGGGGAGCCCTTGCTCTGACAAATCACTGCCAGGATAGAGGGCAGGAGAAGGCAAATGGCGCTTTAGGTGTTCAGACCCTCCTTGGTCTTGTCACTCTATGGGATCGGCTCCTCTCCATCACGTCTCGTATCCCGACTCTGCTCCCTTCTCCTTGTACCTCTCCCTCCTCCACACGGCTCGGGCGTCCTTTTCCCGGGAGCTGCCATGTGCCTCCCCCCGCTGAATCTCTCTTTAAATATTCCTTCCCCTTGCAGTTTCTGCACTAAGCCGTGCAGACCTTTGTCATGCTCCAAATGAAGGGTGAAGCATAAAAATAAGTTGTGTGTTATTTACGCTCCTCTGAATTGTGTGTGAACAGCCTTTTAAAATCAGTTAAAGATTTAGATTTCTCTGTTGGTGACATTTGCAGCTTGATGTTGCTAAACACTCGAGTACAGCTCATTTGCAGACATTAACAAACACATCAGAGGAGTCTGAAGCATTAACAGAGTGTTGCTAATCTCCTATTATTTATAATACTTGGTCTCTGGGTATCACCACGCCAAGAGCTGTTAGCCTGCAGCTGGAGCATACATCTTCCTTAAATAGAGCAGCAGATCCGCAGCCAGCCGCGCTTGCTGTGCACATGTTGTGGGAAGCAGCATTCACCCCTTCCCTCTCCAGGCACCGATAGTAAAGGGTGTAAATCCTCCTGGTGAGCGGGATGTTTTCACTCTTCCTCAGCAGCAAGGTGTTGTAATAGCATCTAGGCGGCTTTCAGGGACGTAGGAATTAAAAGCAGACTGTGCAGGACCTTGCAGAAAGCGAGACCTGACCCCAAACCAGACTGTGGCTGCTCAGAGAGCAGATCTCTCCTGGGTGCTCCGGTGGAAGCGGGATGGGAGCCCAACGCTGCCACCGAACCCGCGCAAGAGCCGGCGGAGGAGGAGGAGGAGGAGGAGGAGGCTCTTCTCTCTGGGGCAAGCGGGTTCCCGCTGCTTCTCCGGGTCGTGGTGCAGGTGGGGAGCTCGTAGCAGGGACCTCACCGCGTGGGGAGGGCAGCGGGCAGGGAGCCCAGCCCCGAGGGGTCAGCGACACAGCCTTCTGTTAAGATGAGGAAGAAGTTTGCTTGTGTGTCACAGTCACCGTTTGCCGTTTGCCCCGGCACGTGCCCTGGTGGCACCGAGGGATTCATTAAATCATTAGAGACCATCGCGGATGCGCAGCAGACGTTTCCCTGGCACGTGCTCGCAGATCTGTCGGCTGGCCATGGGGCTGGGGTCTTCAGGGCCGCTGCCCGGGGTGGCAGAGGCAGGGCACGGCCACCCGGCCGCTCCTCTTGCTCGGCAGCGGCGCTAACTTAAGCCAGCAGAAAGCCCAGCTTTCATTAACCCGGGCTGCAGCACCCCCAGCCCGAGGCTCGCTGGAGCCGGTTAGGCAATGAATTCGTCAGCTGGATGGAGGTGAAAAGCAGCCTGAAAGCCTCCGTTTCTGTTCAGTCCCGTCTTCTCCAGGGTTGGGACCCAATTAGAGCCAAGTGCCATGGGCATCTGTCCACCAGCAACCAGAGCAAAATGACTGTTTCCTTTCACATTAGAGCGACTGAAGAGACATGGAGCGGTAATTACTTCCTCTAATTAATGGCCAGATTTAAAGGGGGCGAGGTTTTACCCAGTAATTTGAAAATGAGAGACTCCATAACCATCCCTAAGACATGAGACAGTCATTCTAAGAGTCATGAGGAGCTTTAAATTAAGATCTTTGAGCTACTAGTTACACGGGAGGCAATGAATTACTTGCTGTGTTTAAGACAGAGACATTATTTATTGAACTCGGAGAATTAAGCCTTTCTAGTCTATTGGAGATGAACCCAAGCAGACATGATTTAGAAGCCAGGCGTTACGGGCAGCTCCCAGCATGGCACGCAGCAGGCTGGCGGCTGTGCCACAGCCTGGGTAATTTACAGCTCTTTGTTGCTAGAGTGTCATACATTATTAACCAGTCATATTTTAGGAGATCCAAATTTATATTGGCTTTAATTAGACTGGTTTCTTTTTAATCTGCAAGTGTGCACAGGACTAATGGCAAATGGGAACGTAACACTGAGGGGTGTATTCTGGGACACCACTATCTCCTCCTTTCTCAGATCCAGCTGAAGTTTGCAGGTCGCCGTTAAGATTCACATCCAGGACGGCACTGCCGTGCCCCATCCCATGGACCTGCCCAGTCATCAGCCAGATCTCTCTGAACTACTTTGAAAAGGTAAAACGGAGGCTGTCAGAGAAGACCTTGAACTGAATACGTTGGAGGCAGAAACAGCCTGTTCGGTACGCAGCGTAGATGCAGAAGAGTAAATGAGTACTGAAGGGAAGGACCTGGTCGAACCCAGGAGCAGGGACAGCGAGAGGGGCTTGCTGGAGAGGGGGGGGAAAGAGCTCTCAAAGGCAGAGGGGGTCTGAAGCTTGTTTAACACACCTACAGCCCCCAGTGCCTGAGAATTTGAATGAAATGGTGCAGAAGGTGATGGTAACATGCGATGGTAAAAGAGTTCAGCACAGCATTAGGACGGTAAATAGAGCAGGACTATGCGAATGGAGGCAGCCAGGGAAACGTCCATATTATATTATTATCTCCTTCCCCATTTAAAAACCCAATATGAGGTTTTAACAGCGTGCCATGCTGGCTTCCTAGGAAGAAATGTGCTTTAAAAAGGTACAAACCATCACAGCGTTGTTCGTTTTAAAAAAAAGAAAAAAAGCACATTCCCCCTTTTAGCTCACCATAAAGTGTGGGACTTAAATCCCTCCCATCCGCCAAAGTTGCTCAACCTACACAAGCGATGGAGCGATTCGGGAGCGACGGGTGGCCGGGCCGCAGAGGCATCACCGAGCATCACCGAGCGCGGGGAGGCACGGCACAGCACCGGGAGAGGAACCATCCTGCTGGGGCCGCAGGGGCCTCGGAGGCGGTCGCGGAGAGGACGGGCGTGAGTAGCTGCCTGTTTCCTTACACAAAATCCCAAGCTTAGCACCTCTAGTTCTAGGTCTGCGACCGCTGCAAGGAAGCTGCCTGGTACTTCAGAAGATGCTTGTGGAGAGTCAAGGTCTTAAAAATTAAGCAGAAACTGCTATCTGGCCAAACATCAATTCCCCGCTCCAGACCCCAAAATGCAGTCTTTGCTAGTGATTTGCTGCCCCGCAAGGCTCAGTCAAACAGCACAAATCGGGACCGGCAGATGCTCACAGCGAACAGCACGAAAAACCTGAGCGCAGCCCCGGGAATTGAAGCTGTTCAGTAAATAACAACATGACTAAACCAGGGTTTGCCCATGAATGATTTATCATCCTGCCTTACATAGGAGGTCAGATCAGGTGATGATAAAAGTCTGTTAAGATTAATGACCTGAAGAATTAGCCAGGAAGGAAATAACATCGTAGCTAAAATTCCTCAGCCCTGTGCTGTAAAACCCCTCCCTGACGGTGGTAATTGCACGAGCACATACTCACACCACTGTTGGGTAGCCCTTTATTTTGGACACCCTTTGTTTTGTATATTTGGATACACAAAGATTTTCTTTTCTTCCGTAACACATAAATACAAGCACAGGTACTTTCTATCATTGCCAGCTTTAGGGCACTTCAAGATTTTGTGCCAGTCTCCTTCCCCGCTCCCCAGGCTGCTGAAAAGTGGACAAAGCTGTATCCTAACCCCAGAAATGTCCTCAAAAAAAAAAAAAAAGTAAAAACCTTACTACAAAAACAGATGAAAAGCTGAAATAAAATTAATATACCTAAAGCAAAAAGAAAAAAATTCAAATCAGAATTCTCTCTTTCTCCCTTTTTTCCTCTCTCTCTCTCTCTGTGTCTATATAGACACACACGTATTTGGAGAACTTCAAACAATTTTCCTTCCGTTTCAGCTGACCTTTTAACTCATTTTCAAGCACTTTTTAAAACGAAAAGACATTGGAACTCCTCCTCCTCAAAATGCCAAGACCCAGTTTTTCTATCAACCATTTCAAACCATTTATCCACTCAGCAGCTTTTTGGACAGAGGATTCACTGAAGCTGCACACGCGTTTTCAGGCATCTGTATTTGTAAATTAAAAAAAGGGGGAAGCTTCACCCAGGGCTCCCCGGGTGCCGGCGGGGGCAGGCTGGCCGAGGGAGGGCCGGGCTGGGCGAGGGGCTCTGACGGGCCGGCTCCCTCCTCTTCTGCATCCCTCCCGGTCCCCGGCTTCCCCGAGAAGTGTCTGGAGTCTCCAGCACGTCTGACCTGCGGCTCCGACGCACTTGTCCTGCCGACCTGGTTTAACCCCTCCGGACAGAGAGAGAAACTGCCCCGTCAGTCCCAGCTTTACAGACCCTCTGCGCGGGGCTGCTTTTCACCGCGCTGCACCACGAAGCTCCCGTAACTCGCTCCCTCAGCCTGGCTCTAAAACCTTTCCAGGGTCACTGTTTCCCAGCAAGCCCCGGCTCTGTGGCGGGTCTGTGCTGCCTTTTGAATAAACCAGCTTACTGGGGAATCCAGCCTGTCCCACTGTGCCTGTCCTGAGCTCTTTACACATTGCCAGGGCGATCTGTGTCAGCCGCTCGCTTTCGAAAGAGTGATTCTGCATTACCTCACAGATCACTGATGGAGATAGCGAGGAGCCTTGTCCAGATCCCTTTGGGATCCTCACCCCTCTGGATTCCCTGCTCGTTGCCCACAGGACTGGCGGAGAACCTCCTCCGGAGACCAGCCGCCCCTCCAGCACCTCGCGCCCGCAGCCACGCAAGCAGGTGCCGGAGCACGCCCAGCCAAGCTGTTTAACACAAGGCTATTACTCGGATGTTTATTTCATCCTCACCAAAAAAGGAATAAAAGACAAAAATAGTGGGGTTTATTTGCTTGTAGGAGAGGCGGCCCTGGAGCGGATGCTGTGTGCCAGCCTGTCTCGGGAACAGCCGTCCCCTCTGCTGTAAACTCCTCCTAAACACAATGAATAAAAATGGCACAGATAGACAGAGACAGGAAATCAGGGAGCTATTATTGGGCAATTTCATTGCACTGGCAAGCATGACTTGGATGTATTTTAACCACTCTGGCTTCTTCTGATGACATTGCACTGGGGCATGATATTTAAACCAAAAAAGCACAGATCAGGAAGTGTTGTTTCTGCCCAGAAATAATTAGGAGACATTTTTTCCATATGAGCCATAGCTGTAACTTTCCTCATTAAAATATGCAGTATTCACAGAGCATTCAGTTAATATTTTCATCTTTTATGGCAAGGGTTTGTGTTTAAGGAAAGTTTTCTTTCTTTTATTCCCAGGCTTGTGACGGCCTCGGCTGCCTTGCGGAGCAGCAGCCACGGCACAGACACATCGTGGATTTGCAAAGCTGAGCAGCAGCCGGGCTCCCTCCTTCCCCCGCGGCTGACTGTGCCCACACGCTGGAACCTGCTCTGAAACGGGGACAGCGCTCCGACGCTCCCAGCCCAGAGCAAAGGTCTGACTCCGGTCAGGCTGCTTGGAGTGGGGCACGTCTGTCTCGAGCTCCATTTGGCTGCTGGACCCCGGCTGGGAGCTCCGGTCGAAGGGGGACAGGGATGGAGTGGAAGGGAATGCCCTGGGGGCAGGGGTCCCTCAGCAGGGAGCCAGGGGTGCCCCAAGGCTGCCAAGGGGGGTCAGCATCCCCACCGCCGCTCACGCACAGCTGCGTTTCCATCAGCCACAGCGGATCGGCTGGCGTTAAATAAGGTCCCGCATCCATCCTGATTTTGGCCGGGAAGCAGAGTCCTTCCTCTCTGGCAAGGGAGGCACTTCAGACCCCCCTGCACCCCTTTACAGCGGGTTGCACGTGCGAGCGCTCAGGTGGACCATCCCCTGCTCGTGTTTCTGCTCACCGTGGCTGAGCCCACCGTCACCTGGGTTCACAAACCCGCGTGAAGCCCCACGAAGAAGGGTGCCCACCAGGAAGGGTGCTTTGCCGGAGCAGCGGAGGAGCATTGCAACGACCTGCCGAGGAGAGGGAGAGACCAGCCTGGCGGCACAGCAATTAGATGGCAGCTGTGTTGAGTAATGGCTCCATTACTGATCTATTATTGAAAATAGTGGACTAATAATGCACCACGGGAAAAGCAGCCACCGTGACACTGAAGGGTGCAAAGTAGCTAAAAATTATCTGATATAAATACTCCAGAGGCCCTAGCAGGTGAAGCCTGAGGGGATACAAGCAGGTGAGAGCCTTTCTGTGATGTTTCACAGCAGACGGCAGAATCCTCGAGAAAGCAAAAGCCGTCACCCCAGCCAAGGAGGCAGCCTCGGAAAA
Organism: Pelecanoides urinatrix; assembly: GCA_013400755.1. Classification (NCBI taxonomy): domain Eukaryota; kingdom Metazoa; phylum Chordata; class Aves; order Procellariiformes; family Procellariidae; genus Pelecanoides; species Pelecanoides urinatrix. The sequence goes on along the minus strand of VZTQ01002318.1, from coordinate 44,944 downwards.
ATGCTGTGTGTGGTGCAGGTGGCCCCTTCCCAGAGGGGACGTCTCTGGGTGAAGAGTGGCTCTGAGCAAAAAAACAATGAAGGTGAATGTCCAGAAATGTTCTGCCGTGAAGAGAGTCTGAAAGGACCGATTGTTTCCTTCAGAGGGGAGACAGATGAGAAAGGGCTGGAGAAGAGCCTATGAACCCATGCATCATCTGGCAAAGAAAGAGTAGGACTTTATATTCCCTGACACAAGGACAAAAGCTGCTTGCTGCAAGAAATCCCAAAGTACTAAGAAACAGTCCCCTCTTGTCCAGCTCAAAAATGCGCGGAGGCAGTGCCGAGCAGGGGAGGGTGCTCGTGGCCGGAGTGTAAGTTCCCGGCTTGCAGTCACTAGCAGAAACGTGCCTGTTCGACACGATTTTAGTCACGGTGCTCGAGGCTGGGCTGAGTCGCATGTGGCCAAAATGAGGAGGGGGTTCCTACTTTTGTCTTATGCTGATGGCCCCCCAGTGCTGCGGTGACTCTGCCCAGGAAACCCAGGAGAGTCCTGCTGGTGCGACAGGACTTCTAGGGAAGCAGCAGATCTGCCCAAGCTGGGGCTGTGGTTTTCTTGCTGGTTTAGGCAAGAAGGTTAAGGAGAAGCAGAGAGCAGGGAGGCAACAGTCTCACCAGGAGGTTTTTGTAGCTTCTGCTCAGCCTTCCCTGCCCAGTTGTTCCACAGGCAATGCTCCCAGCTAAACCAGTTCCGTCGCAGCTGTCATAAGCTTGGGCTGTGTGATCTTCCCCAGTTTGCAGACTCAGGCTAGTCTCTGATGTGGGTGGGTCTTGATGCACTAAAGGATCTCGGGACCAGACTTTAAACAGGCATCAGGGTGTCACTTCAAAGCTGAATGGGACTTCAAAATTGGCCTTGCTCTGAGCAAGGGGATGGAGCAGAGACTTCCCCATGTCCCTTCCCTCCGTGACCGTTGTGTGCCTGGGGGAGGTGGATCGAGCCTGAGCACTCCTCGCTGCAGCGTGTCCTGCTCTTGGGACAGGTCGCTTGGCTGTAGTGTTTATTCATCCAAAAGGATAAATCTTCAAAGTTGGTTGGTTTGGCAGCCACACAGCAGTTGTTCCTTAATGAAACATATAGCTCGTGCTCAGCCCCTCAGGATAAATGAGCTGCATTTGTCCTTATTTAGTTTTTATTCTTTTTTTTTCTCCCCAGCACCAGTTTGTAATTAAATAAATCAGGAGATAATGAAAGCGATTTTTCATCAGTGGGGAAAGAAACCAACCCTGCCCGTGTCCCTGGACAGCCAGGCCACCAACCTGCCCACAGCAGAGTCCTCTGGACGCTTCTCAGAGCTCCCTCTGGAGACACATTTAGCAAGTTTGTGTTAAATCCTGTGCAAGGACTTGCATGGCAGAAGGTCAAGCTCCCGGATAAACGTCATGATGGGGCGGCACCGAGACACCTCTGACCTTGGCTCCCACCTTTACCGAGATCCGCTCTTCTGCGGGATCCAATGGCTTCATCAGGGCACGCGTATTCACGTGGCGACCCTGTGGGCTGCCAGGAGGTGCAGGCACTGGAGGGCAGGAGGAGGACAAGACGCAGGAAAGCTCAGAAAAGAGCAGGGTGTGACTGTATGGAGAAGGAGGCAAATTTTGCAGGTGGGAAGGGAAAACCTGGCTGCGCAGAGTCAGGCTGGGTAAAAGCAAGTTAGGAGCGACCCTGCAGAAAAAGATCAGCGGGTCACAGTAGCTCTGAAACCGAACGCAGACCAAGAAAACTCTAAAAAGCCTTCAGAGAGACAGGCCGGCGCATTGCCCACGCCATACACCTGGTGCTCCATCGCCGTCCCCTCGCTGCCTTTACCGCCAGCCAACCCTGGTCCCTCCAACGTGCGCTTTATCCTCAGCTCTGCTGCCCCACAGACCCCATCTCGGGCACGGTCACCCCCAGCCCCTTGGCACGGGCTCTACCCACACATTTCAGAGGTCTAAACGCTGGGTTCAGAACCGATTTCCCCCAACCCCACGTCGCTTGCATGTCTGCAGAATGAATGCCTTTCAATGGAGCCTTTGGCTCCACGAGAACCCTCAGCCGTGCTGCCCTTCTTTCATCTCTCCTCCGCTGGCTGCACCCATCTGGTGTCCTCTGTCCTCTCTCAGCGTGTCCCTGCCCAGCCGCCGAGTTCGCAGCAGGTCCCTCAGGGTTTGTTCTTGTTCCCGACTCTGCTTGTGTCCGGCAGCCCCAGCAGAAAATACATCTCTGCTGACGGCTCTGCAACCTCCCCAGGTCCGACTGTCTCCTCATCTCAACCGGAGCCTTAGCCTCTTCTCTGATGTCTCCCCCATCGCTCACCTCCACGGACACTTTACTGCAGCAGCGGTCTCAATCTCCCATCAACACCCCCCTCAGTCCCTGTGAACCCTCCCACCCCCCAGTTACCCGTCTCTCACATCAGCATCATCTTCTACCTGCACCACCCTGCAGTCCTCACACACAGCATCTCTCTGAATCTGGTGGATTCTCTTTGCCTCGTGTGCCTGAGATACAGTTTGTCCTATTCCTCCGCGTGCCTGGGACTCGCCTTCTTACTCTGCCCCAGCTTTGGCAAGCCCGAGGCTGGCTGCTNAACCAGGACACAGGGGAGGCAGCCGCAGCAAACACACGCCAAACTGGGCCGCGGCACTGCTCCAGATGCGCGTTTTCTGTGCCAAGTCTGGTGCGAGCTCTCAGTGCTCAGCCAGCCAGCGCTCCGGCCGCAGTGCCCTTCACACCCTCCTTACGGCACTGTTATCGTCCCCTCAGATCACCAGCCTCTTTCCATAGGACCTGGGTACGGTATCGCAATCGAAATGGCTGGCTCTGAGCGTGNATCATCTTCTACCTGCACCACCCTGCAGTCCTCACACACAGCATCTCTCTGAATCTGGTGGATTCTCTTTGCCTCGTGTGCCTGAGATACAGTTTGTCCTATTCCTCCGCGTGCCTGGGACTCGCCTTCTGACTCTGCCCCAGCTTTGGCAAGCCCGAGGCTGGCTGCTCCCAGCCACGCCAGACCGCCTGCCTACCCACTGCTCTCCAGGTCACCATTAGCATCTCCTCCAGCAGAGCTGTTTCCACGGCCGGGGCCTTCCAGTGACACATCACCACCACACGCGCTGCCTGGCTGGAAAGTCTTCAAAGAAACCCCCCAGCTGGTTCCTGCNCCCTTCACACCCTCCTTACGGCACCGTTATCGTCCCCTCAGATCACACAGATCACCAGCCTCTTTCCATAGGACCTGGGTACGGTATCGCAATCAAAATGGCTGGCTCTGAGCGTGGATTCAGGCTTGGTCCTGGAAGAGGGCTGGGAGCCCATCGGCGAGCAGCCCCAGCATCAGGAAGCACCAGCTGTCACTACCACATTTAGTGGGAGGGTGTTTCTCCTCCCCTCACTTGCCAAAATCCACTGGGAAACAGAGTGAACCTTAATAAAGCGGGAGGGATGTGTCACTTCCCCTGCGTCGCCTCTGCTGCATTGAGGTTAATTAGATAATTACTCATAAGTTGCCAGTTTGTCAGGCACAAACAACACAGCGATTGCCAACTGGGAAAGCTTCAGTTCCCTGATAACTCCATTTCAACCGTGTTGCTGGGAACATTTCACTGATGCTCACGCAGGCGCCCCTGGTCTGCAAAGAGACGATGCCCTTCCACAGGCCAGAATCACTGCAATTTTAATTTTTTTTTTTTGGTTACTTTTTGCAACACGTCACCCGAGTTGTACGATTCAGTTAGGGCCATAAGTATGCCCTTGCAATGATGCTCGTTCGTTACGGTGTGCAGACAGGATCATCATGTTGGGGAAATCTGTGGAATCTCTCTGCGAGCCCATAGCCACCTCTCTCACCAGTGCAGCATCGCCTTATGTTTCAGAGCGCGTTATGTGCTGTATTTACCAGTAGGGTAAAGCATTACCATCGCCTTCTCGGTCAATAGCAATGTCTTATCACACATTTTCTAGTATAAAGACAATATCTTTTTCAAACCATCAGATCTTGAAGAATTACACTGCAACCGATGACACTCCACATCCATAATGTGTAGCAAGGCAGCACCTTATAAAATCACCCAGAATAATATCTTTAGCAGATTATGCCATGACAGATAGACTAACAGGGCAAGACACAAAAATAACATTGTTAAGCCCGCACTTGTGTTGGGATTGCCAAGTGGAAAAACGGCATAGGAAATCTAAGAAATGGTGCCAGTGCCCAGCACGCTCTCTTTGCGGCTCAACAGCGTCAGGGAACTTAAATACTGGAGAATGCAGTGCTGTTCTCGCTCCTCCTGGTCCTCCATCCCTCCTCCAGTGGGATCCAGGGATTATTGGTCATTTGGCATAGTTGATTCTCTTCTGCTACATCCTTCACCACCAGTGGTGATGAGCAGAGTTAGAAATGCTAAGAATTCCTGCATCACGTAACATTTTGCTACAGAAATGGCCTCATTCCCATCAGCGAGCTCAGCTCCAGTGAGGACATGCAAAGCTGTCCCAGCCTTGGGAAACTTATCTATCTGTTACTGTCCATTATTAAAAAGTTTAGATATTTACTTCTCTGGTGTGTAGCCACTGGCAGTGAAAAGCCAGGGCTTGCACCGGCCTCTAAAGGACGGGTCTGTGAAGGATGGAGACTGCACAACAAGAGCATCGTCACCAAGACTAACTCCGTGGAGTGCTGCCTGTATCCGGGGATATCTCGCTCTTTTTTGTTACCACTGCTTAGATTTCTTCCCTTGCCTCCATCAAAGCTCCCTAGCGCGGGCATGGTCTCCTGCCGGGATTGCTGATCTCCGGAGACCGCAGTGCTCGGCAGAAAAGCGGCGTTGTGCCAAGGCGGTGAGCGTACGCACGAGACACGGACGAGAGCTTCGTGCAGAGTCCAGGAGCTGGGATTTAACCACAAGCCCCAGGTTTGAGTAGCAAAAGCAGAAGACACTGCATGTTCTAGGCCAATTACCACATTGTCCACGTGCTTTTGGCTAATGAAGCAGCAGCACGCGCAGAGTGGCTCCAGCCGTGGGAGGGAGTGGTAAGTGCTGGGAAAGGTGGGTGAGAAAGGAGGTTGCTGCTGTCACCTGGAGCAGGATTTGTCCTCAGCTCGGAGGAGGCTGTTGAAGCCCTCGGATCGGGCACAGCGGCAGTGGGCTCATCCTGCTGCACCAGCGCCATGAGCTGCTGGTCCTCTCAGCCCCCGAGCCACCGGCAGTGGTGTCCAGGAGTGTGCTGGAGCCAAGGAGGGCTTCTCACGGCCCCGATGCTCGCCGTGGCGGTGTACATTCCCTGGGGGCTTTGCTGAGAAGGAGCAGCTCAGGGATGAAGGACATTTATTTTCCTTCTGAGCAGCAATAACGCCCTTCATTACAGACTAACCCCAGCTCTTACACCAGTGCGTACTGGGTGGCTTGCCCGAGAGCCTGGGCAGACGGGGCAATCCGCTGCCTCGCTGCAGGACCTTGTTACTCTGCAGGCTGGCAGGACAGTCTGTACTAAGAAAGCAGACACTACCTGACCTGAAAGCACAACCAGCCTGCAGGACAGAATATTCATGCTTGAACTGCATCACCTTATAGAACAAGGACCAAATATAGGTATTAAACCTGACTTCACAGAGCACAGTCCAAGTTGAACCTAAACATGTCTGGCATCTCCGGAATAAAAAACAAAGCGACTGCAAAATACTGTTCAGCAGTGTGTGTTAGATCCACTCTCAAAACATACCCCTTGACACCAATACCAAGCTGTGTGGCAAGTCTTAAATGAACCAGCATCCTGAAATAAATTCTGTGGGCCCCCAGAGGCCACCTTACTTCCAAGAAAACACTGGGTACCAAAACACAGGTGTCCTGTGCCACTGCAGAAGTCTTGGGATATCCTATCCATTTCCAGGGGCTCTGTGGGAGACCCAAAGGCTCCTGGAAAGGCAGTGGATACCAGCTGGGACACTCCAGATCATGTCAAACAACATCAAATCTGGATGTTCTGGATGTTCCCACCCTGGATGTCTGCAGAGGGCGCCGGGCTCTGGAAGGGTCGTCTCTCCAAGACGCCCATTCGCAGGCATCATGGCATGGTCAAGGCAAACTCCAATACATCGAAAAATGTCTGAGCGCCAGCCGGCCACATGGCATTTTCTGTGAAGGTTTGCATGTTCTGACTCCCCCGTCACGATATAAGCTGTGTTTTGCTAATCTTTAAAAGAAATCACCCATGTAGGCATGCAAAACCCAACGCACTGCTGCACAGAATGTGCTCTCACTGCACACCAGCAACAGCTTTTAAAATGTCACGTCTGAGATGCCTGTGAAGCTGTGGGTGGGTGCACAAAGATCAAAATGAAATTGAAAGACCCTCCCCTGGAGGCCAGCAACCATCTGTATGATGGGGGTTTTTTCTAATTTTAAGAAAGGGAATAAGCAGGGAGATGCACAATCATGTGAAATTAAATGCAAGGAAAATTGTACCCGTTGCCATGCAGACACAGACAATAGCAAACCCAACAACAATAAGTCAGTAGCTGTCAAGAAGTACTGCTCATTTCAATGTCAATGCAGGTTTGAGGCAAAATATGGAAAAGAACAGAAACAAAAGTCCAAAAAGCAACATGAATCAGCAGCACCCTGAGCAAGACTGACTCCAGAGTCTTGCCACTGCAAACACCTTCTAGCCCAGGGAGTTACATACGCCTTCTCTGGAACAGCAGAGGTTTTGCCTTCCTGCTGCCCTCCTCTCTCCTATAGAGGCTCTTTTCTGTTGTGCTCTGATGGTCGGAAACTTCCCCGCCTCCCGCGTTCCTGGCTTGCTCCATCCACGCAAACATCTCGCCGGGACACCGCTTCCTCCCCGTCATGTTCCAGCTTACGGAGCAGTCGGGGCCCATCCGGGCGAGCCAGATTTTTCTTGGCAGCGTAGCCAAGGGCAGACACTTACACGCTCTTTCCATCCGCCCCGTGTCGGCACAAGCTGCCGGCAGACGGACAGACGGCCTCACCGCGCACACCTGCCTTCGCAGCTGATCAGCCTCAGGAGTCAGGAGAGACCCATCCACACCTCCTCAGGGGACAGCCAGCCCCAGCGCGGCGGGTGCAGCGCAGTTCTCTGGCAGAAACTTTGCAGAAATAACCACATTTACGATGATTTGTGGTGCTTTTAAATGAGTTCTTGCTTTTCCCCAAACCTCCCAAGTGTTTAAATCAAGACGACTTAAGACGACCAGCTCATCTCCACCGGTCTGCGAGAGACCAACACAGCTAATGCGTAGCGGACACAATTGTTATTGATTTTCCAATGAAAAGCTTGACAGTATGTCCAGCACCTACAACAGCCCGCGACAAATAACCTCTCATACATTTCTTGAGACATCTGTTTTCAACATTTTCTCCCCTTCAGTACAAAAAGAGCTCATGCACTCGGCAGTAAGCCCCAACTGACCCGCTGCGTGTTTCGGCAGCATACACACACCAGAGCATCGCAAGGTATTTATTTTTCAGTCTGGCATTAAACCGAGAAAACAAATAAAACCTATTCTGGATTTCTTCAAAATGAAAATGTTACAGTTTTCCTATTGTAAGAAATTTTTCTTATTTTTTATTTCATTTGGAGGGGTTTTATTTCATTTTAATCTGAAAAAACCCCACATGGCATTTCAGAACATTAATTAGAAAAGAAAAATGGGATTATTTTCTTTAAAGACCTCAAAATTAAGCATTTCGGCTTTCCCCTAAACAGTTACACTTTTCAATTCAGTCCTTGGATATTTGAGCAACTTTACTCAAACTCCATTTTTCAAGGAATAAGTCATTTTCTAGCAGCGTGCCACCCAGCTCTTCTTACAAGCAAGAGAATTCAGTCTTTGCTAGGCCCCGCTCCAACAGCTCCTGCCCTTATGAAATTACAGTCAAAATCAATTACAATTGCGACTAGTCCAGCCTTTCCCTTAGCTTTGTTTTCTGTCTGACGGGGTAAAGTCCTATTCGTGCAGTATTTTGCAATAATTTTCTCTCTGAAAACGATTTCCCCCTGACACCGAGATACCCGATTTCTAGATCCGTTTTCCTCCCACCAGCTTTTATCCTTTCATTTCTTTCTTCTTTTTTTTTTTGTTACCATATAATTTTTTCTGCTGGGGGGAAAAAATAAAAAAAACCAAACCAACACAACTTTAACTGCCTTGCCTTTCTCCAAACATTATCTGATTTATAAACGTAGTTGACGCCAGCCTTTTCCTCCCTGCTCGCTGCTCTCGTTGCCGACCCAGGGCTGCAGCCCACACCACGCACGGGGGAGAGGCGGCGGATGCACGAATGCGGAGTGGGTTTATTTAAGACGACGGGACAGCTCAGCATCCCGTGACGGGGGCTCCGACACCCCCCGCGGGACCTGGGTCAGCGCAGCCCTTACGTTGGGGCGCACGCGAGCGCGCTGCGGCTGCCCCATCCCCTCCTGCAGACCCCTCGAGCCGCCCCCGCTCTCCCCAGTCGTTTAAGCCGCGCTCAGCCAGGCGCAGCTTCTAACCCTCAGCCTCGACGATGTTCGTGCACACCATGAAGAGCGAGTCTGGTCCCTTTATTTGCTCCATAAAGAGTTCCCATCTGCACTTGAGACTTTTACCCGTTCCATAAAAGCCTGCCCACTTTTTTCCCAGCCTGCTTGGCCCCTCACGGCAAGAGAAAAGCATTTCCCAGCTCAAGTCCCGTCCTCTGCAGGCTCCCCGGGGTGGGTGAGCGTGCCTGGGGCCGGCACCGCGCTCACCGCCCAGGCGGCTCTGGGCAGGGAACAGCAGGGCAACCCTCACGCCAGGACGTTCTCCAAAGAAATCCTCCCGCAGAGGAACGTTGTCCCGGGATCCCGCCGGCCCCGGGAGCAGGGGGAGAGCCGCCTGCGTCCATCCGCCTCGCTGACACCCTCCGCCTTCTCCGGAGCAGGAGCCACCTGCAAAGTCGCATCTGCTTGCCGCGTCCATGCCGCGTCGCTGCATCCAGCGCAGGAAAAGCTGGATGTAGAGACAGACCCAGCGAGCCCTGCCCCCAGCACAGCGCAGGCTTCCCTCCAGCTTGCTTCTTGGATGAAGAAGGGACCCCAGCAGATAAGCATCCCCAGTGCACTACGATCCCTTCAGCTAGCCAGGACCGCTTGCCTAAGCACTACGTTTTGTCAGCGGGAGCTCACAGGTGGTCCCATGCCAAATCCTTTTTTAGGTCAGTGATGTTAGTGACAGCACTCTTATTTTCAAGTCTTTTGCTAAGCACACTTCCCTCTTCTCTCCAGTCATTTTTAAGGTATTTAATGAGCAGCAGAAGCCTTTGCTGTTTGGGTTTTGGTTTTTGTTTTTGTTTTTTCCCCACTATCATGTATAATAAATGCCGTTTTGATTAAATTTTTACATGTTGCTTAATGCATCAGACAGGAATACGATATTCCACTGGCAACACAACACAAACCCCTCCTCAGCGAAACATTCATTTCCCAAACTGTTTATGAAGCAAGTGTCACTTCCACACTAAGAAAAGATGATTGTGACAGTTTCCTGGGGGATGCTAAGACAACATCTGCTGTAAGGTTTTCAATCAACATGCCTTAGTTTTCACAACTCCAGTGCAAACATGTTTATGGTAAATAACCCATCTCAGATGGAAAGAAGCCAGGTAACCTTTTCAGTCTGTGCAAACATACATTTGTTTCTGGCAGATACTTGGAATCTTATTCATTCTTAGCACTGTATAACTAAGTAAAATCAATGATCTGTTTAAACCAGCTTTACTCAAGCTCAAGTCTCATTAAAGTACATCTCAGCCTTGGCCAGGAGTGTTTTAGGGAACGTGGATATTTTTCCAAAAGGCCACACGTGTCCAGCAATGCCCCCCTTACGACTTACGATTGCAGCCAGTCCAGCCTTTCCCTTAGCTTTGTTTTCTGTCTGACGGGGCAAAGCCCTATTCATGCAGTATTTTGCAATAACTTTCTCTCTGAAAATGATTTCCCCCTGACACTGAAATACCGGATTTCCAGATCCATTTTTCTCAAACAGGAATACGATATTCTTACTTTCGGGGTACTTACGACTACCTGCCGTCAGGACGAGGAGAGAGGGACCGTGCTCCGCCAACGCCGCGTTCGCTGCTCAGCGCCGGGGCTGGGTGCCCGGGCACGGGGGCACCCCGGGGGCAGGAGGTCCTGCCCCGCTGCCCGGCTCCAGCCTCCCCGGCTCTCGGGCGGCCTCGTCGGCCCCTCTTCAGCCGCAGGGTTCCTCTTTGCCACGGCCTCCCCAGGGAGGGCAGCGTGCCGGGGAAGGGGGCGAGCCCCAGCGGGTTCCTGCTGTCTGCAGATGCCGGGGCAGAGGAGAACGTGCCTCCAGCCCGCAGGGCTGCAGGGTGCTCCTGCCTGTGAGTCCAGGGCAGCTCAGCCTAACCCGGAGGGCCAAAGCCCTGCACTAACTCTCACCTCTCTCTCGCCTCCCCAGAAGCCAAACAAGACACCAGCCCGAGCAACCAACCTTGCCACCGGCCGGTGCTCGTAACTGCTTCCAAATTCCCACCAAACGAGTTGCGAGAGCACCTGGGTGCTGTTGCTCTGAGCATGGCAATTAAAAGGGAGCGAGGAAAGGATCAGGTGAAAAGCATCAGAAAGAAATGCAATCTTCTTTTAGAGGGTATCAGCTGTTCCTTGAGGTTTCTAGACCACTTTCTCAGGGTTTTCTCCTCCTCTGTGCAGCACAGAGTCCTCTGGTTTTGACTGGCAGAGGGGCTTAGCTGCCGGCAAACAGCTTGTGAGTGCAGGAGCCAAATACAAGGGTTTTCCAGGAGCTGCTCCGAGGTCCCCGGCGCGCTGACCAAGTGGGCCAGGCTCCTGCGGTCCCCCAGGCACGTGGAGTTTCCCAATGCACAGCTTGGATTTGCCCCTCATCTCAGGCAAGGAGTAACCCCTGCATCAGGCGGCCGCTTCCCGAGGGAAGCCCGGCGAGCCCCAGGCTGTTTCCCAGCTGCCGACAGCTGGCAGGGGTCCAGCCCCCTGCTCGGCCCCCCTCTGCAGCACCGGGCGCAGCTCTCACCACACGCGTTAAGGTTGCAGGGTCCGGGTCACGCTGCCGGCTCCCTTCTCTGGTGCTGGCCCGGGGCGAAGGTGCAGGATGGGGTCCTGCTCCCAGCACCGCTGGTCTGGGGGCTGAGGGAGGAGACACACGCAGCGGGCAACACGGCACGCTGTGGCCATCGGTGTTGTGACATCGGGAAAGGCTCCTTTGGGGTAAAATAATGGTGGTTTGGACCACCGGCATGCTGGCTGGAGGAAGGTGCTGTTTATGCCCCTTATAGGCACGTGAGCTTTTCAACCTGCTACAACCACCTGGAAAGGATTGAACAGCCTCCAGTTTTCTCTGAGGAAACACCTGGAAGCTGAGAAAAAAAGTTTGAAGTGCCCCATCAAAAAACACAACTTTCTGATGAAGAATGCCCAGCTTTTCAGGCAACAAAAGGGATTGAAATGAACTAGAAGAAAAAAGACGATGCACAGTTTTAGTCTTATTGCAAAGCTCAGCCTCTGCGATTAGCACGGTGTGGGACAGACGTGGCCCTGCAGAAGCCAGGAGCAGGGTGAGGTGGTGCTGGGCTTGGTGCTGGTGTGGTCTGGATGCCGCTGGAGGCGAGCTGGCTGGATTCCCACTCCCTCGGCTGTTTCTGCCGAGCAGCTGCAGGGGGATCGGCCCGGAGAGGAGCCCCTGGACTCCGGTCCCCTCTGCGGAGGTCGTGCAGCCCTGAGCGCGCTGAGCTGGGGCACAGCCGCGTCCAGCCCGCCGTCCAGCCCCGCATCCAACCCCCCGTCCAGCCCCGCGTCCAGCCCCACGTCCAGCCCCGCGTCCAGCCCCACACCCAGGCAGCCGCGGGGCCAGGGCTGCTGAAAGGCCGCGGCTGGGGACGTCCCCGGGCCCCACAACACGGGAAAGCCCGAGGTCACGTCTCTCGCGTGCCCCAGGCTGCACGGGCAGACCAGCTCCCGTCCGGCTTTGCCTGAGCTTCCCTGACCCTGAAGGGTTCATTGCCGCTTTCCTGGCAGGAATTATCCCTTTCCCAGCCCTCCCAACCTGCAAGATATCTCTAAGCCATAACAGTGTTTTATGAATTGAAGTCAAGGAACCGAAAGAAACAATGCCATGGAGATTACAGCAAGCGCTTTCATTGGGAACAGGGGAGGGATTTCCACCAATGAATCACTTGTCCGTCTTTTATTTCATTTAGGTTTTTATTACAGAATTTTGTAGCAGCAGTTGTGATTAATCTGGATAATTCCCCCTGGCAATAAACACCAGGGCGGTAAATTACAGGTCATTAACGAGCCATTGCCCACCAGCGCTGTGCGGGGGGGAGGTGGGAGCTGGGGCATCGCCGTCCCGCAGGGCAGGAGTGGTGCTGAGCCACAGGGAGGGCGGTTTCGGAGCAGGGGGAAGCTCAGCAGCACAATACGTCCTGACACCCCCCTTTGCCCGGTTATCAGTGCAGGCGGGTGCCTGGGCTGGAAGCTCTTATGCAGGATTTCTAGGAGCCCTGGGCCCCCCTGCCCCGGGTGGAGCCCAGTATGTAACTGGGGACGAATCAGAGCAGGATGGGCCAGGTTAGCTTGGTCCATCGTGCAGTGGGAAAGGGGGGACACACAGGGGGAAAGGGGGGACACAGCATCCAAAACCGAGAAGTGGTGTTCCCGGGGCACAGGGGCTCCGGCTACTGGGACAAACAGGAGAGCCCCCTCAGAGAAGTCGCCCAGCTCTGTCACTGCCTTTAGTTTTGCCCTTTTTGCCCCCCAAAAGTTGGCTCAATTTACCTCAGAGGAAGGTACCTCGGTGGTGTGGGTTGGGGGACGGGTGTTTTGTTCAGAGGACAAACGCCTGTATCAAGCTACGCTGACCCTGGTGAATTTATCGCCGTCTTGCACACAGGAGAGCGTTATTTCACTGATGCCGAAGCAGCCGTGAGCAGCTCTGGGGTTTCATTAACTAACGTGGAACATACCCATCGAACCTGCACGTGCGGACAGGCCCTTTGGAGAGGGCAGCTTGGGAAAAGAGTGGGAAGGAAAAACAAGCCCATAGAGTAACTCTGGCACGTGTATCCAAAGGCTCCGTCCTACCCAACCTGACCTCACTGTCTGGAGCCCTTCCCCGGCACTCAGCCTTTGCCAAGTTTTACCCCATTATTCCCGCTGGTGCCATTTCATACAGTATCAAACTTCTTGCCAGTAGCCCCTGAGGTCCTAGGGAAAAGTTCCCTGCCACCTTTTGCCCATCCCTGCCTGAGCTGTGCCTAGGAAATACTGCTCCCAAAGTTCTCGGACTTGGCCAGATAGGCTGGGTGTCTCCAGGAGAGACAAGAGGCTGCACCAGCCCCAGCCCAGGTGCCTTCAAAGTGGGGAGGACATGTTCCTCACTGCTCCTTCTGCACGTCCATTGACGCACCATCCACCTGCCTTTGAAGATCGGTGCATCGGTGCACTCAGCCTTGGACTGAATCATCGACACATGGAAAGCTTTGCATGTGTCTGATTTAGCAGATGCTTCTTCTCCAATGTTGGTTTTCTGCCAAAAGACAGACTCTTCTTAATCTGGAAGAAATAACTGATGTGAAGGCAGCAGATGGAGAGCGGCTCTCGCTCCTAGTTGTGAAGCTCCCGTGGGGCTGCAGAGCCCAGCAGACATCCCTGGGGCAGCCCCCTGTGACCGAGCAGGAGGTGATGCAGGGCTCGGAGCCCTGCGGTGCTCCTGCTCCCGGCAGCGTGGGCAGGATGCTGGTACGGGAAGAGTTGGGCTGCCGGCGGTGCGGTGAGCACGGACGGAGGTTCCAGCACAGGTCAAGTCCACGCCAAGTTTCACAGGGGCGGGAGAGTCTCTGGAGCACTCGCCTTCCTCCAGCATCTCAGAAGCTTTTTCCAAGCCCCTGCAGCAGCTGTGAGAGAGCCGGGCTGCAGGAGATCACGAAGGGGATTGATCCCACCCCTCCGAGCTGCCTGCTTGTGCCTCCTTTAGGTTGCTGCCAAGGACCAATGCAGCACCATGTTCTGGAGGGCAGGAGCTGAAGCCCTGGGAGAGGACTTCTCCTCCGGAGACCGCGGGACAGCCCAGGGAGTCAGCGCAGACAGGGACGCTGCCGGCATGTGAGGGTGAAACACCCCCAGCCCTGCCTGTGCCCTCACTCCCGGGCCCCTGCCCGTCCCCTCACGCGGCGGCCGGGAGGCGGCAGGGACGAGGGTGGCTCAGGACCGGGGCCGTGGCGCTGGGGACCCTGCGCCTCCACCCCGGAACAGGCAATGGAAGGAGAACCTGAGTCACGCTCGGCCTTTTGTCTCCGAGTTATCCTCACTTCTGAAGGCCTGAAATAGCAATTTGTGGCTGGGTTCTGCACGAAGGGGCAGCGCTGGGTGCGCAGGGAGCCGGCGGCCGGTGCTGCGGCGGAGCTGCCTGGCGAGGAGCAGCGCGCAGGCTGTGGGTGCCGGGGGGGACCCCAACACCCTCGCCTGCCCCTGTTCCTCCCTACGCCTCCCCGGAGCCCTGCTCTTTGCCAGGAGCTTTCTCCCAGCCGCTCATCTCTGGAAAGCCCAGAGGTTTCCAGCACTGGAGGGGAAGCAATCTGATCCAAGTCACATTTTGAAACGGTTTTTATTTCCCCGGAGAGGCTGCAGCAGTAGTTCGGAAGGGAGAACGGTTAATGCTCAATTTAGCTCCACATGACCTAATTTGCCACCGCTTATTCAACAAGGGAGAAGCAAGTGAAGAGAAATCCTTGCACGTGGACCTTGAGAGCTGCTAAATTCCTGGGAGCACTAAGGGAAAGGATATTTCTGCAGTGGCGTTTGTGCAGGAAGATGGGTCGCTCAGTGGTGATGAGCTGGAGACACGAACCGGTGGTTCCCCAGGCAGCTGCAGCAGATTCCTGGTCCAAGCCTCTCCAAAGCTGGGCTCTGGTGCTTTGAGTCTTCCAGCAAGACCACGGCTAGTGTGCCTCTTCCCTCCTGTGATTGCTTTCGTGGGGAGCTCGCAGGGCTTACCCGCTCCATCCACCTTGTGCGTTCCTGTGCATGTTCCTGTGCTGACCTGATCCGACAGGGAATCGCCTACTTTTTCTAACCCAAAAGCCCAGTACCTCTGAATCTAATATTTCTGTGCTATCATCTGGCCTGTGCTTCTGCCAGCCCCTGGCCCCTCCTCTCCCAAGCCGCGTGCTCTCAGAGGTGCACGCAGCTCCTTCCCACCTCGCTCCGGCCCCTGTCCCTGCACGCCCTGCCTCCCGCCTCCCTGCCTGCGTCACCTACACATCCTCATCCTTTTGAAGGGACAAAAGATTCGAAGGGTAAAAGCAATTGTGCTACTAGAGATACATGCAGTCTTTCGGGGAATTTGACTCAATGCTACGCCGATATTTTGGTACAAATCTTTGTACCACGCGAAATTAGTCAGACAGTCATTAGATATATTTAAAACCAGCTTGCTGGAAGCTGTCCTGCAGAAAGGATGCTCCAGCAGCTCTTGGGCGAGCACACTTCCAGAACCGCAGCAGTGACGCAGAAGTCATCACTGGCGGTTTGCAAATGGCAAAGCTCAGTGGGACGGGGCTCAGGACGGACAGCTGCCCTTCTGGGGTGATCCAAGCGATTTGTCACAACCCAGTGAAATGGATTTCATCAGCCAAATGTTTCTGGGACAGTGCAGTCGGGTTTGGAAAGCAGGTGGCTGAGGGAGGTGCTGGGAGCCGCAGGAGTCACCCATCAAGGCACGGGGAAGAGGCATTACCTTGGGTGCATGCGGGTGCTGATGCACGGAGGACAGTCCTGGCAGCTCAGAGCTTTGCAGAACTGCTTTTGGAGGTCTGACCATTTTCCATCTCAGGAAACTATAGACATGCTTCACCTTGAGAGAAGATGCCGTTTTAGGCATTGGTGCTGTCTGACCCTGGGTCAGATCATTGACAGAGAAGATGGACGGCCATCGCAAGGAGCTCATAAAGACAAGATATCTCTCTGAGCAAATGACTTAACAAGTTTCTGGGAGAGATTTGAAAGTCCTCGCCTGATGACCATGATGCTGGTGGTTCTCCCAGCTTCTGGGACCTGTTGTCCTGTAAGTCTTGCTGTTTGTTATTGCTCTCTCCACTTCACAAACCATACGGTGTCTGAGCTTGCCTGTGCCATCCTGAGCATCTTGTAACAGTACGTCAGCGCTTTAAAGCAACTCTTGTAAGTTGGGAAGGGATCAAAAAAAGGTTTTCCTTGATGCACTTCCAAACCAGTGAGGAGGCTGTGAGGAGACAGGGCTCGGATAAGCTGAACCTGCATTTGGTTCGCACAGAAAGTCTCCTTCCTTCAGCAGCCGGCGCGAGGACTTGCGGCGTGGGGTCACAAAAGGGGACGGCAGCTGGAAAAACATGGGGACTGCAGGAGGATCTCCATCCAGGCAGGTGAATCCAGGGTCCCCCCCAGGGTGAATTTGTGGTCTGTTGTTCCCACAGCCTCTGCAGCCCAGGACACTGGCCCCTTAGATATTTCAGGAGTCAAATGTTTATTGTGGGGGATTTTCTGTCTCGGGACCATGTTTGCTAAATCTCAGGTGCTCAGATGACGTTGCTGCCTGTTGTGTTTTGTTCTTTGGTTTTGGGCATCTTCATGCACCACCTGCCCTCCCGTTGAGACCATAGGAAGAGAAATGCTCATATGATGTGTGGCCCCTTAGTGCCATCTTCCTGTTACTGGAGTGAAGGCTCTCCGCTAACGAATGATGTGTGATGTGGTCTTTGCAGTGCTCTTGGTTCAGCCGTCAGTCTTGTCATTAGCTATCACCATGGCTCGCTCCCCTCATCCCTTTTCCAGTGCTGCTTCTGGTGCTTTCACACACCTGCATTTCCATTTCCACTTCATAATGCTCTTAATGGCTCTGCTACAAATCTCTTCCCTACTTTGTTTCCTTTTCCAACCTTAACTTTCCTCCTAATAATTTGTATATTTTCATTTAAAGTTAGAGAAGTGCATTTGTGCAGCCGGAGATCACACTATCCCATTTCCCTTCCAAGGCGCCTATTTCCAACATGCTATTACTCTAACATGTAATATGCAATTTTTTTATTTAAGAAAACAAGCATAAATGTTTACTGGTAAACATTTCAGGGAAGTGTGCCAGTGAGCATATCCTCCTATTCCTTACAGAAATGTAAAATATCAGCATGCTGCCAACCGCAAGGATTGTAATGTTTTTCCTTTCATACATAAAAATGTCTTGCTAATTAATCATCCTCTCGCAGTAGCCAAAACTGAGGCAACTCTGCCATATGCTAATGCACGCCGGAACTTCATGAGTTGTGAAATATTTAATACTAATCAGACAGGGAGAATATTGTTCCCTTTCTGCATAAGCAACTGTACGCCATTGCCTCCAAATGAAAGGTCATAAGTGATCCTCCACGGCTTGTCTCCTGCTTCTCCGTCCGTCTGTTCAGACTGCACATCCTTCGCGGCAGGGGTACTCACCAGCCTCGCGGCTCCCGTCTTGCCTGGGATGCCTCGGCACTACTCCATGTAAATTAGGAACAATTGCAGCTGCCAATAGCAGAGAAACCCAGGTGAACTGAGTGACAGAAATATGTGCCATGAAGGCAGTGCCTGACAATTGCTGCTGCTTCCAAATTTTCACAGCATAGAGGGGTGACGAGGGGGTGGGTTACATCTTCTAGGGGAATTAGAGAGAGGTGAGACTTTCCAACAGGTTTTAGCATCACAAACACAAGGTTGTCTCCAGAATAAATCTCAGATTCCTGCTGATCTCGCCAAATGGCTTATGTCAGAGCCCCTCCCAAAGCAATTCCCCAGTGTAAGTTGAAAGAATGCCTTAAAATATACTTAAAACTTTAAGAAGTGGTTAAAACAGAGTCAAAAACTTCATTTCTATGAGAAACCATTTCTTTTTTCAGAGTCTCAATCTGCTGAGAGGCAGTTTTTCTGAAGCCTGTTCTGGTCTTTTGTTTCCTTCAAGACAGAGAAAATTGTGCTCTTACTCCCGCAGGTGACACATCCTCTGTTTCCTAAGAGGCGCGACGAGGAGCTGGAGATGCCCCTGCAAGAGCAGGAGGGACGGAGCAACTCCACACCTCCGCTGCTGGGCGGCCTCAGTGGCACTGGGCATTGCCGAGCGGGACAACCTCGTCCCACGTGGAATGGGTCCCACCGCGCCACGCCAGCATCGGTGCTTCTTGCCTCGCCTGGAGTCTGGTTAAGCTCAGCTCAGTGACTTGCGTCCCCAGCAGGCTCGGGGTGGACTAGCTGCAAACCTGGGTTTGCAGAGATCCTAAACAAGCAGAACTGGGATGCAGCCCTGCATGCTCCCAGGTCTCAACAGCCAACCTCAAATGAAAACAGCCTTGTTACGAGGCTGCCATCATCTCTGTTCCACAAGAAACCTCACCACACCTCGGCTGCAGGAGGCTGTGAAAAGATCAGTCTTAAAAACAGTCCCTTGGGACAAAAGAAAACAAGAGATTATGAGAAAAAACCCCACAGATTTGTCAGAAGACGCTGTGGGCTGCGTGCAAGGAGAGCAGAAGAGTAAGGGGTGGATGGAGACAGACCCCACACCGCACTTGGAAGCGCTGCCTTTGCAGACTCCATCATGGGGTACTCTTTGCCCACCTCCACGGGTATCCCAAGCGGACAGGACAAAAACGTGGCCCAGCTGGGATGGCAAACAAAGAACAACACGGGATGTGCTGCCAGAGAGCCAGAAGCAGCTGGATGAGTGCTGAGCAATGCTCTCCTCATACCTGGGAGCACGGGGGCTTCTCTGCAGCGGGAACCAGCCCCAACAGAAAATTAGCAACCCATAAACAGGGAGTACTAAAATCAGCAGTAATGTCTCAGATCTCTATGGAGAAGGAGGTCAGATGGCTGGAGGGGAAGCCAGAAGGAAGAGTCTTAACTGTTCTGGCGCACTGCCTGTCAGATGCTGTGCAGTCAGAGCACTCCACTGTCACCTGGAGGAACGAAACCCACAAGGGACGCATCTCCTGCATGAAACCTCTTGAGAGCTCAGCCCCAAATGGCCAGTGACACACAGTAAGCTGGAGATGACCTTCCTGCTCCGAGCTGGGGGATGTTCTCCCAGACAGATCCATTGAATTTAAATGTCCCCCTTGGATATGGAGATTGTGAAATGTCTTAAACATCCGTGTGGGCTGGTGGACTCCAGAGAGATGAGGGGCCGCGGGAGGAGGGAGTGCATCAGCAGAAATCCAGCTTGGCGTTTTCTTGCTCTGAGGCTGCAGTTTCTGAATCTAAGAGGTAGTTGTGGTTTAACTCTAGCCAGCAACTAAACACCACACAGCCACTCGCTCACTCCCCCCCACACACACAGTGGGATGGGGGAGAGAATCAGAAGAGTGAAAGTGAGAAATCTCATGTGTTGAGATAAAGACAGTTTAATAATTGGAATAAAATAAAGTAAAATAGTAGTAGTAGCAATAATCATAATAATCATAATAATCGAATATACAAAGCAAGTGATGCACAATGCAATTTCTCATCACCTGCCAACTGATGCCCAGCCAGGCCCCGAGCAGAGGTCACCACCCCGGCCAACTCCAACCCCCAGCTTATACACTGAGCATGACGTCATGTGGTGTGGAACACCCCATTGGCCAGGTGGGTCCGCTGTCCTGGCTGTGCCCCTCCCAGCTTCTTGTGCACCTGGCAGAGCCTGGGAAGCTGGAAAGTCCTTGACTCGGGTAAGCGCTACTTAGCAACAGCTCAAACATCCGGGTGTTATCAACGTTATTCTCATACTAACTCCAAACCACAGCACTGTACCAGCTCCTAGGAAGAAAATTAACTCTATCCCAGCCAAAACCAGGACAGAGGTCAAGACATCTTGTAGCCACGGGATTTAAAAGAATGTCTATATCAGCGCACTTAGGAAATAGCCGGGGGGTGAGGTCCTTGTCACCTTTAACAGGGCCAGTCTTACTGTGCTAACATCTCTAAGGGCATCCAAAAGCCAAACGAGCTCCGAGTCTAGTATCGGGAGAGGGTTGCCCTGTGATATGCGAAGCAGGCTTGCAAGTGTAAGAAATTGGGGGTCAGCACACAGAACCAATAGTGTCACTGTTGCCCACAGCAGCCTGTGCCACCCCAAAATCTCAGACACAGCCCCTGTGTTTTTCTCTCCCAGGCACCACGGGGAAGAGCGGCGAGCCTCCACGGCGGATGCTCCAAGTGCTGCTGTGCAGCGAGGACCTGGCACAACCGCGTGCAGCGCTTGGCCGAAGGACACTCACGTCCAGGAGCTTTTTGAGCCTCTTACTGACCAAGATGCCCCGAGGAAGGTGAGGGAAGGTGCTGCGCTCCTCACCCACGGAGCACTCGACTCTGCATCGCTGTGCATCTCCCATTGCTACTCCCACTTGTTGCTCACCCAGCAATGTGCCTGGAGATCACATCCCACTCTAGCAACCTGATCTAAATCATGTGGGAGCCCGTAATTGTGAATATGACATTTAATAAACAGTGTGGATCATACACACCGCCCGAGGTTCAGATCCTGGTGGGTGTTACTTGTGAATAAGTGCCTTAAAGTGCTTCCTTTTTAATTACATTCATAAAGAACAGAGGTACATCGGTCACTGGCCTTCCATTTCAGCTATAAAGAGCATCACAATCAAATCATTAATACACATAAAAATGGCAGGTAATTAATTTTAATATTAGCATAAATCTATCGTACGACTTTATTACCAGCCCGACCTTCAGGAGGGGACATCAATAGTATTAATTCAATAACATCTTCCAAATTAGTTATTACCGGTATGTAGGAGGTGCTTTTTAAGAGCTCAAGGCTAAACTGAGAGACCATAAGGGCTGTCGAAACCGCTCTTAGGCAGAGGTGTAAGGATTTGCGTGGCCTTGCTTTGCGGAGCTGTTGCTGCTCTGAGACTACACCGACTCGGCTTCCCTTCGGGTGGGGGTTGGATTTGGCATGGGCTGAGCCGCCCCTGGCTGCGTCCGCACCCTTCAAACTCCTGCAGCGCAGCGGAGAGAGAAGCCAGCTGGGACTCGGGTCCCCTGGGAGACATCAGGACTCAGTCCTGGCTCCGGCAACCTCCAGCTGGCTGCAGCGGGGCAGGACGGGGCTTTAAACACCCAGCCCTCACGCTGCCCGTGGTGCCTGTCCCTGGGGCGCGCAGGAGCCATCCCGTACCGCGCAGGGCTCAGCCCCTTCGCCGAGCGCCGCAGAGCTGTTCATGTGCCGGGGCCGTGCACACAATTTACCACCCGGGATAAGACCAGCCAGAGCCGCTCCCTCGTCAGCCACCACGAGATGCTGCTCCTGGAAATCACCTCCCGCTCTTTGCACCACAGGGTGAACTGCTAAAAGCCACGGCTGGTGGGAGAGAACAAAGATTTCATTTTCATAACCTTGAGTCTCCTTTTACGGGAGAGGATGTGACCCACGGGCGTGTGGCGTTTGCTTTGAAGAGGAGCCCATGGGCAGAGAGGCACCTCCGTGCCCAGAGCCGCGGGGCCGGGCAGCCGGAGAGGCGAGTCCCCAAAAGCGGGTCCCGCTCTGCGCTGGCGGCCAGCCCCGCACAGCCTGGAAAGGGGGGACTGTCTCTGCCTGCCAGTCTGCTGCTGCTCACCGCCTGGGGAATAATCCCTTCCCTAAAGGCAAAATTGCCCCTATTTGGTTAATTGAGTGGGCACTGGGGGGGAAAAAAGGAAAGACAAAACCCCACAACACAAAGCCCTTTCAGAGAACGGGGATAGCAAGAAGAAATCCATTGTGTGTGTCAATTAACTCTGCAGACCGAAGGTGTTTGGGCACGCACCGCACGGAGGGAAAGAGGAGACTCTCCACACCAGCCTGAAGAAATGGGTAATTACTTCCCCTGCACTGGGGAGATACACAGACTAATGAGGAGAAGGACAAAGGGCCTTTTATTTGCTTTTTGGCTTTGTGTTAACAATGGTGAGGGCTTTCTCTGTGCCTCTTTGCTGCTTGTGAGCCACACTGGAGTCCCTGCGGGGCAGCGTCTGTGCCTGCGTGCCCTGGCTGGAGCAGGAGATGGGACACGCTGCAGCCCAGGGGCGCCCGGGCAGGCGAGGGCTGCGTCTGGGGCACGAGCCTCCCTCGTGGGGAGCAGCGTGCTCCCACACCCCATCCCTCAGGGCAGTGCCGAGCACGTCCAGGCAAGGCTTCCACCCTACCCGGCAGACAGCACCCCATCACAGCCCAGAACAAGCCAGCGAAAGAGCTCTTCTGCCAGCACCGCAGACTACCCGCGGGTATTGCCAGGAACTCTGGGCTGGCTGGTGTGAAGTCCTGCGGTCACCCCAGCCAAGCTTCACACCGCAGCCCTAGTGCTCTAGGGTGGATGGGGCAGTCTCTGGGCTGAGATGCTCACCAGCCTCCCGACCCACCTCACCACGTACCAGCTAACCAAGGACACCTGGGGCAGGACACTAACCCCCTCCTGCCCCGACCTGCAGGCTGGGCGCCTGCCTGGAGGCTTGGCAATCCCTGCTGCTCTCCGCGATGCTGGCCGAGGTTCGCCGGTGCTCCGGCCCCGCGGCTGGCACACCACACAGCTGTCCATGGCGAGCTGGCAGCTGGAAGACAAAGTGTGCCAAGGATACCATGGAAGACAGGACAAACCACGGTAAGGTGCTCCACAGGTTAACCATGGGCTGTGTGAAGAGCGTGGTGTCTCTTGGTTGTTTTACCAAGGTGTTAGTGCCAGGTGATGTCCTCTTCCAAAGAAGCCCCTCACACCTCACTCCTTTCTCGTACAGAGGCTGCTCCACACCGTCAGTCATCCCACCGACCTCCCTACAGACGGGTCCTTTCCTATCACTGGGGGGGCTGACCGTGTCCCCGGGATCCCAGGGGTGTGCAGGCTGTGGACTGGTGCTACAGCAGGACGGTGTTTTCGGTTTTGTTCTTTACCCTCTTTTGCCCCATGGCTGCGGTGGGGCACTGAGCTGAAATGCGGTGGCTCTGGAGGTCCCGCTCCGGAGCGGTAAAGCCTCTCCGCTGCAGCGGCTGGCCCGTCTGCGAGGATGCAGCAGCTTTCACAGCATGACAGACCTGCGAAGCTAAACCTTATTGCTTGTGACAGCTCTGGCTTCCAACAAACACCGCACGCCCCAGACACAGCATTGCTTCTGATCTCCTCCAGCCGCTGCAGCAGCAGCCCTGCAGAGAGCCCGGCGGAAGGAGAGACCCAGCTCCCACCGGTGGTCCTCCGCTCCTCCCCGGCAGCATCCCGGCAGCTCTCCCGGGCCTCTCTCATCTGGTCTGCCAGGGCACAGCTCGTTAGCAAGCCCACACATCAGCCCCACGACGCCTTGTCTGCCTCGCTCGGGGGGCCAGCCCCCTCGGCTGCTGCGTGAGAGGAGCAAATCCAACCGCTTTTTGTGCATCCCCAGCCAGCCAGGGCTTCCACCTGATCTGTGAAGTGGAAGGGAGAATCGATTAAAGAATTATGAGTCTACCCATGTGTGCATGAGCCGCGGGACGTGGACTCTCTCTGTCTTCTGCCACAGCTCCAGGTCTATGTGTGTGCACATGCCTCGTGTTTGTGTTCGTCTACTTAATGAACGTTGTGTTCACTCAGTCCTAAGCTAATACAAATAAATGACAGAAGATGAGCATCAATTTGTGAGTTAGAATAAGAGGCAAAGAGAATAAAATAAAAGCAGTTCTTAGGCAGGGAAACAGAAAATTGTACTTGTGAAGCCCTGAGCTTGCATAAATCATCTTGTGACTGAATGAACTGTCATGAAGGCTGACAGAAGCTCAATCCAGAAGTAGTTATCCCATGCTCAGGTATCAATTACAATTGCTAATTTTGAAACTGAAACCAGCTAATGCTAACTGGGGACCAAGAATTAAGCTGTCAAGAGTTAAACCACCAAATGCATTTTCTGGTTGTTTTCACCAGGAATTTTGAGTTTGAAATGGCCAAAAACGCTGGGCCATAAAAGACATACCACTGCTGCGGGATAAAAGAAGAAATCACAAACATTGGCTTTCGTTTCAGGTGGATCTGCTTGTAAAAGGACACGGAAGGCATTTCCACCCTACCTTTGCCACCAGTGACTGAATGACACTGTCTGCCTCCACGGAGAAAGAGCTGCCTCCTCCCTCCCGTCCTCGCTAACGGCCCCGCCGGGTAAGAGCAGACCTTCGGCTGGAGTCCAGGCTGGTCTCGTCTGCACTTCTGGGGAGAAAGATGACTGACGGGGTCAGGGGAGGCCATCCAATTGCTATTTTTAAGTGTTTTCTGGCTTCGAGCTTTAGCAAGCTGAGGTGCGTCAGTGTCTCGCTGCAGAGCCACCAGCTCCCCGCGCTGCCCGCCTCTCAGCTGGATTTTTAAGTGGGATGAGATGCCAAAAGGAGGGCAAGACCCGCTGATTTATCGATTTCCCAACAAAAGGAATCACAGCTCCATCCGTTCCCTGCCATTCCTTTCTTTCCTCACTAGCCTCTGCTGCTGCTGCCACAGGAGCTGCTGCCGACTGCCCTGGGCTCAGCGTGAGCATCTTCTGCCCGTTCTCACCCCGCTGCGGAGGGGGGCTTTGGAGGGTCTGCCACCCCTCCCGAGCAGCTGCACAGACGTGTCCGAGCAACAGGACTCATTCCTTCCCTGCAGGATCTGTCACTGTGGAAACTGAGGGCTGACGCTGGCCGTGCCCAGTTTCTCCAGCCCCAGGCACACACCAGACCCCGCCAGAGGGTCCCGGAGCTCTCCTGGGAGCGCTGGTCCGTAGTTGAAGGTGGAAGCGTTGCACTTGCTGTCTGTCTGCTGTCAGCAGGAAAAGCGCACCCAGCACAGCACCAAGTTGCCCGTGGGCTGTAAGCGCACTCATCTGGTCCAGATGGCCAGCTGGAAGCCAGGGCTGGAAGCCACCGTATCCTTATACTTGCTGAAACCCCAGCCCAGAAATGATGACCTGGCTTAGAAACTTCTGCCTCCTGCATAGCCAGCGCCCGATGCTCCCGGGAAGGGGTAAGGCTGCAGCAGCCACACGTGGACTGATCTGCCCCACATTGCTCTGGGATCTGGAGCACTGGATGCAGCAGCTCCAGGCTCATTTCCCCATGGTCAAGGCATGCTCTCTCCTCTCCATACTGTCTTTCTGTGATCACTGATGGTGCCAAATAGAAACCAGAGCTTTAGATCACACTGCTGCCAGCTGGAGCCAGCCCAAACTCCAGACGAGGGGATCTTTGGAAACTGTGAAGGGGACACTGGGAATTTGCTGAGAGAATGTGTACTGCCAAGCTCAGATTTCCACGTGGGTTATAGCTGTATTTCCTCTTCTTCAGCCCACCGAGAATGAAGATGGAGAAGGCTGCAGACATCTCATTTAGCATTTTTATGGAGCCCCAAGCACCCTGCAAACTGGAGATGCTCTCGCTTTCCTTATAGGAGCTGAGACAAGCGAGACCCTCCGTCAGGGAGGACGCAAGTCATTCCAGCAGTATGCGAAGAGCTGAAGACGAGCAGGCCAGCTACGGGGCCAGCACCGCGACGCAGGGAGCGTGCTGGTGCCGGTGCCACGCAGAGCCAGCGGCAGGAGGGGTCCCCAACGGGGTCGGGAGGGCACGTGGGGTGCCCAGCTGCCTTTGCCTGCGGAATATTTCGCAGGGCCATGCTGGGTTGAGCACGTCCCTCTCAGAGCCCTGTCCTGCCATCAGTGGCCAGTCATGATAAATTCCCCATGTGAGATCGTTAACGTGGATGAACCCATTTGACTGCTGTGCAGCAGAAGCAGTAATGCCAAACTGCCCTGCAACCCTGGTAATTAAATGTCTGTGCAGTGAAATACTGCGCTGACCCCGTGGCTCAGCTGCTTGGAAAAGTTTCTTGACAGTTTCCTACCGCCACAGCACATCTTGGCCCTTCCTCTCCCCAGCATCCAACAGGGTCCAAGCAGAGCCACGAGAAAAACCCCAGAAAACCCTCGCCAGGGCAATTCAGAGAAAGGAAACGTGGGAACTTGCCCATCCCCGCCCCCTGCAAGGTGGGAAAGCAGGGAAGCGCGGCGGGCTGCGAGCGCTTTGCTTCCTGGACTTGCTCCTCACCCTGCTGAGGACATTGCCTCTGCTCTGTAAAGCACCCTGGGGGCTGCACAGCTCTCCCACCCCCTGGCCCCCACTCTCCAGAGGTGAACACTGCTCACCCAGGACACGGCCAACTTCCAAAAGTCCCTAAAGAATCTGTGCAAGCGTAGCCACTTCCCCAGGCAGTGCCACACGGGGTAGGTCAGGGTCTTTCTTGGAAAAGGGTGCAATGGACACCGGTGCCCACCAGGAGCATCCTGGGGCTAATGCTCAGCGCCCCTTCCCATCTCATAGCGGCTGTCCCGGGAGGTCTGCAGGCTCGGCCACCCCTTTGAGTTGCTTGCACAGAGCAGGGCATCCAGTTCCAGGGATTCTCAAACTCTAACAAACATTTTCTGGGTAACTGTCGTGGTTTAACCCCAGACAGCAGAAAATAAACCCCACGCAGCCGCTCACTCACCCCCCCAGCCCCCCACCGGTGGGATGGGGGAGAGAATCGGGAGGGTACAAGTCGGAAAGTTCCCGGGTTGAGATAAGAACAGTTTAATAATTGAAATAAAACAGAACTAGAACAGCAATAATCGCAAATGGGAACAACAACAATAACAGAATATACAAAGCAGACGATGCACAGTGCAACTGCTCACCGACCGCGTGTCCCGAACCGGGGGGCGAGCCCCCACACACACCTGGTTTTTATACTGAGCGTGATGTCACATGGTATAGAACACCCCATTGGCCAGCTGGGTGCTCCCCCCGCCCCGGTGCAGGCACCACCCAGCAACAGCCAAAGCATCAATGGGCCATTAACGAACCAAAACCCAGCCCAGCCCAGCCCCAGCTACGGGGAGGAAAGTTAACCCTGTCCCAGCCGCAACCAGGACTGTAACTTAACCCACATTACATTTAAAGCCTTCTCTTTACGACCATGAGGATGAGAGACACTACGGAAGGGCTGGCTCCACTGCAAAAAACGTGCCGTCAGGAGCTGGAGCCTGCAGTGCCCACCGCCCTCATCGCTGCTACAGCGCTGCACAAACACAGCCTGAAAACACAGCTCCTTCCCCAAGGAGCTGCTGATTTCAGGCACCAAATGAAGGAGAGCAGAGAGAGGGGAGTGGGAAGGCGCCAGGATGAGGTTTGGTGCCCAGAGGGTGGGCAGAGGCTGCAAGTGCCAGCAGCCTGCTGGGGTCAGGGGCTTTGGACCTGTCATGGGAAGAAGGGCCCTGAGCAGTGAGAGGCTTGACATGGATTTGCCTGGATGTTTTCTATACAATGAGCTCCTCCGAAAAGAGCTTTTAAACTCAGAAGTGAGGTTTGATCTGAAGAGAAACTGGAACAAGCTGCTCTTGAAAGCATGGGAACCTCAGCAGCAGCCGAGTGTGTCAGAACAAAAATGAAAGGTGACCATAAATAAACCTGCCCCTGACCTGTGTCCTCCCAGCAGGTCCTTTCCTCCAGCTTTGCTTTCCACCCCAGCTCTGTGACTTTCAGGAGTTACAGCAGCTCTTCAGAGCCCCTCCAAGGCCTGTCCCCTGCTCCTTGCAGCCGTCCCCAGCCGCGCTGCGCTGCAGCCCCCCTCGCCCCGCTCCCCGTCCCACCCCACGCGCTCCCTCCCCTCCCCGCAGGCTCCCAGGGAAGGTGCAAGGTGAGAAATGGCGTTTCTCTGCGAGGGAGGTAGCCGGGGCATCGCCCGGGCGCTGGCGGGGCAATGCTGTGAGCACGCTGTGTAGAGCAGCTCCCGGGCTGGCTTCTCTCGGCCGTGCCGGTATTTGAGTCAAAGCTTTGGTCAGGCAAGGACCAGGCTGGGAGCTCGGCAGTGCTGCCCCTAACATTGTTCCCACCGTGCCTGGAGGGACGGGGACTTTCTGTCCTGGAGTGAAAAACAACTCCTTAACCTCGCGGGTGGCTCCGCACCGGGCTCCGATTTTCCCAGCTGCTCCTTTTCTTCAGAAGAAAATGTGTGTGTCAGGGGAGGGCACATAAAGGCGGAGGAACAGAACCTGCGCTCCCCTCCGAGCTTATCGCAAGCATCGCCCACGGCAGCAGGCACTGCCCAGAGGCTGGACCAACCATTCCTGCCTCTCAACTGGCCTTGGCCGAGGACACGGAGGCATCCGCAGCCCTGCGCACCAGGACAAACTGGTGCAACACCAGCAAACCATCAGCTCCCACCTTCCAGCCAACAGCCCAGTGCAGGCTCCTTCCCTGGGCAGGGAAGTCCCAAGCTGCTGCTCTGCCCTCATTCCCCTCTCTGCTAAACAGAAAACTCCTCTGGGGCCAAGAGCTGGTGTGCAGGTGTTGTCACCCTGCTGTCCCCTCCACCCCAAAGAGTCACCGGGACCCTGACTCCAGGAGCGCCCTGGCCAGGGCACGGCCGTCATTCTGCTGCGTGACGGAACACGAAGGACGTGCAGAGGTGACGAGGTGCAGTCCCGAGCACCGAGGTGCACAGAGCAAGCCGGAGCTGGCGCGGCAGAGCACGGCGCTGCGGAGCCGCAGCCTTGCCCCCGGGGAGGGAGCACACAGCGCAGACCCCGGCTGCCCAGAAGAGACCGGTGGGCACCGGCCTCTCTCCTCCTGCACAGCTGGAGATCTCAACTACCAGGCCATGGGCGTCATCGCCGGCAGCAGACCCAGCAGCACGTCAAGGAAGAGTCCAGCCAAAGCAGAAGTGCTCTCACCGGGCTGACATGACCACTGGGTTCCCAGGAAAGGAATTGTGTGATTCGAGAGAAACTCCGCCAAATACACTCGCTCCAAAGCCAGTCTGTTTGACCATCTATCTCCCAGCTCTTGTCTACAGGCAGGTAAGCGTTTGCAGTAGACTACAAAGAGTGTGCTCAGCTGGGCTGATGGTGTTTGTTCTTTGAACCTGGCAGCAGCCTACTGAGGACCGAGACATCCAGTGCCTTCAGTGCACCTGTGTTATTAAAGTCTAATTCCCTTTCCCCTTCCGTCTGCAGTGCTATTTGTGTGTCCTAACAGCATCACCAACAAAAGATCAAACGTTTCAGGACAAGCCCAGTACAGCCAAAGCAAAGAGCAGCAAAACACACCCATTTTCCTGACAATGAGACAAAAGGTTTGGCTCTCCATGCCCCAGGATCAGCAGCCCTGTGTCCCGGATGGAAACCCCAGCACTCCTCGCCCCTGCACCACACACAGCGCCCAGGAACAGCAACAGGATGGGCCGGGGCAGGGCAATTCCCCGCACAGAGGTGAGGGGTCTGTGCCGGGGAGGTTCCCCCCACAGCCACAACAGCAGCTGTGGATTAGACCGAGCGCAAGCGCCAGCTCCACAGAGTCCCCGGGCCCTCCTCTGGGTTGGAAACGGGATCTCCTCCTCCCCACGCATTTTGTGGCTGAGCTCCCAGTTTGCATGGCCCAGGCTGCCCAGCATCACCCACCTCTTGCCTCGTAGCTGCAGGGTTCAGCAGCCCCGACATCCTTCCTCCCCAGAGCCAAGGAGTCTCCACATGGATTTTGCTGCTAACCCACAGCCGGTGTAACAGGCACAATATAAACAGGCACCTCCACCTGCCAAGACCATCATCTGCTGCCCGGGCTTTTCCGTTCAATGAGTCTCCTCCTCCCCTCCCCAGGAGACCCTAATTAGATCCTATCCTGCTTAAGCGGTGGAGGAAGGGGCTGGATGGCTGTGGCAGGACTCAGAGCTGGTGAGCGAGGACACCGCGGGGACTGGGGCCCTGGGGGCTGCCAGCCCTCCCGCTTGTCTCCGTAATTGGGTCTGCAGAGCCAGCGACAGAGTGGCAATTGGAACCTCCGTTCCCTGCAGAAAGCAGCTCTCCGCAGCTGCCCACACACAGCTCCCGAGGCTGCCGGGCTGCCCAGGGAGCGCAGGCATGCTGTAATTATCTCATTGCGCCGAACAGAAAGGGGGGCCAGCCAGCGATGGAGAGGGCTATTATATCTGCAGAGCGCGTGCGGGCTTGTGAGGGAGGAGATGCTCCAGCACTTGCCCTGGCAGCTGTGTCAGCGATGGAGCTGCCCCGGGGCTGCCAGCGTGCAGGTATCGGTGAGACAGGGCAGGACACCCGCTGGAACCCCGCCAGGGAGGTGCTGTGCCCCCAGACCTGCCTCCCCAGCCATCCTGTCCTTCTGATGCAGCATGTCCTTGGCACCCTCCTCTGCTAGAGCTGAAAGCTGCACATGTCCTGGCCATGAGACACCAACAGCCTGTGCTTTTGTTGCTCATTTCAAATGAAAGCATGAAAAAAGGCTTCTCCTCCTGGCCTGAGGTCTCCACCCATGCCGGGAGTTACAGCAGGGCTGGTGTGCCCCCCAGAGCCCTGGAGAAGGGCTTTCCCCCCCATAGCTCCAAACTGCTGATCCCACCTGTGATCGCTGAAAATTAGAGGCTCCCAAAACCCACCCAGGAATCATTCAAATTGGTTCATTAGGACAGGTTTGGGTCGTGCTCTTTCAGCTCCAAGAAAGCCTCAAGGAATACAGATGTGCCGCTGGGCAGCGTGCAGGTTTGCCCCTAGTCCCGGCGGGCTCTGTGCACGGGCGACCTGCCCTCCCCACCTGAGCAAGGTATGAACACACCACGGTGCCGGTTCAGCCGAATTCACTAATGCTCCTTTTCCTGGACTTGTGAGAATCAAGCACCTCCTACCCCGAGTTGTTCCCTAAAGCCAAATTTTCCAATGACTATTGACCAAGAG
The DNA here is from genome assembly GCA_013400755.1 of Pelecanoides urinatrix. NCBI lineage: Eukaryota > Metazoa > Chordata > Aves > Procellariiformes > Procellariidae > Pelecanoides > Pelecanoides urinatrix. Next base: position 14,149 of record VZTQ01002318.1, on the reverse strand, counting down.
GCAACTGCCAGCGGCTGGGGAGAAGTGATCTCTGACACTGGAGGCAGACATTGCTCTTCTGTCTTCCTTTATTTACGGCTCATCGTTTATTCGGGAGCATTGCATGCTCCAACGAAGGGCATTTTATCCTGGAACAGTCACTCTCTCCTATATATTCATACTTCACCGGCTGGTGCGGTGTAGTTTCTCAAACAGGACTCCCATCCCCTGAGACATGAATTACTGGGACTCGTCAGTCCTCAGGAGGCTCTCGGACTGATTACCTCCCTCTGGTAAAACGTGAACGCCTGGGGTGGGGGGTTCCTCTAACCTTGCACTAGCCCCAGCCTGCCCTATTGCCCCTCTTCAAAATCAGCGGGGGTCTTCAGCCGAGGTCAGCCTCCCGCCAGCCACCGGTGCGCCAGGCTGCCGGCAAGGGGCATCTCCGGGGGAGCCAGCCGGAGCCCGCGGAGCCCCGGCTGTCCCCGGCAGCCGCCCCGCGTCGCTGGAGGGGACCCCAGGCCAGGTCTCCCGTGGGCGAGCATCCCGGGGAAGCTGCTGGCCGGCCTCCCAGCAGGAGAGGGAGCCGGAGCCAGAGGGAGGAGGGGAGAGCCTGAAGGGGGTCCAGGGTTTTGGCAGGAGGGAGGCAAGCGCAGCAGCTGGAGGAGGACAGGCAGGAGCGAGCGGGCCAAGGGGGAAGAGAGCCCGAAGCAAGCCAGAGCGCTTGGCCATCAGCAGCACTGGGGTCGTTGCAGACAATGAGAAATATTTTCCTTTCCTCTTTTGGGCCAAATCCCTTCCCAAGCAGTGATGCTCAGCATTTCTAGAGTGATTACACAGTGACACCCAGAGGACAGGCCCCGAAAGTTGTCACCATCACACCCAGCCACCGCTCCGGGACAGAGGTGATGGGGACGCCCATCCAGAGGAGCTCTGCAGAGCGAAGGAGGATGGAGATCAGAGGCAAACGCTCCCCTTCTGTAGTCTGCTTTAATGCTGGACACATCTCACATGAGGAGAATAAATAATTCATTTCTGCTCTAGAAATACGTATTTCAATATCGAAAAGTAACACTATTTATTTCCAGGAGAGGAAGTCACCCCCCTGGGCCCTATAAATATTTATATAAAGCCAGGCAAAAAATATGTTGGTAATTTAGTGTGTCTTTAAAATATATGTTGCATATAAACTAGCCCATATTTAATTAAATATATTGCTGCGTTGTATATAGCTGCTGCTCAGCCATTTACAGTCACATCAATACCTTAGAAGTTTAGATTAGAAGAGGACTAAAGCCACTGAATATAAATGTCAAGTCACGCTTCGGCAGAGAGGGACTTTGCTCTGGACCCCTCACCACCTCTGGAAGATGTCCTTTTCTCTGCGTTGGTCTGAGTCCAGCTGGGGCAGGGCTGGCCAAGAGCTGATGGACACAGATCCCGCCTGTTTTGGGATGAGCCACAGCTCCGCCACACCTGCTCCGCTGGCCCGTGCTCCACAGGGCTTGGCGGGATGTTCTCCCACTCGGAGGAGATGCTGCCGTCGGGAGGCAGCTCAGCACGGTCCCCACACCGCCTCTGCCTGCCTGGGAGAATCACGACTTCGTGTTGAGTGGCCAAAACCAGGCTCTCGCGGTGCAGGACGCGCTGTGCCCTCACGTGCAGGCGTCCTCAGCTCCGTCCTCCAAATGCCCTTTAGGGTCAGTGACACTTGGTGCTTCTCCTGTTTGAAGGAGGCCAAGCCGATCAGGTCCCGGAGGTGCCGACACCTCTCCAGGGAGCCCAGAGCGCCTGGCGCAAGGAGGGGCATCTCCACCGCAGGGGAGGTTGGTCATCGTCCCACGTTTCCCTTTAATAAGCTGCACTGGAGTGAGGTCCTGCCCCAAGGGCCCTCGTCCCTGGTCCCACCCCAGTTCCCGGCAGAGACCCTGGCTGCTGCGTGTCCCATGTCCCAGCCACCCCTGGCTGGGTTTTTGGGCTGCTGCACACATGCCCTGGACAGGAGGGGTATGTGGAGCCTGGTGGCACGGCCAGGCTGGAGCACGGGGCTCCCGCCTCCCAGAACCATTTCCCTCTGCTCACAAATTAAAAGGACACACGGGAAAGAAAGTGTCCCCATTTGTGTCACAGGACTGTAGGGGAGAAATCCAGGCTGCTGGTGGCGTCTTGAGTCCTTTTAGGATGGGAGGTTCAGCAAAACTCACAGCCTTGAAAACCAGGAACTGGCCACACTTAAATCTCTGAAAATCAGGACAGGACATATCCAAAAGCGATCTCAATGTCCTCTGCCCGGAAGAGGCAAGATCGTGCATGCAAACACTGTGTTAGGATCAAACTCACAGCCCTCTCTGAATCCCTTTCCCTTTCTGCCCCCTCTGAGGGGAAAAATGAAGTGTAACGTATATATTAATGAAACATTGGATTGACTGTTCCAGCCAGTGAGCTGTACCCATAAAAAAGCTCATTTTCAAACCCACCAGGTAGTATGGAATAACCAGCAGTCTTGATCAACGGATCATTTTTGAAACACTCGTCTCCCCAGACGAGGCATTCGTTGAACCGCCACCGCATCTCACCCCCGCTCCGGTTCGCAGCAGGTAAATCACGCGCGGTGCACGCCGCAGCACGCCGCAGCGGCTGGCCGGTCCCGACCTGCGTCGCTGGCTTTCTGCTGAGGCACCAAGTCTCTCTTTATCAATAAGCGGCTTGGCACCCAATGTGCCTCAGCCTCCCACTTGTGCTCCCTGCCGGCTGGATGCACCAGGACCACCACTGGTCCCTCGAGAGAGGGCTCCAGGTCTGGTGCTTCCCAGCTTGCACCCAGGTCCCTCGAGTGCCAGCCGTTTGCTTTGGCCACTGTTTCCTTTTTGCTTCATTTTTCAAGGTTTTCTCTGACCTCTCTGTCTCAGCCAGCGTTTCAGAGACCCCTTTGCCCCGGTTCCCTGGCAAACCCCGACGCGTTCAGGCTGATTCTGGACGTGCCCAGCTTCCAGCTCGGCTGAAGATAGCGTTCACCGGCATCTCGCTCTTTCCAGGTCCCTCATCCGCTTTCATCCACTGCAACAGATAAACTACCGGTGGACCCCAAGTGCTGCCACACGTTTCCTCTGCAAACTTCCCCACCTCACAGCTCGCCGCGGCACAGCTCGGGGAAACCACAGCTGCTGCCGAAACGCTGACGCAGCCGAAATCCTCACCCCCCCAGCGCGGCCGGTCTAAGCTCGCCGGGGCAGGGCAGGGGAGCTGCCAGGCTTCCTTCGCCTCGCACAGACGTTTCCACGGGGAGCCTCGCCGGCATCGAGTCAGACGCGGGGTGCCTCCGTGCAAAAGCTCCCCGTATCTTTGTTTTCTGTCTGATTCTGCTGCTGCTTCAGAAAACGCGGGCCAACGACAGCTTACACATGCTCACACCCGCTCGGCTCCCGCTCGTGGCGCAGGGCCCAGAGCTCGTGGGTAAAACAGCTGAGGCACAAGCAGCCGTATGTGACCTTATCAACACTTGCATTAGAGACAGACAGTCTGATGCGCTGCCGGGCTCTGCTGCTGGGGAGGACGGTAAAGGAAGATTTTGAAGCCAGATAGATAGTGAAGGGGCCTGGGAGACAGAAGCAGAAAGATGAGCTTTCGCCTCTGTGATGAGTCTGAAATCCAGGGGGTTTTTTTTGGGAAGGCTCAGCACAGGACTCAGCTGCTGGCGGAGACTCGAGAGCCCTGTGCCGCTGCACTCCCAGTATGGCACCGGTTTGGGGAACAGGGCAACAAGCATGCAAACTGGGTGCGGACACCCACCCGCAGCTGCCGGCCTCTTCGCAGGCGGCAGGGCTCCAGGAGAGGAGCTGGGCAGCAAAGGCAGGAGGAGAGCGCGTTTCCCGAGCACGCAGCGGTGCATCGTTATGCGAGAAGTTCTAACCAACATTTATTTAACTTGCTGAGAGTCACTTAGTGAATGACACCGACAGTAATGACAATGTTCATCACGCATTTAATATGTGTGGGGAGCGTGGCATGGCTGGCAGAACGAGGAAAGCAAATTAGGAAGCAGGAGACATTTATTATCGTAATGGGAAGTGGCAGTGATTGATCACCCTGAGTGACATCCCTCTCGCCACCGCGTGCTAATGGAAGAGAATGAGCTGTTGAGGCAGGCTGGGGTGCAAGGAGCCCTGCCAAACCCTGGGTAAGGTGGGGAGGATTTTAACACGTGTACCCCTGATTCTGCCTGGCATTGCTTAAAGGCATCGGCATGTTCGGCTCCCACATTGAAGGGACTGCAGTAACCCTGCAGGTGAGGACACATCCCTGTGACTTTGTGCTCCCTGCAAGCAGGATGGGTCAGGTGCTGCCTCTGAAAAACACGAGGGGTTCCTCCACGGGGAACACAGCCCCATGGAAAGTGGTGGCTGTTGTCCCTGCTGCTTTGCAGAGTGGCAAAGTCCTGGAGCCTTTAGAGCAGGAGCTTTCACGCACAGTCTCCAAAGCCTGCGCCAGGAAATTGCCACCAGTGCTACGGGACAAGAGCAGAGCAGATTCGACACGGGTCGGGACGTGGGTTAAGCCCCGGGAGCAGGCTGCAGGCAGGTGCCGGCTGCTCCGTTAAAAGCTGAATACCAGGAAGGGGATGAAGGTCAGCGTCAGGCCAGGGGCTGGGGGTCTTGGTTCATGTTCAGGTTACTTTGGGGTTAGGAAAATGGAGCTGAATTTAGTTTCAAGTGTGGTTGGCTTTTGAGTCGAGTTGAGAACCAAGGTTAAGGGTAAGTTACTGTAATATTTGTTAGGTTTATGGGTGGCTGAGGTTGAGACAGGGTGTGTGGGGCTGCGATGCTCAGACATTCTCCAGTGTCGCCCATGGGTCAGTCAGGAAAACATGCCCAGTTTCACTGACAGTGCCCTCCCAGTGGAGGCAAAGGCATCGGTGAGCACCAAAGCCAAGCAGCCAGGAGACGTCCCCTGTGCTGCCTCAGCCAGCCACGTCACCCCGGCCAGGCCCTGTGACGGACCTGGCTGCCGGATCGGCAGGGCTGGCTCTGTGCTGTCCCACAGCACTGCTGAACCTCAGCGGGCTGCTCGTGCTGCCAGCTCCAGGCAGTTACCGGGACATGGCACGGGTGCAGATGTCTGTAACACCCTCTAGAACCTTGTTATATGAACTCACAGAAACCTGTAACTTCTCTTCTGGGGAAAAGACACCCTTTAACTAAAGCAGGTGGCTGTGGGCAAGGGAATGGGTCCAACCTTTGACCAGTTGGATACTGAGGCACGTGCAAAGCGTCCCCCCCCCACATAAACGTGACTCTCTGGGCATCTCCCCTGACCAACCTGGCGAAACCTCCACCAGGACACTGGTGGACAAGACCCCTCAGGCAGCGACTGGCCATCCTGTCCAGGAGGTTTTTGGTTGAGACATACCCCACTTCAGACACTTGTTTAGGAACACATCACTGCGGTTGCACATGTAACAGGGAACATCTCCAGCCGATGGACCACAGAGGACCTGAGCCAGGGTCCAACCACTTTCACCTCCCCTGCTGAAGGTGACGGGCAGACATGGAGTCACCAGGAGTGGTGAGACTCCTGCAGCAGACGGGTGTCAAATAAGCTGTGTCCTCCTGAGCTTTAACAGCACCTGGTCTAAACCCTAAAGCCTCCCCAGGGCACTGGTTATCATTTAACCTGGGGATCTAGTTCTGTCTCTACCTACCACCCTTGTTTCGGTTCCCAGGCAGCAAGTGCCAGACCTGGGCTCAGCAGGCTCATTGTTTTCACGTGCCAAGTGACACTTGCAGGACCCCGATGTGCTCTCCCCTGCCACGGGTCCAGACCTGCTCCGGTTCTCCGGGCGCCCGCGGCTGCGCATCCTCCCACGCTGCCGCCGAGCCACCACCCGCCACGGGGCTACGTTAGCCCCTGGCTTTTAAACTGGTAGAAATCTTATAAAATCTATTTGCTCATTTCATTTGCGAGAGTAAATTACCTTAAGAATGAAATAGAGAACAAACAAAAATGTCGCTGTGGAGAATGCCGTGCACTGTCAGCACGCCTGGAGCCCTCTGTTTCAGCAAAAGAAAAGAATAATTAATTCTGAGTATGCAGCAAGATACATCCACAAAGATTCTGCCCGGGTATTAGGGCATGTATGGGAATATATTCCCATATATTAGGACTCACTCAAAAATCACAGGTATTCACACAGTATCAAAGTGTCATTTCTGTTCAGACACGAATACCTACAGTATATCGTTAGAAGAACCATATTTCTTTGCCCTGTAGATTGAATTTTGCCTGTGGGTTTTGTCAGATAATTATTATTTTGCACTAGTTTATTTAAGCACTTACTCATCATTGCCAGCACATCAAATAATGAATTCTGTGCCCCCAAAGATTAAATAGCAACATGCTGCAAAATACAGGGGAGGAAATATAGTTGAGCTTTGCAAAGTTTTTAATTAACATTTTGATACTGAGAGAAATCGCCTGAATAATGGGACATTTCCCAGGCACAGCTGAAAGTTGCACAGGATGATTTTCATTCTTAAGGGCAACCTTATGCCTCCTTGTTAGGTGAGAGAAGTTCCTTGCATCCCTGTTGGAGCCACACAGCCGCCCCGTTTCTGTTGGGAACAGGACAAGACAGATGACACGGGAGCTGTCCGTATAACAGGTACAAAATAGCTCAACGCAAGGGGCCTGAGCTGTAAAAGCCCTGGGAAGGAAGGAGATTGCTTCCTCGGCCTCAAAAGAGCAGCCACAGCACAGAAAAGAGTTTAAAGCCTTACCCTTGCCTGGCACCCCAGGGTACAGCCTGGTGCTGTGCTGTCCCTTTGCACAGAGCTGGTGGCACCGGCGATGCAGAGCCCCCAGCTCCGGCCACGTCGCACAAGCTTGTCCCCAGCGCGGGGGCACTTTACAGTGAGTGCGGCAGAGACGCCTCCTCCGTGGGAGGAAACCCGCAAGGGACCCCCCCGTTGCACCCCCTCTTTGTTGGTGTCCTGCATCGGGGCTCCTGGGGGGGCTCAGGGAGCTCGCTGCAAACCAGGCACCAGCACGTGCTGGTCTCGGTGTCGAAGGAAATCTGGAGGGAGTACAATAAGCTGCACTCAGAACAGCCTATGAACTCCACATTACTTCATTTAAGTGCAACCCTTCATCCCAGCGTAGCCGTCCAAGCAGGAAGGGCACGATGCCAAGAGCGTGTCATATGGGACATCTGCAGGATTCAGCATGCGGGCTGTCAGGAGCTGAAGTTAGTAAGGGAGTATTACCAGCCTCTAGCTCAAGAAAACCCATTAGGTGCACAACAGTGACTCAACAAGGTGTAATAATGTGATAAAAAGGGAGAGACTTTAATTGTTGATCTGCTTCCAAAAATATGCAACCCTTTAATGCAGCCCCTGCTCTACCTGGCAGCAAATCACGTACCTGGACCAAAAATGTCGCTAGGGGTTAGAGGAATTGCAGGCCAGTAAGCTTTGTATTTGTTCCTGGAAAATGTTTTTAAATTGTGATTAAAAATAGCCTAATGGAGCACAGATGGGATGACATGGATTCCATGAAGGAAAATATATCAGTCTCTCCAAAACATCCCCAATGCTGCTCCTACTTCCAAGAGGAGGTATGGCTTATTTCGGCTAGCCAGAGGTCTGAGCAAGGTGCAGCACTAAAGACAGGCAGGAGGGCAGGAGAAGAACGCTGTCGTGGGAAAAAAATAGCTCAGACAGAAAACTAAGAGAACTTAATCTTCAATTTTTCATGAACACTACCACCATGGATCTCACTGCTGTGTATGATAATGTTTTCCACAGTGATCTGGAAAGCAGAGCCCAGTTCACAGATGACACAGAGGGAAGTTAATTGAATCCAGTAAGACCCATACGCACCTCAGAGAAACCTAAGCCAGGGAACAGGGTGGTGAGTTTGTAGCTGAATATCCACTTCAAGAAACAAACTTGTGCAGCACAGAAACTTCAGCAAGTGCAAAGCCCAGCTCCAAAACATGCAGCTATCCCTACTAGGGTAGAAGAGAGCTAATTTATAGAGAAAAACAGCTACTAGAATGATTAGGACCATGTGTGAGCTAAGAACAGGGCATGCTGTATCCAATTTTGGTAGCGAATGGCATCAGTGAGAACACCTGGTTGTAGGAGACGCTCTTGGAGTATCTGGCCTGACAATTAATTTTCAGTGGGAGGACAGGCAGGAGGCAGTAGCTGTGGTCCATTTGCCTGGGTGGGCATATTTCATGCTACTCAGATGAAGTTCTGGAGACCTTGCATGTAACTCAGTAAATAAAGGGGATTGCATGGAAGTAAAGTCTGACCCCAGGCGTTGTTCCCTGTCCTGCCCTCGGTGTCCTGGGCTGTGGGACCGCGTCTGACCAGACCCACGGCCCCGCAGCCCGTGTGCCCGTGCTGGGAGCTGCTCAATAAAATTGCATGGGATGGTTGGAGAGTCCTGGCAGGAGGTGCAGAGTGAGCAGGCAGGCTGCAGAAACCGCTGGATTTTGGAGCGGGAAAGGGACTTTCCAGAGGGACCGTAAGAGATGGCTTGAGGAGCCGCGGCCCCACGGCCACGGTGAGCAGCACGGCCACGCAGCGTGGGCTGGAGGTGTTCAGCCACAGCTCGGGCACATGCAGCCGCCGTGCTCCCTCGAAACCGCGGCCCCACGGCAAAGGCCTGGGAGGCCAAATCAGCGCCGGGGGTGGGCGGCAAAGGAGAGGCAGGAGCTCGGGGAGCGGGGCTGCAGCGGGGTCCTGCGCTGCGCCCGGGGGGTCCAGCGCTGCCTCCTCGCTGGGGAAGGGACTTTACCTGCAGATCCCCGCAAATCCGCCCCAACCTCCGCCTTATTTTTTCTCACCAGCTGCTGCACCAAGGGCGGCTGGAAGCATGTACAGCGCAAACCTTGGCAGAGAGCACCCTCCAGTGGGCACTGGGAGGCCAGTGGGAGCCCCATGCCTGCTGCTGGCTGGACACTGGGCACAGGAGGGACCCAGGCATCTGGGCAGCACGGCAGGGACCGGGGGTGAGGGGTCCTGGGAGCAGCTGGAGCAGAGCAGCTCCATCCCAGAGCCTGCGCCCATCACGTCTTCCTCCAGCCAGACGCTGCCCGTGGGGAGTGCAAGCTTGATTCACCTCCGCGGCCGTGGGCTCCGGCCGGGCGCTGCCCTCGGGATCGAGGTCTCGGTGTAGTAAGAAGCAATTCTACAAAAATTTCAAGTTTGGCTGTTGGACACTGAACCCCGCAGGCATCGGTCCCAGACGGTGTTACTGCTCTGGCTTTGTAGGCTTCCAAGAATACGTCTGGGGTGGACAGTTTTGTAAAGAGATGACGATCCTTACTCACATCACCAGATGTTAAGTGAGAAGACACAAGGCGAAGGAATTTACTCTCTTGCCCCTGCAGCGTGTGCCCCTGGCAGTCAGGCTCCCGGGCTCCCGGCAGGGTTTGCAAGGCAAGGGCAGGACCAGGCACCCCAAGTTGCCCAGCTGGCCACCTTTCAGACTGCAGCAAAACCCAAGGCTGGGTCGTGGCACAGCAGCTTGCAGCAGTCCCCAGCAAGCGAGAGAGCAGAGGAAATCCCAACCGTGCAGGACATCTGGCAGCCCTTGCTGCCAAACCTGTCCCCGGCTCCAGCTCGGCGTTACACCAGCCGCAGGGCGAGGGCGGCCGGGTCAGGCTGCTCCTCCGCCGCGCTCGGGGCTCTGCGCTCCTCGACCTGCCTCCTGCTCCCTCCCCGCCGCTCCTCTCGCTGGGAGCAAAGCGGAGGCCAAGCCAACAGCTGTCCGAGCCGGCGCGCTTTGGCAAGTATTTCGTAGCTTAAAAGCTGCTGCCTGTTGCTTGCTGCAGTGGGAGGCCCCAGGACAAGCGGGGGAGAAGGAGAAAGGTCAGGTTCCCCTGCCAACCCCCTCCAGCATCCCGGCACCCCCGTCCCCTGCCCCCTCACCGGGAAGTGAGACTCATCCAAAGCCCTGCCACCCAAAAAAGCCCACCCGAGGCACCACCTCCAGGGCATGCCGTGTCCCCTTCCTCCGAGGAGACGCTCAGCTGCGGGGCGGAGCGGAGCCGGAGCAGGGAAAGCATCCCCTGCAGCATCTGGTTGCAATCAGTGTTTGCAGAACTGGCTAAGCTCCTTCCCGGCCAGTAGCCAAGTGAGCTGTTTCCCACAGGATCCTGAGCCCATCGCTCCATGCGCCGGCGTTTTGCACGTCCGTTACAGCAAGCTGCATCGCTGGAGCAGCGCCTGGCTCCCGGCTCTGCCCACGCCGAGGGGTCCAGCCCCGGCGGAGAATTGAGACCCTGCACCTGAGGGGAAACAACCCGGCGCAGGCACGGGGCTACGCTGCTTCCCCACGGGATTTCTACCCTGGGGCTTGTCCAGCAGCTCCAGAGCTATTGCAGGGCTGTGGCTGCTCATTTCCAGCCCTCCTGCCCTGGCCAGCCCTGCTCTTAATGTAATCATCATCATAATAATGTGGTGACTTCATTATTCATCTTACTTCACATTTAAAGGATCATTCTAGTTTTCTCACGCTAAACATTTGACTTAAGGAAACCACACTCCATTTAGAAAAAAGCCAGTTTAAGTCACTAAGCAACCAGATTTTGTGATTTATTAAGGCTCTTGCACTGTGTGATGGTTTTATGAATCCCCTGGCTCCCAGAGTCAGGTGATTACCCAAGGATCTCCGCTTGCACTCGGTGGCGAGGTGAAGGTGTTCAGACCTCTCCAGTTGCAGAGAAAGGCTTGAAAATGAGGCCAAAGGTGCACAGAAAGCAAAAGAAAAAGCCCTCGCCACTTACCAGGCTTAAAATCCTGCTGCTCGCTAAGCCAGCCTCGAGACCCGGGAACGAGCCGAAGCAAACACCGCACACCTCAGCGCTGCGGCCGTAACAAACCTGCCTCACGAGGCAGAGCAAGACGAAACTGCCTCGAAACCAGAAGAAAATCGGATAAACTCATGTTTCAGTAGGGCTCCCCGCCTTCACCCCCGACCGCCAGCAGGATCGTGTCCGCCTGTGTGTTGCAGCTGTTAGGGAGGACGGTTTAAACCTGGCTCTTGAATTTTGCTCTAGAAGGAAATCTTGACATAAGCAGATCTCTGTTGGAAAAGCCACAAGAATAGGCACATTGTCCGTGTGTGTTCTTTCTCGTTTGGCAGTAGGAGAGGTCAGTGCCGGGAAGGGCGGGTGGGCTGGGGATGGGAGGTGAGCGGAGCGGAGCGGGGGAGCTCCCCGCGCTCGGCACAGCCTGTTCCTCCCCACCAGACCGATACCAGTGATCCTGACGGGCTCCAGATGCTCTCCTTACCCGGAGGGCGATTCATGACTGGGGACTGACCAGGCCAAGATGATTGGGCTGACTGCACCCTCTTTACCTCCTGGCGGGATGTGACCTGGTGCCTCAGTTTCCCCATCTGCAACACGTAGAGACCTGCATGGTGCTGGCAGGGGAGGTGCCCCAGCAAAGCTCCTGTGTGGTTTCGCAGGCAGCACACAAAAGCCGGCCGCTCCCATGGAGGGGTATATGGGGAGACAGGCATCCGTCTGGGGTAAATAGGTTCAAACCTGCGATTGCGATGATGCGGTGAATGGGCCCTCTCCATCTCAACCCCTCGCGCTGGAAGGGCTCCCATTCGAGGTGTCGGCCCACGTCCGTGCACGGGGACCCCTGCGCGCAGGGGAAAGCCAGCCCTCTCCTCCCCACCGCCCTCGTGCCGCCTCTGCAGCGGCTCCGCTCACCCCAAGCCGTTTCACCAGGGCTCTCGCGCTGCCCCCGCTGCCCTGCTCACGCTGGGAGAGCCCGCAGCCCCCCGGCTCTGCCTGCCCCCCGCTCCCTGCCGTGGGGCCGGCGGCTGTAGGCTGTCCTAGCCAAGCCCACCAGTGCTCCTCGGCTCCCACCTGCTGCCTGAACTTCACCTGGGAAGGTGTTGACCACCACGGTCTCATCAGCCCGGGGAAGAGACAACACAGGAGAGCTCTGGTAGTGTCCTGGAGAAGACATTGTTGAGCTCTCATCGCAGAGAAGAGCTAAGGGGCACCTAATGAAGCTAAAAAGGAGGGAAGAAGGGAAGGGAAGGGAAGGGAAGGGAAGGGAAGGGAAGGGGGGGCGGGGGGGGGGGCGGGGGGGGGAGGGGGGGGGGGGGGGGGGGGGGGGGGGGGGGGGAGGGGAAGGGAAGGGAAGGGAAGGGAAGGGTTCTTCACATGGTGGTAGCAGCCCCATGGAGCTGGGTTTGGATGCACAAACATTTACACAAGCCCAAGCGGAGCATGAATAGCTCAGGAGTCCAGCAAGGTTTACTGTGCATGGGGAAATGGTATCCAGCTCAGGAAATCCCGGTAGGAATTGCCTTCCTACTCTGCCCCAAGCAACTGGGGCTGCTGGGGACAGGGTGTCGGGGCTAACTGGATCTGGGGGTGCACCCACCATGGCCACTCCTCTCGACTTTTGCTGCTGCACACTGCCCAGGACACATGCCAGCACAGGGGCAGATGCAGGCGAGTAACTAGGAAATGCATTTTCAGATTAAACCTGGCCTCCCTAGAGGCTCTTATGAGCCCAAAAGGTTTCCCTCATCCCTCCCGTCCTGGCACTGTGCTTCAGGCCTGCATCCCCTCCAGGGGACACCCATACAGCCACAAGAATCTGCTGCCAATGCACATTTTTCTTACTGAAGAGGAAAAAATATTGGCATGAAGAACAGACCCAATAAGAACATGTTAAATTTAGCTTGGTTAGGGAAGGGCAAAAGGCTCTTCAAGTGCTGGTGGGGATCCTGCCCTCCCTGCTGCCCTCCCTGCCCTCCCTGCTGCTCTTGCCAGGATGCTGAGTTCCTGCGCTCAGCTGGGGCCTCGCTGCAAGCAGCCTGGCCGAAGGACTGGAAAACCCAACTCATCGCCCTGTGCCTGGCACCCTGACCCTCGCTGGGCTTGTCCCTTGGACCGGACACAGCCAGGGGCACATAGCACTGGGTCACTCACCAGCATGGCTCCAGGGTGATGTACAGGCTCACTGTGGCTGTAGAATGAAGCTTAAAAGTCCAGGGACCTGGAGGAAGAGGCTTTGGAGGCTGCGGTGATCTCATTCCAGGTGCCCACCCTGCCCGGGGCAGAAGGCAGCCCCACACCTCTGCTCAGCGGCTTTGCCTTGCCCGAGCTCAAACCCTGCCCAGGCCGGGCTGCCCCGCGGGCCGGGGAGCTCCCCACGCACGCAGCCTGCAGCGAGGCGGAGGACCAGCAGCCGGTACATCTCCGCCGCACCCCACCGCCACCCCAGAGGGTGGCAGGTTGCAGACGGTTTCAAACAGGGGAATTTTTGCTACCGGGCCAGCACAAATATGCGCTTTAGTGTGCGCTGGGGAAAGGCGGGACGGGCAGAGGAGAGCAGCTGCTGGGGGCCAAGAACATCCACGGGAGAGGAATGCCAGAAAAACGCAAGATTAATGTGCTTTCCCTGCTGCATCTATTGGGCTTCTGCCCTCCTCTTGGAGAACAGCAACCCCAAAGCCCCACACCAGACTCCCAGAGAAGCGGAGCCAGGGATCCGTGGGAAGGCCTGCACCCCCCGCCAGCCCTGGCATGGGAGGAACCGCCGATGGCGGGGAAGGAAGGCGCCGGGGGGATGCTCGTGCCCTCCCAAGCCGGCACCAAGAGGAAAGAGCTGGCACTGGGGGGATGCCCGTGCCCTCCTGAGTGGGCACCGGGAGGGAAAAGCTGGCACCAGGGGTGCCCGTGCCCTCCTGAGTGGGCACCAGGAGGGAAGAGCTGGCACCAGGGGTGCCCGTGCCCTCCCAAATGGGCACCGGGAGGGAAGAGCTGGCACCAGAGGGATGCCTATGCCCTCCCAAGCCAGCACCGAGAGGAAAGAGCCGGCACTGGAGGGATGCCCGTGCCCTCCCGAATAGGCACCGGGAGGGAAGAGCCGGCACTGGGGGGATGCCCGTGCCCTCCCGAATAGGCACCGGGAGGGAAGAGCCGGCACCGGGGGGTGGCCGTGCCCCAGCCCGAGCAGTGCCAGCGCCGGGAGGTCCCGGCGGGACACAGCCCGGAGCGGGCCCGCCGCTCCCCGCAGCGCACCGCGCCGGCTCCGCTCCCTCCCTCCCGGCTGCCGGGATGCGCCCCCGGGCCCCGCCGCCGGCCCGAGCATCCCCGAGCGGGGCCGCCCCTCCCTCCTCTTCC
>VZTQ01002317.1:366840-399338 GCA_013400755.1 Pelecanoides urinatrix | reverse complement strand
TTTTTTTTCTTTCCCTAATGCCACCATAGAAACTGCAGCCTATTTATGAGGAAATTGAAGTAATGTCTCTGAAAACTGTGTTCTGGAATTAATTCTTATTTGGCTTTTATTTTTTAGTGGACTCTGTGTAATTTGCCAAAATCTACCAATTCTTAGTTGACTTATATTACCTTTTAAAAGTTGGGGTTTTTTAAAGTTTGCACTACATGTTATTTGACATCTATGGTAACTTCTCAGATAGTCTCAAATCACTTTCTAGATGACGTAATTGATACATCATATAAAGAATCAAAAAGAATGAAGCTGCTCGATGACTCACAATGGCACTATGTGATAGTTTAGGACAGGAAGTGTGGAATAACTATGTGCAGCTGGATCTACAGGATGAAATTAAATAGACAGGAAATACTTAACCAAGCTGGAATTTAACCACATCCAAAGTGGAATTTGATGTGGAGACTAGCACCTTTAATTATATGAAATTTTTTTCAAAGGAACGCTTATGAACGTATGTCGCTGCAGTCTTCATTTTCTGATGTTGACACTGAAATTCAGTCATTGATTGAACCAGATTTTACTTCTCTTGTTAGAATGTCACAGTACTAATTGTCTTTTTTATACATCCCTCTTCTGTGCAGCATTTAATTTTTGGATGGAAATGCATTTATGATTTTCCAGGATCAAATTATCAATCAGTAAAGATTGATCTTATTTTTGCTGTTTAACAAAAGAATTAGAACACTCCCCCCTCCATTTCTTCTGTTGTTTTACTACAGTTGCAGAGTGTGGACAGAACTGACTTTGGTCAGTATTATGTGAGTATGCATGAAGTAAAAACACAATCAAAACTCTTCTCTCTCTCCTCTCTGTCCCTGGAACCTTCTCTATAACCTGTCACACAAACTTAACTTTTCCTTTTTTCATCCTATTATTGTAGTGCCTTGGAGCCTTAATGACAGATCCAAGCCCCATTGGGATGCTACTCCAAGAAATATTTCATGTTGTAGAGTGTGCAGTAGGGAAAGCACGTAAAAATAAGAACATAGCGTTGATGTTGGTCTGAGTATCCCAGAATCTCCAGCGCTAAAAGTTTTATAGTGGCCATGGAAAAGGAGAGGCTTATGGGAAGCACTTCACCTGCTTGTGGGACAGAATGGGATAAAAGCAGAGAGCTAATTGTTTCAAAAGTGAAGTAGCAAGTGGTGAATGCTCACAGATAATCTGGTTTAAGATGGGTATGAAAGCCCAGAAGAGGAGCCAAGTACCAAATACTTGATGCAGTCAAGGAGGAGATTAATGGAAAGTGATCTGATTAAATATGGACTGGAAATGATATCTTTTTCCATGTCAGTTGGAATAAGGTGGTGTCTGCTCAGTTTAAGCTGTGTGACTAAAAAAGTAAAGGAAATGTTATGCAGAAACTATTAGAAGAATTAAAGTGAAGTCCTAAAAAAGATTTGAATTGAGAATGTGGTTTAAAAGTGTGGGTCTCAGCTTGGACAGAATAAGTCAGGACTCGAACAGAGAGAGAGGAGGAGAGAGAAAGGTCTTTCCACCATCAGCTTAAAAATGTGTTTGGTAATAAGATTACCTGGAAATAGGTTAGAGCTAGAGGTAGTGAAAAGATGTCTTAAACAACCTGTAGAACCATGTTGAGTGACACTGAGGAGGATCTTCCAAAAGATGTGCTGGAGTTGTTAGAGAAATAAAAGCATCAAAAAAGGGAGAAGTTGTGAAAGTCAAGAGAAAAAGAACACCTCAGAAAGAAGAACGTGGTCAATTCTACTATAAGATGATTAATGAGAAAACAGATACTTAAGTTTTCAGAGTGGGGAAGAAGTTTTTAGAGACTTTGATTATGCCTTCGTGATGCAAACTTCATCAAAGATTTACTATAGCATAAAAGGAGTGGAAAGTGAGTTTGGGTTAGAGGTTGATGGCTATATTGTGGAAAAACAGTTCAATAGCCAAAAAGATAGGAGAGGGGAACTTGGAAAGAATCAAGGGCCATTATCAGTGCATGAAGGGGCAGGATGATGTAATAACCTGTTGTTTTTGTCATATTTTTATCATCTAACTCTAATACTCGTGAATTATAGCATAAATTATAGAATGTTCTACTTGAAAATTAGATGTCTTTTATCACATTCTTTTCCATTGTCTTGCCTTCTATATCCAGCCTTTCCTTTTCCTTGTTAAAACAGTTGGCAAATCTTTAGCTTGCTAAGTTGCACATTATGTCATTGGTACATTGAGGCACATGTATCAGCACAGTTCATAAATGGAAGCAGCTGGTCTCCTCTGCACTTAAGAGAATGCACAAATACACAACCAAGATCTTCAAATCCTCTGTATGCTTTGGATACAATTCCTATCCTGAAAAGCCATGCTGTGATTTCAATTAGAGCAGATGTGCACCAAGCCACCTTATTGGCTCAGAAAAGAATTCTTTTGTTTCAACACTTGAACTGCTAGATCTGGTTAATGTTACCAAATGGAAAAAAAAAAAAAAATCACACCTATGGTATTAGTCTTATACTCCAGTATCTGAAAAAGCCTTGGCAGGGAAGAAAAAATGTTATCATCTCATAGGGAAAAGCTGAATTCATACACAGGAACTGCAGGATTACTTCTACATTTTACTAGTCCCCTGTAACACCAGCAAGTCCCATAAATGCCTAATGGAAAAACAGCAGAAAATGAGATCTGCAGCAGGCCTTTAGAGATCAAATTTATGTTGCTGAACACTTTTTTCAGGTCAGGTTTAAAGGTCAAAAGAAAGTGGATAGATTAAATTTGCTGGTTTTGCCAACTTTAAAGGCCCCTTTTAGAGGTTTTCTGTTTCTATGGAAAGCCCCAATATGCTTTTGGGCAGTTTTGTGCAAGAACTGAGATGTATAGAATCTTTACTGTATTTTTGTCACATGAGAAAGACACTCATGTAACAATACTTAGTTATCCCCAGTGTGCCCTTAAGCAGTATCTGATTTAGATACAAGGTGTGTTATCATCTTGAAGTAATTAATTCTTCCTATTAATAAAGTTTTTAGTGTATATTAATTTCGTATGCAGACTCGGACTCATCTATCACAGGGCCAGCTGTGACACCACAGTGACAAAAACAGTTACCCCAATTCATTTTCACATTTGCGTTAAATTTTATCTCCCTGTTTCTCACACAATATTTTTCCCTTCTGTATCTCCAAGCAGGAAAGTATCTCCCAGTGAGCATCACTAACTTTTACACTCTGTACTCCTTTAAATGTGAATAGAATCAAACTATAATATCCTCAGTTGAGAAGGAATAAAGTGGAATACAAAAACTTACCACAAAGGACATTCTAGATCATCAGTCTTTGCAAATACTAGTAACGAATGACTGGGAAGGGGAGGGTGACTGTTGGGCAATATCTTCAGAATCCTAAGTAATTTGGGCATATTGCCAAAAATGTCATTTTTAGAAACAAAACACCCTCTTTTCTACGGGGTAATAATACTACACAAAGACAAGTTGAATTAGAAGCTTAATTTCTGTACATGAAGCAGTGCAGAACAAACAGCATGTTTGTATACCTGTATTTTGTTTCCTGGTTTTATTTATATGGAGTTATTTCATCAGTCTTTAAATGTTTGAGTAATTCAGTACAAGATCATTCAATATTAGCTTAATGTCCAGTCTTAATACTTCCCAATTCAAAAAATTTTGACCTAGCCTCCTCAGTATGTCCCCTTAGGAAAATGGTAAATGTGTAGCAACTGCAGTTGTTCTTTCAGTGTATATAAATACTTGTAAATTATTGTGCTTAAATTCATAGCAAGTATTCACTCAAAAAGGCTTTTAAAAAATTACTTTGAATTGCTACTTTTTAAACTTTCCAGTGGATACTTTTCTAGTATGTGATGATTTTTAGGGCATGAGGTTTTCAGAATAGTTCAAAATTTTGTTAACATCAAATTCAGCAAAGACCATAGACAACTGTGTTGGCTTTCAACTGTGTGTTTCCTATATAATTTTTAACATCAGGTATGTCTTTGGAATGGAGGAATTAAGTGACATCTTTAAGTACAGGTTTACCAGTTTCTCCATAGTTCGAAGTACATTATTAGCCACTCATTTAGGAAAAGCTTTTCTTTTGATATAAAACTATAAACACTAAAGAATGTTATTCTTACAGTTTGGTTCTTTAGCAGAGGATTTGAAGAGCTAGCTGTGATGAGATCTTTGTGTCTTGCATGTAGTCCTGTGGGAGGTTTTGGTGTTTGAACTCCACTGCTAGTTATCATGATTTTGAACTTTAGCCAAAGTGGACATAATAATTGCCGTTTCAGTACTAACTGAAAAATTTACTGAAACGTGAGCCCAAATATCCAAGCACTTTTAGTGAAATGTAGCTGTCTTTTACAATCACAAACATAGAAGATTGTCTGACCAGATATGGAACTAGCTGAACTAAATGAAATAAAACTTAAGGCTTGGGTTTCAGCTTAGGAACAACTTATCACAAAACGTGCACAAACTCAGGGTAAATTTGAAAATTCTTCTTTCAGAATGGAGCTGATGGGACAAATTTTAATAAAATTGGATACATCTGCAGTGGTATCATATATCAACCAAGAGGCAGACAAAAGAAGTAGGAATTTATTGGAGGAATCCATCTGACTTTTCTTGTGGGCAGAATTACATCTGGCATTTGTGAGGGTGTGCCATTTCCCAGATCTTCACAGTATGTTGGCAGGCTATTTTAACAGGCTTGGGTGTTCATTTGGGAGAGCATGATCTCTGAATAGATACATAATTCACTGTAGTAAAACCAAGGTACAAATCTCAGAGCAGACTCTTTTGCCATAAGAAGAATATCCAAAGGCAAATACAAATTTGTAACAGGCAGTCAGAAAAGCAGACAAAGTATTACTGTATCAAAATGCCAGACATTCAGAAGATGTTTTATAAAAGTTTAATTTTTCAAACAGCTCCTTATCATCTGTATCCTCTTCTCAGAACATAAAATGATTATGATGGTAATTGTGGAAAATTGCTAGTCATCAGTGCTATTAAATATCTAAATTCTAAAATGTATCATAGAGTCTTGAAATTGTTGAATATTTTCCAAGGACTATTATTCACAGTGAATATTCTGAAGTTCCTTTGCCTGAGATTAGAGTGGACAGGAATATGGCAGGGTATGTGAGATATAAGCAATCATCGTTGTGGAGAGTAGATGCCGGAAAAGCAACTTCACAGGAAGACTTCTGTAACTCCTGTGCATCTGAATGCAATTTGTGAGGAGTAAATACGGTCAGAAGACATCTCAGACTCTGTTTCTTACATATATGCCAAAGTACTGCTGTGCTGCAACCCATTCTCCGAAATCTGCTTTTCAGCAGCCTGAACCATACTGTGGTATTACTGTAGAGATTATGGATGTGCATTAGTTACTAGACTTCTGTACTGTTGGACTGACAACATCAAGTGCATAGCTTCACAGGTCTGAGGCTTTCATTCAAAGAAGAGTCATGTAATTTCTCTGCTTCCAGACAAGGCCAGGGCTGCAGTTTCTAATAAATAAAAGTAATTGCCTCTGGCTAAACCTAGCAGTTGGGTGACAAACATATTCCGCTCTGATTATGTATATCAATTTTAAGCTAGGAAGGTGTGGATGAAGCAGACTCTTAACTGGTTCTAGTTCACACTGGAAGAAGTCAGTTGGGTGCTGGCAATAGAAAATCTTGACTCTCTTTGTTGGGTATTAAGTGTCTGAAGTACTCATTTGGTCAAGCTAGAGCCTAAAACCTAAGCTAAATCATCATATTCAGAGTAAGTTCTTTCTGTTGGAGCAGTTTTGTCTGTTTTGGTGCCCAGAAGGGAAACTACCCATCAGACTGCGTGTCAAGAAAGCCAATTTCTAAACTCAAGTTCAGCAAACATTACAAAATCAGGACCAGTTCCACTGTTGGCACAGTGGTGCTCATTTGTAAAAGTAATGTAAAGCCTATGCCAGCAAGAAATTTATTCTCTTCACATTTCAGTTTTGTGCCCTGGTGACTGGTTTTAAAAAATTAGCTTTTTTTTCAGTCTTGGTGCTTCATAGCATCCATGGAGAGTAGGTATATGGGTAGACACATTAAGGATCAAGTTTATCTTCACAGGAGCCACTATCCTACAATAAACAACTTTTCAATGAGTGTCATTTGCACCTTTTAAGAAAATCTTTCGGTGTCCATTTCTGGTACGGAGCAACTGTGCTGATGGTGCTCAGAGCTGGAGGAGTTTTGCTGTAGAACTGCAGGAAGAGCTGAATGTGCCCGCGTGGTACTTTCACCTGAGTGACAGGTCAGAAAGAATATCTCTACCAAATGGAAGGTGGCTATTTGGGTATGGAAACAACAAACAAGCAATCCATTTGTTTGTGGATCCTGTTTAAATTATTGATGAGGTCAGGTAATATTTTATAAACCAGTTCTTTTCAGTTATAAATTTTTTGCATTGGGTTTCATGGAGTAAGATTTCCCTACTACAGAAATATAGAACATAAAAGGAAAAGGAGTGAAAGGCAGTTTGTGCTTCAGATTAGTACATCTGAAGTGAACAAAGCCATCCATTGTGTTGCTTTCGTGTCACTGTTGTTAGATATTAATTTGATAAGGACAGAGTATGTTAAAATGGGGACTGGAAAAAACCGTTGAAACTGTTTTTTTCCTGACTGCTTTATCATACATTATAATGTTTATTGTTGAGATTAAGTACTCTCTATTCAAGCAGTAACAAGTTTCATAGTGGAACAAAAGTAAGCAGTACTCACAAAATTCATTTCAACAAAAAGTATGAACAGAAAGATATGAAAACTATTGATTATGTTGTCTGTAGTGACATACAAACAAAGTGATAAGTGTTCACATCTATAAAAGTTGAAGAATGGCAATGTCGGATTGTGCAAAGATTAACATAAGAATCTGACATCTTTGGTGAAAATTTATAATTACATTTGACACTTTGGTAGAGATTGGAATGAGGGTGGAATCTTGTCAAGAAATTTTTTTTATTGTTCGTGTCATTACCAACTACTTAACCCTTTGATTAACAACAATTACTACTATGGATAAATGCAACTATTGGAGAGGAGAATATGTTGCTGTGTGATTTAGAGCAGTATTCAAACATCTGTTTCAGAAGGGAGTTTCTTAAGTTTAATTTTGTTCTGCAGAAAATGTTCTAAGTAGCATTATATAGATATTGCTCTCCAGGCAAAGTTTTGTGAAAATAGCTGATGTGTGTCTCCACTGCCCTTCCTGAAGAAAATTAGAGCTCTAATTATCAGAAAGTTGAAGAAATGTGAAATATTTATCCATGGCTCCTTAACTCTGTTTTGGAGGTACCATCATCGCTTTCTTTTCCTCTTATTTGTAGAAGTGTTTATACCACTCTGCCAGTCTTTGGTTTCTTACTGGACTCCTGACTGGGTTGGACCATAGATGTTGATGAGGAGCTGTTGCAGGGACAGGAGTAATGAGAAAATCCTTGATATCCATAGTTAGGTGCTTTGAAGAGAAAGCAAGCTCAAATAAATACTGTATCATTGGGCTTTCCTGTAAACGAAATGTTATCTGTATCATGTTATTGATACAGATGCATAAAAATATATCAAAAACTTGAGACAGAGACTTTCCATGTCTGCTTTGAGGAATGCATGCTGCATTTTACTTCAACATGGAACAATAGTTTTCATTCCCTAAAATGAGGTTATTTATTATACAGTTCCAAAATGTTCTAGTTTGGCTGTTTAAAAAGTAGAAATTATGTTTATTTAGCATAAGGAATGGATTTAAACTCTCAGAACTGAGGAGGTGATTTTGAGAGATCCCAACTTCCTTTTCTTATAAAAGCACTAAAACAAGAGCTTAAACGCTGATTTAAAAAGGAGTGCTTTTTGATTTGTCTGTATTTATATGTGTCCAATATGTCAAAGTTATTCATTGATATTCATCTAGAAAATCATGGTTATGTGTATAAATTAGCATACAAGTTAACATTGTTAAAGACGTTGTGATAGCTTTAGTATCTATTTTTCTTATTCTCTCTATTTTCCAGGACACAAATTGGATGGGCAGAAATTCAAGTAAAGGGCAAAAAAAAGCAGGGAACACTTTTCCATAATTAATATTCTTGTAGCAGAGTTCATTCCTGTCCGTAGACATTATTAAGATCTCATTGACTTCATAATCTTGAATTCAGGGAAGCTCCACGTGAAGTTGAAGGGCCGCAGGAGGACCTTATCTCTACGGTGTTATTCTACTTCTAATGCATTTACATGGTTCATTTGCAAAGTGTATACATTTTGTGGTTTATTTCAGGGTAAAATAGCTAATTTCTTACATGATTTGTTAGAGGTATATGCAATATCTGGGATGGTCTGCTCTGAAATACTCTCTTAGAAGCTGATAGAACATTGGAGGCTATATGCTTTGTCCACATATTTTTTTGTGCATATTTTTCAAATACACACAGCTCTAGTATATCATAGAATTCTAGAATAATTCAGGTTGGAATGGACCACCAGAGGTTTGTTAGAGTAAGTTCAAAGTTTACAACTTTACAAAGTTGCTTTATGTTCAGTCATTTTGAATATTTCTAAGAATATTTTAATGTTTGACCCATATTGTGAAAATTCTTTTTCCGCTTGAAATTTCTTCAGATATTATAAAACTCACGTGAGTTTCAAAGAAAGTTTATTTGAATTATATAGTTTCAAATAAAATTTTTTAAGAACATTAACTCATATAAACCTCTCTTCTTTTTCCCTGTACACTTCAACATTCCAAGAATAAGCAAATTTAGTTAAAGCAGACAAACTAATTTGGGCACTAACAAATAGGAGAGATGTTGGTTCAAGGGGTTAGGCTGATCTTCCAAAACCAGAATTGCCATGTTGGAAATATCACCTTGAATGTAACTTTGTTTCCATAAAGTAACAATTTTGAAGGCTTAAATGAGTCCAAAGTTGTCACTAATCAGCAGTGATTTTCTTATTTGTTTTTGTATTCTGCTTTATTGTTCTTAATCTGTAAATTGTTTTGGAACTATAAATTCTAATTTACATGACAGTTTATGAAATCCATTTGTCTGTCATACATTAAGTAAAAAATACTGCCCATATGTTTCTATTGTTGCAGAAAAAAGGTATAACATAGTATTCTTAAAATCAGTAGCATGTAATCCTACCATCAAAAATTGCATCACAATGTCCATATGTGAGCAGCCTCATTCAGTATTTCCTGAATTCCATTTTGCAGACACTAGTGTGTCTAAATGGAAAATCTGTGATTTGCAAGTGTTCTTGTCAGAAGCTATACATCATGTGAACATGTAGTACTAAACACAGAGTAACATCCGCAGAAGGGACCTGTACCCCGTTGAACTTGGATACCTACTTGTGAAGACTGAGAAGCTGCATGGGTACATTATACCCCTCAGGTGGCCAAAGGGGCTTTGTCACAGGTCACACATTCTTAGGGAACTTGGTATTTGCTCACCAAGTTTCAGGGGTTTCCCGTTTTCAAAATCATTTTCCTTGAAAACTCAGAGGTATTCTGCATCAAGAAAGGTTATTTTTCTGCCATAGGCTGACCACCTAAGTTGATCTTTTATTGATCTAAAACTGTTTTTAAAAATATTACACATCTTAATTAAATGGAAAAAAATGTTTGCCCAGTCATATTTACTGTATCTGTAGTCCTGATTTTCTGTGAAGGTGGGCAAATAATGTGACAGGAGTGGAGTCATTTTCAAGAGGAGAAGTATGGAAAACATTGAGTTGAAAATTAAAACTTATTTAGAGTATTCATCTTGAATAGCAGTGCAAATTGAAGCCCCTCCTGAAACCTGCTACTCGCACAATAATATGATATTACAGAATATAGCATCTTAGCAGAGAAGTTTCCCCTCAGGTTGTAAGATCTGGGAGTAAAAGATCAACACTACTCTCCCTGATTACGGTAGTGGTACAGTCAGTGGGTTTCTGAGGTGTGAGCTCATGAGTTCATTAGAAACAGGAACCTAACGTAAGTATTATTTGGCTCTAAAAAGCGAATAGTTAGGGGTATTTCCCCCCCCCCGTTTGAATTTGAAGAAAGTACTCATTCAGACTATAATAATTACTTCTAAGCACTTACACAGCTCATTGTATTCAGTGTTCTACAGACAATTATTATTACCCAAATTAATTTAAGTGAAAATATCTTTGTTTAGAGTTTAGCAACTGTCCATATTTCAACTATATTTATTAAGAATTATTAGAATTAGCATAGGTCCTGGCTCTCATTTATTTGTGTGTTCAGAAACAAAGTCATGCAACAGTCTTTATATAATGAAAATTAAAAGGCCAAGCAATAACATTAATGTTCTTTTAAATAATTAATTTTAATGTGTGGAAGTGTGAGCAATAAATGTTTTATTGTAAACCCTGATGTGGTAATTAGTCCAAGTGATTAGGACCTAATTGTGCTTTCATACTAAATGTGATATTTGCTGTAAAATAAGTTTTTTGGAATTGTGATTCTGGGGCTAAAGTTGTGAGAAGAGAGATATTTAAAAGGAAATGTTAATGCACGCACTTTTAAACCTGGTAAGCCAGAAATTGAAAGAAATACATCCTTTGTTATTTTGCCAATTACTTTTTTAGTTGTTCTGAGCATTTTATTTTACTAGGCACTTAATTTTATGCAATAGTGGTGCTTACACATTAAATTAAATACATCATAAGGATACATAGGCTGTTTAGAATCAGCTAGCCAATACCTTAGAGAGCAGGAGAGGGTATTTTGGTTTATTAATCATTTACACCTTAATTTGTAAATAGCAAAAGTCCTATTATTCCATAAAACTTGTCATTACTTTAATGCAAAGAACAAGTCATCCTGTGAACAATGTTAGTTTCAGGTGTCCTGGTTGCACTTTGAATAGCCCTAGTGCACACCAAATGAATTCAGATCTCCACTGAAGCTTTAGAACTGCTCTGGATTTTCACTGCTGTAATTTATGGACTTTGGAGTTTTTTGTTGTGGTTTTTTTTTTTCCCCCAGCAAAATTACATTTTGTAAAAACACTGTATGCTTTTGTCGTTCAATATAGAGCTCTGTTTTGCCCATGGTTAGTCTGCTTTACTGAAACAGACTCAGTTAAAGGATGAGTTAGCATTTCAATACTGCAATAACTTTCAGAAATCTTCTGTGTTATCTCTTAATCATTTCTTTTTTTCTCTTTGTACCTACCATGCTACAGTATCAGTGTAGTCTTTCTGATGATACGATCTTTATTAGTGAAATAATATGCTCTTTTCTTTGGGGCTCTTGAAATATGTTCTAACGATGATGGTAATGACTTTGATAAATATTTAATCCCTGTGCTGCTATGTTCTTATAATTTACAAGATCTCAAAGGTAGTTGGGGGGAGGGAAGAAAGGTTTCTGCCTAAGTGTTTCAGTATGAGAGCACCTAGGGAAAAACATACCTGTTTTATTATACCTTATATCTGTTTTCTAACCTGAATGTAAGTGAAACCTTTCATAGCATGACCACGTTGTTGACAAGGAAATCCATAAGGTAAAGAAATCATGCTGGAGTTGACTTATTTTTCATGGCATTGGACTCATTCCTGTATTTATTTATATTATGTAGCAGTCGCATTCCTCTGCATCACCGGGGAATCCTGACACTCTGAGGGCACAGATATAACAGTATATACTAGTATAGAGCAAGAGGTTGGTGAGGGTTTTTTTCCTTTTTTTGTGAGTAAGGAACTAATATTTATAAATAGGGCAGGGCAAGCCCAAATTAGTTTCCCCCTCTACTCCAAAAGCCACAATATTTGTGTGCATAGTCACAAAACCAAAAAGTCTCTTGCATGTACACAGCAGAAGAATTTTTATGATTTTCAGGACATGGAATATTAAAATCAAAATTCTTAAGTAAGCAGTACTGATATGCAAGCTTTGTATGGTTCTCCACAAGACTTTGTACAACCATATAAAATAATCTGCATTTTACAAGATCTTTTGACATCCAGTCAGTTAGTGGTGATTATCTACTAATACACCAATGGTCAGTCATCGTTTTGGTCTTCTAGTGTTTTACCTGTGTTTATAAAATAAAGCATTGTGCTGGCATAAGCACATTTAATTTAAAAGATACTTGTATTTGTTCTCTTCTTGTTCAAGGCCATTTGAATAAGCAAGGAATAGGCTTGTTTTAAATGTTTGCTTACAGAGCTTTCAATCTGAGGATTAACTGACTAGAGAATTAGAAATTCTCTATGCATTTGTAGTTACATAGATTCTCTCAATGTACTAATATACTGTAAATATTATGTACACACCAAACTTGAATGAATTCAACATATGGTTGATGTTTACATAATTAATGAGATGCCAAATTATATTAACGTAACTAGCCATATACAAAAAAGCAAATGTTGTACAATCATCAAGGGCCTAAATTAACCATACTTTATTCTTTACTTCCTGAAATGCTTATGTGCCAGGACAGGGACCCTGGGATTGTGCTCAAAATTGTGAAAATTAAGATTGAAAATCAATTATCTCATTGTTTCAAACATCATAAATAATATAATTACCAATTTTCAGACTTCTGGTTATTGTTTCATTAAACAATAATTGGTATTTCTGAGTCTGTTTTTTGGTCTAAACACAACATTATCCTCATATTAGTAGATGGGTTAGGCAAACCTAGTCTTAATAAAGAGTTATTTTAGAAGGATGAAAAGTGAAAGAAACAGTTTCTCTCTTTAATCAATGATTTAGCAAATATTTTAAGATGCATTACTTTCTCAGTAAGGATTAAATTGGTTTTCAATGAAGAAAAAGTGTAACAAAGTGTTTTTGGGATACTAGGACAAAAGAAGAAAAATGGCTTGTTCTTTATCATAGCTTGTTTGATTTGCAGCTTATATTTTATTGATGGTAATACCTTGTACTTTATAATACCTTTCAACAGAGAATTTCAGTCATTTCAGTAATGTTAAGTAATTAAACCTCCCACTGGTTCTGCCAATAGAGGTGTATTTTTCATTATAACTATTTTGCAAGTGGGTAAACAGAGGCAAAAAAGGTTGAATTACTTAATCAAATTAATAAAACCTCTAGCCTCCTGTCTCCCAGATGGTGTTTAATACTTTCACCAAAATTTTGTTATAAATTCAGTATAAATAAAAATAGACATCTCGCTCCCTGAGCTTAATAAACTCACATAAAACTCTATGCTGAACTTGAGAGAATACAGGGATTTTTTGCTTCCTCACAGAGGGTCAGGTGTTAGGGAGTTATGTCAAACCATCATCTTGAGATCTCAATTCATCTTGCCAAAATGAGCTTAACTAACTTTGTAATTTCCAGGAAAATAAGAGAATTTTTCATTTGGGATGACATTTCCCTATGCCAAAACTAGGTATATTACCGCTCTCTCACACATGTGTGTACAACTCCACCTCATTGTTAAAGTTCTCATCTATACACTCTGCGAATATACATCTCAGAAGTAAAGTCACACAATTATTTTGTCCTAAATAGGGCTTGGAAGAACTTCCTGGAGAGTGCTTAATTTAATCAATAGTAATCAGAATTGAAAAAGATTTCCAGATTGTTTACAACTGGAAAGAAATTGCTAATATATGCATCAAATAATTATTTTCTTTAACATATAATGTCAAATGTTGGAGGTTTTCTGCTACTGTTGTAATCTGATAGATACTAATACGGCAGCAATCAGAGTTCACTTCAGCAACAAAGAAGCTGTTCAAGTCTGAAAGCAATCCTCTCCTCCTGACGTGTTGGCACCATCATAGAGGAAAATGTCATGGTCAATATAAGCACATTTACTGACAGTTAGGGTTTTTCCTATGTTAGTGAAAACTGTTTGAAACTTGGCTTTTATCAAAAACAGAAATGCTGGCCACTCAGAATGATAAAACAATAGTTTACAGCTTAGTCATTTTCCAGTTATAAAGCAATACTTTCATAAAAATAAACAATGCATACAGGAACAAGCCAAAACAATTACTCAGAGAAATTGTTGCATTCTTGCTGTCCTTGCTTTCTGATTTAAAACAACTGTCTCCAGTACAAAGTGGACAAGAAGCAGTGGATTGTGTTTCATTAATCAACCACTTACTGATCACTACAAGATAAAATACAGTTCCAAAATGCAACTGATACTGTGTAGGTACTTTCTAAGTTCCTAAATGACCTATTACATGAGGAACAGGTACATAGATTAAAATAACATTCATGTATTTCACTAATTTACAGACTGAACATTTCCCAAGTGGATAATTAAATAGAGCTTTTGTCCTTCCTAGAGAAAGTAAAAAATGACTTAAAGCAGAAGTACGTTCATTAATAAAGGTCATGTTGTTTATTTAATTTGTGGGGTTTTGTTAATTATTTCTGGAGGTTTTTTCCACATCGTGAGTATTTTACTATCTCTGTCATTTGATACTATCCTGTCATATCTCCCTAAGGAAAATAATTTAACAAATAATTTCAAGCAGGAACAAGTTGCAAGTATAAATGCTCAAAACTCAGAGCAAGAGGTAAGGGGTCAGTAAGACTGCTAACTCGACATGCATGTTCCAAGTATTGTGATCAGATATTTCAGTGTTAAAGATAGTTTTTAAATTGTTCCCTGCTCTTTTAAACTCACATAAATACTAAGACAGATGAAGAGCTTTTGCTTTAATTTTCCAAGAGATTCCTTCTGGTTCCTGTTCTGAAGGAAGATGATTTCATTGCCTTGTCTCACAGTGGGTGGGACATGGACTGCACCCAATCTGTGCTCTGTGCAGTTCAGAGGCTAGAAGACGAAAGTCTTTCAGTCTCTTCTGGTTGTAAGGGCACCTGGAAGCCTTGTATAAGAAGTTCTGTCTGGAGCAGTTACCTAGTGGTTCATTCTTCATCCCAAGAATTGCCATGTGTTGCAGCTTCACTCCTTCCAAGCCCTGATATTTCTGCTAGACTGCCGCAGATGAGACTGATGGCAGAGCAGAGCTGAGGGAAATCCCTTCTGCCCAAGTGTGGGGCTTGAAGTTCTCTTTGTGTACAGAATATAGGAAACTTCACCAGGTCCAAAAGCTCTGACTTGGTTATGTCTGTCGTTTAACAGAGTAAGTTCTTTTGGCATCTTAGCAGTCTCCCTCTTTTACTGGAACTGCCAGCATACTTGAAGTTAGATGATTTCTATAGGGCTTCACAGTATTTATCAGGACTGTCACTACATAACTGTCAAACTTTCTATGTGCCTGAAAAATTCCACCCTTTAGATGGATGAGAGTGTGATGTCATCATAATTGCATTTTTATGTAAATGCTTGCTATAAAATAATTTTGGATTAAATGATGTGTTCCTTTCATGTTGGCAGAATATAAATTGTCTTAAATGGCAGCAGGCTGTTGTATATGTGTTTCTGAAAGTTAAATATTTTGATTCACACTTGCAATTTATTGATTTTACATTGTTACCAAATGGCATTTCAAAATCAGCTCAGAATACCATGGTTCAAAATCCTGTCACTCATATGATAAAGTTATTTTCATGTAACCCACTCTGCAAATGGGATTGGCAAGGAAAGAGGAAGAGCTAGAAAAAAGAGAGGGCAAATGCATTTTAGTGGGTAGTAGGTTTGAGAACAATCCTCATTTTTATTATCTCTGTATGTTCTTATGCAAACATTGCTTCTGTGCTATTAAACAATAATAAATCCAAAACTGCAAAGATATTTGTTATCATCTTGGCCTGGATTTGTCTAAATGTACACTACATCACAGATTTCGGTTTTGGCTTTATAGAAATACTCACTGGCTTACCAAAAAAATCTTGATCCTCATTGTGTAAACATTACATGTATGTAATCCAGACAAATTCAGTGCAAGCACATTATTTCATGTGAACAAATGATGGCAAGACTTCTCAATTTGGACAGAACACCTTATACAGAATTACTTTCACCAAAGCCAGAGTTGTTTTGGCTTCATGAGGTCCTTCAACACTCTCTGATTCTGTGCTGCTGACATTTTTGACACCTTTAATTTGCTGCCCTCACATCTGCTATAGCTAGTGCTGTATGAGCTTAGTGTAGGTCAGAAGAAACCTTTTGGGTCTGCGTGTGATAAAAATGAGAGAGATGACTTGCAAAGACATCTTGCTTGTGTGTAAACCCACCAAATCCTTCCAGTAATGCTAGTGTCTATAAAAAAGAGACTTGACTGTAAAAGACTATCCTATATTCACAGTACCCTGGCATATTTTAAAAGGTGCATCAAAGAATTCCTGAATATTATAAAAGTGAAATTAATACGATATTCTCTCTTGACTTTGTCTACTGCTGTCATGTGCATCTTAGTATTGAATTCTAAAAGCTCTTCAGTTACAAACAAGCTACTGTATCTCCCATAGCCATGTGTCTGCAATACACAAATGTGTTTTTCTTATTTCTTCCTTTTTGTTTCTCTTTCTCCCACAAGGAAAGTGTTTTTTTCTCCACCAAAGGACTGTATTTAAACAGAAGGAGTGCTTACAGGGCATAAGAAGAGTATCGTGTTTTGCGCGTGTATACTTACAAACATGCATATAAATAATTCAATCTGTCATCCTATTTTCCTGGTGTATGTATTAGTTCAGCCTTGCTCTCTGGCCTGTGGTACAATGGTACCTTCCTCCTGGCACAGAAAAGAGACTCATTACATTTTGAGCAGCAGAAAATAGTGGCGCATCATGAAGCAGTAGCATCAGTCTCAATCAGTACATGCCAAAGGAGTACTGTGTGCTGCTACTATACCTGATAGCCTTTAATGTTTAATAGGTTTTCTTAGTACAATATTGCTGCTTTTCACTTTCTTTGACTTCACTGTCCAATTATCATATGTCCTTGTATGTACAATATTCTTTCACAAAGATGGACACATACATGCTAATTTCATTTCATATGCAACGTAAGTTTCCCAGGCTGTTGGAATTTCTGTATATTAACTAAGTGTCTCATCCTTTCATTACAGGTATTTTCCTCATAGTTATTTTAAGGTACCTTTGGGCTTTGAGGGTAAAAAGTTTCCCAAAACTCTCAGAAGTAGACTGAGGTGTGTAGGTGGGTATGGAATATCTTCTGAGGGGCCTCTTAACCTTCTTGTTAGTGGGAATAGAACTTCATACTAGTGAAATACATTTTTTATACCAGTGATCTGGAGATACGCATATTTTCACATTCAAAGCTGATGTTGGCTAACAGTTAATTGTTAGAGTAGGTAGGATTACTTGACTTAGGCATTCCTTTGTATACATCTGTCTGGACCAAAAGCAGTGGCAGCTGCAAGAGCATGTGGGCTGTGGTTCTAAGGAAGCCATGAAGTGACTTTGTTGTGAATCCCAGTGAGATATAAGAAAACCTGTTTGTTTTAGTGGAGTTCATTCCTGTACAAAACTGTAGCATGCTGCAATAGCATGGTCTGTGGCTTATCTAGTTGTAATTCAAACTTAGGAAGCTGGGTTCCTGTAACTGTACTGGCCATAGCTGTAATTGGAATTCCACTAAAAATAGAGACAAACTCAATTTAAATACTTAAGGAGGGGGGTCTAACTGGGTTTCTTTAAATCCAAATCTGTTCATTTCAGATTTTATACATTTTCTTCCTACTTTGTTGATTCCATAGTGTGAATTGTACTGCTACAACTTTTTTTGTATTGCTACAACTTTTTTTTGCAAAGAAATGTTATATTTGGCAAAGTTTAGCAAGAGTTCTCATACACACAACTCTTAATTTCTAGATATTTTAATGTCAAATAGTTAGTTAAATAAAAATATAAAAAACTCTTGGAAGAATGCAATTAAATGGCATAAGTGATTTTTAGGAAACCCAGAAGACAGAGCTGTGGCCTTTGAGAGTTCCTGGCCTTTACTTTGCAGGATTTGAAAAGCAAGCTCTCCTGTCTGCATCTCAGTACTTTTATGTTGCCGTTCCAAGGAAAAGGGAGTTGGATGCAGGCCTGAGTTAGATCTCACGGGGATAGTGTTCTGTACCTTAAATTACAATCAGATGTATTTTAGTTCAGATGAAGTTTTCAGCCTAAAATTGGTAAGAAGCCTAATTATTTGACCAGGTTACTATTTACGTAAACCACTGTATAGCAATCTGTGATTTATCCACAGCTGGCAACATCTTAGCCTTGAAACATTTTTATTTTGTGTTTGGAACAGTTTTTTAAAAATCCAACTCTGTTCATTAAATCAAAACCTAAAAGATGGTAGAGATTGCTATGGAGATGAGATGTTATATAAACTGTTCATTTTAATTCTTCAGAATATAAAAATAGCAAAGAAGCTTGGATGTTTACAGGCTTCCAGTCACTCAAGGTACCAAGTAACTCTGCAAGATGCAAAGTATTCTTGCGCCCTTTGGACTTCTGTTGTCATGAAGTGAATCACGCCCAGATTTTGAAATCAATCACGTATTTGTTAGACTGGAGAGCATGGAGTAAGGAGAAGTAAATAGAAAGACATTCTAAGTAGTTTTTAATCTGTAGACTCTTTTATATTATTTTTTCTGGTGAATAGAATGCCTAAGATGATCTATTAGCTGAAGTATGCAGGATAAAAACACATATATTCTGTGATCCGAAGACATAATAATATGGATAAAAACTGGAAAATAAGACTGTTTCACTATTATACCTTTTAGAGTGTCATGGTGGCTATGTTACAGATAGGACTGAGATGGTGTTTTATTGATCAGACCCCCCTCAAAGTTGTTTGTTACTGTGCCTTAGACATTATCTCTGGCCTTAAATTTAACGCTTGCTGCTCTTGCTTGAAAATTACTATTATTCACTGAGTTTTGAGAACAGTTAGTAAAATTTCTTTTAGGATTATAAAAATGAAACATACAACATTTGTTTAATTACTGTAAAGACTAAGCCTTTGTCTAATTAGTAATTAATGAAACTGTAGGGGATCTTTACATAACTCCTCGGACACGTGTGGTTGAGGTAACCATCTGCAATGCTAAATTCAAAATGACAGCCTTGAACTGTTCTTCATACAGGGTTGAAATCGGCATTCACAATTTAGTAGACAAATAGTCATTTCTGGTTGAGTTCTGTTTATTTTGTTTCACAATTTATACTCGAATGTTCATATTCAGAATAAAGAACAGTATTTTTGGGAGGGGGAGAGATAAAATACATGTGCGGAAACGTGAAAACCCGTAGGTTTTCCTGCCAAACAATAACAATTACTACAATGACAGCATACTCAACATATTTATTATAAACAAGGTAATAATTTTTCAGGCAAGGGATTTCATTCATCTCCTAGCTGTATATAGAGCCATCATACTGGACTTTGGAGTTAAGCAGCACAGTCTGATTGACTCTATTACTGAAAAGGGGGTGTTCAGAATTATATCACCTTTTGAAATACGAACATTAGTCTTAGCTGCCATGGGAAAGTGTACTGCATGGAATGCAGAGGTAGGGAGTTATGTTTATTTTTGGAAGACTGTGCTTCTAGGCATATGCAGATTCTTTGTCACCTCCGTAATACCTTAATGGAAAGGCAGTATTTTTCAGACGTTTTTATCTGTGCACGTGTATGACAAAGGTGGGTTGGGGGAGACCTTCTAGAAGCAAGATACTTCATGTGATTCCTGATATGACATTAGTAACATGCATTGATTTGTTTGGATGCTTGCAGGGATTCTTCCTGACGGTGTCACCAGAAGCAGTATTAAAAGTGGCTGCTCAGGCTTCTGCAAACAACAAGATCTTCAGCTTGAATCTTTCTGCACCATTTATTAGCCAGTTCTACAAAGAACCTATGATGAAAGTCATGCCTTATGTCGACGTCCTTTTTGGAAATGAGACGGTGAGTCTTACAAAAGTAATTGAAAGTACTTGTATCTCTCACACCTAGCTGTTTTGTGTCTAGGAGCCAGCTTCCTGGTTCTCCATTATTTATAGAGACTGACCATGTGAAATGTCACTTAGAAAAGGAAATCCATAGTCACAGGACTGTGATATTTCAGTAGATGCCAAAGATGTCACTTGACCTGTTAGAGGTTTACAGCTTGCTCATTCTAATGTGAGACACATGAACAAGTTCCTCTAGGATAAAAGAGGAAATACCCAACACATTGGCTGCTTTGTAATAACTATCAATGTGCATGATGTACTCACCCAGAAGTTAACTCTCTGCTGGAAGAAAACATATGAAGGGCTACTGCAGAGCTGCTGAGGTTCTGGAACTGGTTTCCATATGCATACTGCTGCTATTAGTAGCATTTTCTGTGCTGAAGACGACTCTTTGGGGAGAAGTGGGAGGAGAAAACTAAGAAATGGTTAATTGGTTTAGAAGGTTCTCATTGATTTTATGGTGGATGGACTGGCAGTCCATGTAAGGAAGGCTTATCTTTGCTATGCAACAGTAGGCAAACAGATTGCATGAAATTTTGCCTGGAAGCCCATGGTAATAGACCAAATGAATTCAGATTTTATTCATTGTAGTGCTATCACTTTTTGATTTTTTTTCCACTTCAGAAAGTGCTCTTAAATATTTATTAGTTTGCTCAGCAGAAAAAGGTTAAAAAAAGCCTTGGAAAGTGTGACACACCTAAATGAAGCGTGCCTTGTCTCTCAAGATAACTGCATTAGTACAGGAAAATTATGGAAAAGCGACTTATTCCTGTCAGTGATTATTCCTGATTGTGACACAGGGAGTTGCACCAACACAAGCCAGTTTTTACACTGTTGTCCACATGTCCACATTAGGGGCTAGTGTTGGTACAGATACAGGACTTTTTAAAAAAATTTTAAAAAGTCTTTTTAAAATGAAGAAAATTGCAATGGTTTTAGATGCACTAGGATAAGGAAAACTTTAAACTATAGTTAATGGTACATAAGAAGTATTTTCCAGACACTTTGCTGCTACTGCCAGCTGTTACTTAATTCTGTGTTTCACAGTACAGTCTCACAAAGATGCTACTGAATATTTTGATTTAATTGCAGTATAATCTGAACAAAAAAAATCTTATCAAATTTCACAAATTAAGTAATACCAAGTCTAGTCAGTATTTGGGTGGAAGGGTTTCACAGAAACTTCTAGGATTAAACCTTGCTGGTCTTCATAGAAACATCTGGCATTAAACCTTGCTGGTCTTATATAAATATTGCCCCATTGGCCTATTAGGAGAATTCAGATCACAGTGGTTCATTAGGTGCTGTTTTTCAGAAGATAAAACATAGGTTGTTACTTTTTGTGTATTTGCGCCCTTTATAAACAATAGTCCACTATACTGGCGACATTCCAGTTTTAGAAATTATATTCAAACTACCTTAATTTGCCCTGCCATTACAGTTTGCTATGGTATTATTCACCTGCTGTCATAAAATATTGTATAGGACTGTTTTGTGTATTAAAGTTGAAAGACTCCCTGCATTTTCTGTGTATAATTTCTGAAGCGTTTTGGTGTCTTTCAGGATAAAAGATACTATTTAAACTTAAGTGATCTTCCTTAAACTTGGCAGTATGATATATATGTATTTCAGAGTACCAGCCTCTCATGCTTTTGTTACTTATACTAATCAGCTGAAACCTTGGTCATTTTTTAGTCTCTGCTTTCTGCTATATAAACTGGCCATTGCTGCTTTTGAGTTGTTGAAATACTATTTGCAGTGGTTTATTCTCTTGTCTTTCTGTGTGACTTGAAACCATGCTCTTGGCATTGTGTGCTGCTAGCTTTTAGTAGCTGCTGTATCTTGTGATTGTCAGTATTTCTGCTCTCTGCATATGGTTTGTGGTAAAGAGTAGTTGCAAAACTCAAGAGAAGCTCATTCTGACATGTTCTGCCTTCAAATAGCTTCCTCCTTTAGCATGTTTTTTTTTCCCTATATTCATTTCATCTACAAGTACATTCAGGATTGTTTTGTGTTTGTGTATGTCTTGATGGGCAACAAACCACTTCAGCTAGCCAGCACCAACTTTTCGCACATTTACTGTGATTTCCTTTTGCTTTTTGCTACATTTTCCATCAGTTTTGCTAGTTTAGTTACATATTGAAAGTGTGTAAGTTAACATACAAGGCATAGGCATACTTAGTGGTGTGTTTGTTACTTTATTAGTACAAACAATACTCTCAGACACGATTTTTATTCTTCCCTATATTTATCGTCACTCCACATT
Source organism: Pelecanoides urinatrix (assembly GCA_013400755.1). NCBI lineage: Eukaryota > Metazoa > Chordata > Aves > Procellariiformes > Procellariidae > Pelecanoides > Pelecanoides urinatrix. Next base: position 377,107 of record VZTQ01002317.1, on the reverse strand, counting down.
ATAGCCCAATACAATTTTATTGTTAAGCACTGAGCTGTTTATTTTTTGAGTAATAGAAAAACATACAAGAGCAGCAAAATTCCAAATTGCTGCCATTCCTAAACTAAAAACAATTGGCAAAATGATTTTAAATTACATCTTCTACTTTAAAATTTACATCTGAATGGAGATTGGTTATTTCAAGTTTCAGCCAGATGGTAATTAAAATGGGCAAGTTATAAACCTCTTGGAATAAATGTTCTAGCTTAGAATGTAAATGCCAGCATACCCTTAACTGCAGTGGAGACGCTGAATGCTGTGGTAGCAACTCAGTACATGTGTCAGGTTCAGCATTAGCTCAGTGACCACTGGTGTTTTGATCATTTGTTTAAATCCCTTTTATAACTAGCCAAACATCTTGTCTTGGATGTTTGATACTTATTAACTGTACTTCATATAATAAATTTAGTAGAGAACATTCAGAATAGGAATTATTATATGTTCTTTGCTGCTAACCAATTAGGGCCATTCTGCAGTCATTATCTAGCAATACATGACTGGAGAACTTGATTATTGTCATTGGTTTTAATTTTTATTAAATTAATTTTTTTTTAGTAGTTCATTTTGCAAATGATTCTTAGGAATAATACCTTCCAAGCTACCATAATCACTGGATAATTAACCTGCCAGGATTAAACACACTCTATTTTGCCTCAGGATGCTTAAATCTCAAATAAGGTCAATTATCTCCTGATGATAACTGCTTTGTCAAAAGTTGCTGCTTAATTCGTCTGTAAAAGCTCACCTTAGAATACATATTTTACAACTCAAAGTAACTTTCAGTAACAGAATGGTCAAAGGAGTGAAAGCTTTTAAAATTGCATCTCTACACAGAGTTGTAGAATGTTTCCTACACAGCAATTATACTAGGCAAGTAAAGGAGCCTAAATTTGCATATATTTCTTTCCCAGACCTTTTTCAGCTTTTCCAGTTAGGACTAAAGCTTGATGTCTCTGACATACTTGACCCATCAAAGTCAATAATGGGCACAGGAATCTGAACTCAATTTCCAGTCTTCCCAAAAGATGAGTTACAATTGCACCTCCTCAGGGAAGGAACTACTTCTGGGGGGAACTGTCTGTGTATTTTGGGACGTGCAGCTGGATAGCAGTTTCTTTTCTGTGGAGGTCTTCACAATTCAAGGGACACTACAAAGCTTTCACGGGATTCATCCCTGCATATGGCAGTCATTCATGACTCAGGGGAATATTTAAGATACTGATGTGGTAAAGATGATCTGGGTTGTTTTCCTACATGTAGGCAGGACATCACTGAGAAATTTTAGAATTTAGAAACTTTAGAATTACAGACATGCTGAGCTCCTCATCTGTTGCTTTACAGCAAAAACCATAATCAAACAATATAGTTTTCAGTATACAGTGTACAGTGATCAGTAAAAGTTGAGGAGGTTATGTAGAAAAGAAATTGTGGATTTTTCTAAAGCACAAATATAATAAAGAAAACTAAGATAATAATTATTATTGGAAATTAGATCCTCTTCTTCTCTACTGTGAAGAGCTGTTACTTCTAAACACCCAGTCTCTGAACAAATTAATTACAGGATTGCAAGCTGAAGTTCTGCAAAGACAGATGCTTCTGCAAGCTCATCGGGAAATTGATGCTGGTGTGACAGCAAACATGCTGAAAAGAAAGAAGGTTGTGTGCAAGACTTGTATGTTTTAAAAAGCAATGACAATAGCTTTAGTGGTGGTTCTGGAGTTATGAATCCTGAGCTTTAAAAAGATGTGTGCCTTTGTATGCAATAAGATATGAAATGGGTCTTGTCATCATTTCATCTTAAAATTGTACCAAAATGGTACATTGTGCCTCCTTAATTTAAAATATTTTCAAGTGACGTATCAAATACTAACATAAACATCCCTACAAATATATATGGTTTGGACACAACCTTTAAGAACTTTCATAAGCCTTTATAAAGGCAAGTCTTTTTAATGACATGGAAAATTCTCTTTAATGGCAAGGAAAAAGAGTAACTCTAAAACTGATAACCCTCCTGATTTTGAAGCTGCAGTCAGTCTGTAGTTTTGTGCTTATATTAAGCAGGGGAGTGAATGGAAATGCTGCTAAATTTTCTGGCATAAAACTGTTCAACACGCTAGGATTTACACCTAAATGACAGTTTCCAAACAAATTGGTCTATTCCTTTTCCGTAACCTATAACGCATGTTTGTGAACAACTTTCACTCCACATACTTCGATACATTACATTAAGATATGACACTGTGGACAGCCTTCAGTCCTGCCTGCAAATTTCCTCTGTTGGATTATCGCCTGGGACCAGATTGATACCTGCAGGCTTAGGAATCTGCCTACAGCTCACAAGAATCTTGAATGAGACGTAATCACTTTTGTAAGATAAATGAGCCTCATGGTGATTCTTTTTAAACTGGTGTGCATTCATAACTGAATTGATCTGAATTTGCACCAGCATAATTGCTAGGTTTATAGACCTAGCAGATAGTTTCCCACACTACCTGAATGTCCTTTCACACTGGTGAATTGTCTGATTCTGAGGAAACGAGAGGTAAGAGACAGGAGAAAATCAGGTGGCAGGTGTGATTTGGTGTGTGGAGGAAGAGAAATACAGTTTGGCTTTCAATAAGTAATGAAAGAGAGACAAACATTTCAGTCTGTTCTTCTGTATCAGGTGGAACCAAGAAGTAAGGAACATAGCAAAGGATGGCTGGTCATGCCATAAATATCACCAAATTGTTGTTTCTGTTTGAAGTATTTTTAAGTAAGCATTTAAAATTATTTTTGAATGTTTGAAATTATTAGAAGGCAAATACTAGATCGTATTTGAAACTGGGTATCTTGAAGAGGCTCATTTTACTGTACTGCTAACTTACATGTATGTTACATAAAGAGCCCTTAAGAGACCTTGATTCTTTCTTTTTAGCTTACTGGAACTGGTGCATATTGAGGGGTTATTTTCAGTCAGTGGTTTTTTGCAAGCTATCTTCCGTATGGGTTCAACCTTTACCTTCAGCTTCTACATCTTTATTCATTTTGAATTAAGTTTTCAGGAACATTAATCATCTTAAATGAAATTAAGTTGCGTGTCAGTGTTTTGCATTTCAATTTATATGCCAGTATTTCGTTATGCTTTCAGAAGTTCTCAGAAACTTGCCCCACAGGTAAGGGTAATTATCTTCATTTTGTAGGCTGAGTGAGAGACTGAGGTTTGCACAGTCCCATACAGGGAGTCTGTGGTTAAGTTAAAAATCGTAGTCAGATATTCTGACCCAGTTTATGAAATACACATGGGGAAAAAAATTTTGTAAGGAGACATCTCATCTGCTCTTCTATTTTAACGGGTAGAGGTTTTTAAGGTCAGCTGCTGCTGGTGTTTGCTTATCTAAACTGAAGTAAACAGATAGCAATTTATTTTTCTTTTATGAAAGACTGGCAGGTTGCTGCAAAGTCCTTGGAGGGAGCCTGGGAATTAAAAATCATAATTTTCAATGGAGGAAAAATAAATATTATTTTTCTTTTATGTCTTTGTAGAATTTTGACACTTATTTCCTGGTGCAGGCATTGTGTTTTCAATTATAGGAACATTATGGCATTGTAATATTGCTGCTTAATTCATAGAATTAACTTTCTCAGTATTGGAATATCTAATAAATTGTGGCCAACTGAAAAATGAGAGGGTCTCTAGAACAAGGGAGGTTGATAATGTCAATGGCATGTTGTAAAGATGTGCCGTGGGAAGGATGCTGAAACAACCCAAGGCTATTTCAGCTGCAGACACTGAATCTGCTTCTCCCTCTCTCTTCTCTCTCTTTCCCCCCCGCCTTGTGAACTGCAGTGGCTCTCTAAGATGAAATGCTTTTAAATCATTTCCCAACCTTGCAGCCGTCTTTGATAAAAGCCCTGTTATCTGAAATGATATGAATCACTGTGAAGTTAATCATACCTTATACAACAACATATTTTGTTGTGATTCATTCTGTTTCAATTAATCATCTTATTTATCTACATTGTCTCAGCTGCTGCACTGAAATTCATGAGTAATAAGCAAGTAATTATTTTAGTATAGTTTACCTAGTACATTATGAATGAAAGGAAAATTGAGAGCCAAGTATTTAAATTTATATTTAGTGCTGCTTTCAGCTAATGTCTAGCTATTTAAGCAATTTAGGAATCCTATCTCAAAAATGGCTTTCTTTTTTCATGTTACGGAAAACAAGCAGGTATTTAGAAGAGAAGCATGTACTTTACAACAGGCTTCACTTCTTAAAACTAAAAATATTTTCTGGTAGTCTCTCAGAATGCTTAGGGATATTTATCCTTGCTTATGCTATGCAGTGTCGAGATACTTCTAAGATTACAAATACTGCAGCACAAGACAGAACATGTCCTGAGAGGAGGGAAGGCAGATTTCACCGTATTTCAGCAGCTTATGTTTTACTGACGATGATTGATAACCCTTTTCACTTTGTAGCACTTCCCAGAGCATCTCATAACACTTCATAAACATTAAAGCTCAGAATAAACCAGTAAGGTGGGTGTGTAGTCTTGTCTCTGTTTTACATGTGGACAATTGAGAGGTTATTTGCCTAAGGTCATACAGCAAGAGCAGAGCCAGGAACAAGCAAAATCGAGTTCTAACTTTTTTCTTCAGTTAGCATCCTGAAATGTCAGCTGCTAGATACATTTAGGCCAAAACTCACCTGACTGGAGGAAAAGGCCTGCAGAATTTGGCTTTCAGTGTAGTATTAATATATGTCTCTGAAAGCCTTTTAAAGGTGAACTGCATGTGCGTTTTCAATAATCAGTACTATGGCAAAAAATTATAATATATAATATAATATGAATATATAATGTAAGAGCTGCAAAAATAAGAGTACGAATAAAATTTAGTTGTATAGTTGATAAGAAGTAGAATGAAGGCAGAAATGTTTACAAAAACTTTAAATCAGTGTAAATCCAGGACAATTTAATTTCAGAGAGATATTTGCAGATAACAATGCAGGTAAAATATATAGGTTTCAATAAAGGTTTTGTTTTCCAATCCAGCTAAGGTCTATTCAATGACTCCACATTTTAAGCCCTATTTGGGACAGATGTAGCCGGTTTCTGATTCAGAGCATTGTTAGATCATGCTAAAGCCTTTTATGCCAACATATACTGGGGATTCTCCCGGTTACAGTCCTTACAGTGAATTGTAAGGCTGCAGTTCCATGTAATCCCCATGGATAACATCTAAATGTCAGCTGATGCGGACCTTTCTCACCTGCCCTTGTCACATAGTCTCATCTGCCCCCTTTAGTCAGATTTAGCAATTTTATGTCCATAGCAAGAGCGATTTCTGTGGGCTAGGTTACTGTTGAATCACTGAGCCGGACCAGCTTTCCCAGGCAACTGGATCACCAGATCTGACTAGATGAGAGGGTAATACATGGTGTACAGAGGACTTTGAAAGAGAAAGCCTGATAGCCTCCCTGTTTCATCTGATCTAACCAGTCTATATTGTTAGGATCTCCCAAGCAATATAGCAAAGAAACACAATTGGGGACATTGTCTGACTTAAAGATTTTATTTCTGTAGTATAGTATTTACAGCAATATCCATTTTAATCCTGACCTATGTTATATATGCAGCCACCCAATATAGTTTTATCTGCAGGTATTTAGTTGAATGTTGTTATGCATGGATAAATTCAGGTATTAGCTGTAAAGTTCTTGGACAGAGGATTTTATGTAGAAGAGCTTGTATTTGCCTAAGGAGTATGTATTGATGCTTCCTGTGTTTATAAATTCGAGTCTGAACAAAGGGTACTTGAAAGACAAGAAAAGGGAAGGATGGTCAAGGAGCCAGTAGTAAGTCCCTGATGATGTTCAAAACCCTGGGATCATGTCTTGTAGAGAGATTTGGAGACTGCTATAAACTAAACTGCTCTAAACTAAATTTTTTCAAAAAAATATGCAATATAACATAATAAATGCAGAGACTAAAAGTAGACGTGTTTTTCAGTCTGTATGAGTGCAAATGTTTTGGTAATTATTTTAATACTGAATCTGCTTAAGAAAAATATGTACAAAATGCAAACATGTAGTTGTACAAAAGTAAGTTGAAACTGCATTAGAATGGCTTTTGATTTTTGTTTTTAAAACTGTTTTATAAGGAATTACTCTTGAAAACAGTTTGGGGCTTATGGAATAGAATTGGCAATATCTTTATTATGTTAATGTATTTTTCTGTACTATTACATAGCACTATTTTTTCAAAACTACAGTTTCAACCTTGTTTCTTTTCTCATGTTATCTTTCTCAATCAACACCTTCCTTTACCCTGCTTATGTAGCTCAAATAATATTTTTATTCCTTCAAGAGAGTTTCACATCTGATTACAGATCTATTAAGTAGTTTCATTTTTCTGACTTTTTCCAATAAAGAAGAGCAAAACTAGGCATTTGAACCCTCTCTTCTTTCCAACTAGTTATACAATCTTATGTTACTGCAATTCCTACTGTTTATAGATTTGATAGGAATAAATGTAACTCATTGACGTTTCCTTAAGACTACTGAAAAGGTGCTATGTATAAGTAAACAACGCAAAAAGATTTTTCATTCATGCATTGACATAAACGTTGAAGGTATTTAGAACTGTCTTCTCCTAAACTGTTATTGATTAAAATCTATATTTCAATTTTTAATTAGAATTTAGAGTTAAGACATTAGAATTGATAATACTGGGCATTTTCATTGATTAAATTTACTAATTATACAATTAAAACAGAATTTGTCCCTCCTATAAATGGCATTAAAAGGAAAACTAAACGTGCACTGTATTATGAAGCATATGCAATGGGTCATAAATACATATAAGGGTTGCAAAAATATTTTATTAATTTGTAAGTAATTTTTCAAAGAGTTGTCAAAGTTAGGAAATGAGCTTGGAAAAGCAGTAGAAAAAAAATACAGTTGTAGCTATCTAAAATAACTGAAAGATACATGAAAGCATCCATGGTTTTTCCAAAGGTATTAATTGATCTGTAAAACCTTGCCTTATTTATATGCATTAGCCACCCCATTTACAACAGCCTTTGGGTGATAATTTTGCAGCCACATTAAAGTGTCTCCTTAAGCTATATTTTGAGGTTTAGTGGTCATATTATGACTTACAATACCATTTGTTTAAATATTGACCTCCCAGGGAAGCAATGTGGAGAAATTGCTTTGTTGTAGGTTTTTGTTCTCAGTTAATGGAACTCAGCTCTCCTAGTCGTTACACTTTTTCTTTATTTTTTTTTTTTTAAATTCCCCACAGAAATTATCCACTAAACGTTTACTTTAGTAAAAGTACTGCAGACACATACGTGATAAGTAACAATGTCAAAATATTGCTCATTAAGTCCTCAGACCCTCATTTGACACCTCTTATTCCATGTCAAAACCAGCAACATATGCAGTCACGTTAGGGAAACGTGCACGTATAAGTTAGTTTGCTTTTCATGTTGAAGTAGTTTCCAGGTGAAGGAGCTTTCCTCTAGAGGAAAAAATTGTAGTAGTCTAAGGGCTGGGATAGTAGAAATTTTGAAATGTATAAATCTGTCTGTTTCTTGGTTATGTTTCTAGTTGTGTAGAGGGAGACCACCCCTATTCTGAATTTGAAGTTCAACAAACAATTGTATTCATCATCCTCAAGTTATTTCATTCAGAGTCAGTAGTTTGACAACTGCTGAAGGACTTCCTCATCCACCCTTACAAAGGAAGCGGCCATCATATCTGCTTCTTGTCCGAGTCTTAGAGCTCGGAGCCAGCTGGTTCTCCCTGCTCCATAAGGCCACGGGCTGTCCTTGTCAATAAGTAAAAACCTTTAGCATTTGAGACACTCACTTGAAAGCAATGGGAAAGTGGTATGCATATGAGCCAACGAGGAGAGGTGCTATGCTGGACCTTGTTCTCACCAACAGGGAGGGGCTAGTGGAGAATGTGAAGCTCAAGGGCAGCCTTGGCTGCAGTAACCAGGAAATGGGAGCGTTCAAGATCCTTAGGGCACCAAGGAGGGCGTGCAGCAAGCTCACTACCCTGGACTTCAGGACAGCGAGCTTTGGCCTCTTCAGGGATCTTCTTGGTAGAGTGCCATGGGACAAAGCCCTGGACAGAAGAGGAACCCAAGAAAGCTGGGTAATATTCAAGGATCACTTCCTCCAAGCTCCGGAGTGATGCATCCCAACAAAAAGGAAATTGGGCAAAAACGCGAGGAGGCCTGCATGGATGAACAAGGAGTTCCTGGACACACTCTAACACAAAAAGGAAGCCTCCAGAGGGTGAAAGCAAGGACAGGTAGCCTGGGAGGAATACAGAGAAATTGTCNTGATTTATCAAGAAAGGAACTTTTTGGAGAAGTAATTTATTGGCCTGTAAGTAACAAAGTATAAACAGGCTTCTGGCCTGCATGAAGAAGGTTGCCATCACTGAAACTTGGTGGCACATGGGTCAGGCGAAGAATGAAGTCAGGATCCTGAATTTTAGGAAAGCAAACTTCCAGCTGTTTAAGAAGTTAGTTAATAGGAGACCCTGGGAAACTGCCTCAGGGACAAGGGAGCAGAACAGAGCTGGCAGATTTTTAAGGATGCTTTCCATAGAGCTCAAGAGCTCTCAATCCCCAGGTGTAAGAAATCAGGAAAGGAAGGCAAGAGCACCCTCAGCAAGTTTGCAGATGACACCAAGCTGAGTGGTGCAGCTGACATGCCTGAGGATGCCATCCAGAGGAACCTGGACAAGCTCGAGAAGTGGGCCCATGTAAACCTCATGAGGTTCAACAAGGCAAAGTGCAAGGTCCTGCACCTGGGTCGGGGCAACCCCTGAGTATCAATACAGGCTGGGGCATGAAGGGATTGAGAGCAACCAAGCGGAGAAGGACTTAGGGGTGCTGGTGGATGAAAGGCTGCCAGCAGTGTGTGTTTGCGGCCCAGAAAGCCAACTGTATCCTGGGCTTCAAAAGCAGCGTGGCCAGCAGGTCGAGGGAGGTGATTCTGCCCCTCTACTCTGCTCTGGTGAGACCCCACCTGGAGTAACGCATCCAGCTCTGGAGTCCTCAACACAAAAAAGACATGGACCTGTTGGAGCGGGTCCAGAGGAGGGCCACAAAAATGATCAGAGGGATGGAACGCCTCTGCTAGGAAGACAGGCTGAGAGAGTTGGGGTTATTCAGCCTGGCTTCGGGGAGACCTTATTGCAGCCTTTCGATAGTTAAAGGAGGCTCATAAGAAAGATGGGGACAAACTTTTTAGTAGGGCCTGCTGTGACAGGACAAGGGGGAATGGTTTTAAACTAAAAGAGGGTAGATTTAGACTAGATACAAGGAAGAAATTTTTTATGATGAGGGTGGTGAAACACTGGAACAGGTTGCCCAGAGAGGTGGTAGATGCCCCATCCCTGGAAATGTTCAAGGTCAGGTTGGATGGGGCTCTGAGCAACCTGATCTGGTTGAAGATGTCCCTGCCCACAGTAGGGGGTTTGGACTAGATGACCTTTAAAGGTCCCTTCCAACCCAAACTATTCTATGATTCTTTTCTATGATTCCAATGGAAGACCCTTAGGATCCCCAACTAAACTGTCCTTAGTGATACTTTTCAAGCTGTCCTGCTGTTTTCAAGGTACAGCCCTGCTAGTTGAATAGGGTATTTTTAAATTTCTAAAGTTAAGAGTTTTATTTCAAGTTTTTCTGATGCTAAAGATTGGTGGATCTTGATTCAGGGTAAATATTGTTTTTATTGAGAAATTCTGCTTCTTCCTTTTGATATTATTGTCTTTTGAATCTAAGCCAGTCTGCAGGTGCCAGTCAACAGTATGCTTAGAATCATAGAATCATAGAATCATTAAGGTTGGAAAAGACCTCTAAGGTCATCGAGTCCAACCGTCAACCCAACACCCCCTATGCCTACTAAACCATGTCCTTGAGCACCTCATCTATACGTCTTTTAAATACCTCCAGGGATGGTGATTCCACCACTTCCCTGGGCAGCCTGTTCCAAGGCCTGACCACTCTTTCAGTAAAGAATTTTTTCCTAACGTCCAGCCTAAACCTCCCTTGGCGCAACTTGAGGCCATTTCCTCTCATCCTATCGCTGGTTACTTGGGAGAAGAGACCAACCCCCACCTCGCTACAACCTCCCTTCAGATAGTTGTAGAGAGCGATGAGGTCTCCCCTCAGCCTCCTCTTCTCCAGACTAAACAATCCCAGCTCCCTCAGC